>CM045760.1:177808162-178208162 GCA_025200525.1 Camellia lanceoleosa
AAGTCAAACTCCAAAAATATGATACCCCGGCAAAGGGTTTGAAGCATTAATTGTCTGTTTATTGCTATCCAAAACTCTACACATCTACGCCAGGAAGCACAAAAGCACCTGTTATGGTGTCAATCATTTTTTCCAATTTCTAAAATCATACATACTTCGGACACACATGAAACATGCATGTTTACTGCATAAGCCAAAGATGCATCTACAGTCCCGCACAAGTTTAGAATCTATGAAAGCACATACACCTCTGGAGGTTACATAGCAAGGTGTAACACATGTCGGATACGGACACACTGGAGGGAGTCGGACATGATTGATGAATTTGATGTTGTTTTTTACCGAAATAGCATATCCAAAGGTTGATGAATTTGATGAAATTAAACATTTGACATCAAAATATATATAATATTTTAAAAAATGACATATAATAAATGTATAAAATTATATGTTTTGCATCTGACCGCTACGTGTCATGTCCTACCAAAAAAAAATTTATAAAATTTGTGTGTCCCCGTGTCAATATCGTGTCACATGTCTGTGTGGGTGCTTCTTAGTTTTAAATAAATAAAATGGCTGCCAAAAATTAAAATAAATATAAAGAATATGAATATAAACATGTTAACACCTCCTTTAGAGGTTTTAATATTTGAATGACCAACTCTTGCACCTTCCAATTTGTTTGCGAATATTTAAAACTCTTTAAGTAAGATATTAGGGTTTTCTATTCTTGCTTCTTTTTCAACAAATTAACACAAAAATAAGTTATTTGTTAAATAGAAAATATCAATAAATAATAATTATTTGTTTTATGCACACATATGTATAGAATTTTTATTTTTTTATTTATTTTGGTTTTTTTTTTTGGGGGGGGGGGGGGGGGCTTTATAAGTAAAATTTTATTAGAAAAAGAATCAAAAAGGGGCACAACCCCGTACACGCTGCATATAAAATTGTCATGTCTCCATATCCATGTCTTATCTATGTTTCATGTCCATAATTGTGCTTCTTAGGTACCAAGAGACACATTCTTAGCGTTAGTCATGAAGCTCAACTACACCATAACGATGAAATGAAAGGATGGATGCGTAGGCCCTCATGCAAAACACATACAACAAAATGTGATGAAAAAATCATTAATGTATGCAAGAAAGTGAAAAACAACAAATAATTTACTATATTAGAAATAAACCACAACATACTCACCTGAAAACTTTTGTGAACCCAGGTAACTAATGGCTCTTTCTTAACACCATTAGCCTGAGCATTCTTAGGTCCATTTGCTATCTTTTCAGAAGGTGAAGGAGTTTCTGAAGAACTTTTCACAGCATGGGACTCTTTCTCCATTATGTCAACAAGTTCATTTAACAAGAAGTTCAAAAATTCATGAGCATCCTGCACACAAATATTGTTGCCACTTCTGTCATGATAATATAAATGGGATTATGTATCCTTCCGTAAAATAAATGAGCATTCTCTTATGGAAAAACAAATAAATAATTGAGGCATGGGATAGGAAACACGAGGAAAGTGATTGTTCCCTCTTCATATGGCATTCTTATGCATTGTTCAAGTATACCTAAACACGCAGCACATATCCTCACAATGATGTTTATAAAGGCATAGGTATCATACATATTGGAAGCACCCATATGGCTGGGCAAAAATGAACCATAGTCAACCATCTGTTTGTTAGACCAGAATTGGAGACGATAGAGCAGGAACTGAGTACGATACACGAAGTTTACTAATGTCATTACAGAAAATATCTGACAGGATTGTCAATTCTATTTCCGAGGCTGATCTAAAGACTCTGTCAAAGCTGTATCAAATTCTTATCTCAACCTCTGAACTAAAATATTTATTAAAAGAATGTTGGGCCATGGATTTTTACAAACAAACTTGCAAAGTCAATGGCTAAAAAGCAAAATAGAAATAATAATAATAATAATAATGAGAGAGAGAGAGAGAGAGAGAGGACACAGTTATTCCCTGCTAGCAGAAAATGTACATTAAAAAAAAAAAAAAAAACCTTATGTTTATAATGTTTAAGGGCATGTGTGATATCTCAAAGCCAACAATACACCTTATCAATGGTAAAATCATACCTGATGCATGTAGCCACGAAAAAGCTCATTTTGTTTCTTCACTCTTTGTACAAAGCGTTTTGGAGCAATTACACCTGTTTTCTTCTTCTGTGAACTTATCTGCACAAAAAAAAACAAAAATCAGTGTATACAAAATCTTGGTCCAGCTGTTATTGTTAACGAATTAACAGCAGTAAAAGACTCAATTTTTTTCCCAGAACATTTAACCCATGAAAATTCCATGGATTTCCAATAAGATGGATCAAGCCAAAAATATGATCCAGAGAAAGAGGCAACCTACAAGCTCAAATCTCAATTGAGGGGGAGAGAAAGACAGGGTAACACTGTTGCATTTGGTTATGCCAAAATCATTAATCCACCTTTTGTCAGCTTGGTTAAGCAGGACACTATCGCAATGTATTCTTTAAAGCCAATAATTGGTTAAGAAAAGCTTGTTTCCTTTTGTTGTTATTGTTAATGAATTAACAGCAGTAAAAGATTGTTTGTTTTGGTTGCCGCGGGCTATATGTTTTCCTCCAGGATAACTGTTTATTTACTTGCGTTAACGGAGACATAAAAGTAGTCAAAAGATGTATGCCTTGCCATGAGCAAGGAATGGAGTCCAAATTTCCCTACAAAATAGTTATCACAGATAATTTCTTTATTCCTTCTTTTAACCCCTTCGCACAATCTTTTTTTCCCGTTACTCCAAAGTCCAACAAAATCCACACAGCTGAAAATAATCACTTTGTCTTTCAAAAGATTTATTTCTTCTTCCATAATATGTAATGCCAAGCAAATTCTATCAAAAGACTCAACACCTAAGTTTACACGAGCTATTTAGAGTTCAAAAAATAATCTCTGACCTCTTGCCACCAAAAAAAAGGTATGAGGGCAAGCAAAATCTAGCAAGGGCAGAACAAATTCAGTCGGAATCAAATGCCACAAATAGTTTTCCATCCAAAAGAAAGGTCAAATCCAATATAAACAAAAACCAAAACATCCAACTTCCAAGAGAACCCAGCACCAAGTAAACCCATAGTTTCAAAGAAAGAGTAGACACAACCACTTAATTACTTGAGAATTAAATAAAAAGAGAAAAAATCACACAAAAAGATGGAATGGGGGGAGCGAAATTGCAAGTAAGACAGTAACATACAGTAAAATTAAAAAACATTAACTGCACACAAACCAAACTAGATAAAACCATTTGTAGACTAACAAATGCAGTATGTCATGCAGGTGAATGGGGCAACTCTGCTTCAAATGATGAAAGCAACTCATTTTCTACTGGATTTATTACCTGTGTAAATAATTCTGCCAAACAAGTAAGAAGATTCTCTTCTGCATCTGCTGGATTTTTATTATTTGCATAATAATCTAGTAACTGTTCACGGAATGGAACACAGAAATAAAGAGCCTGCAAATATAATCAAAATGGAGAAATTATTAGGCAATACCCTAAAGGGGAAATCCTGCGTGATAACAAAACTACAACCACAATATAGTGAGATCAGCATTTTGAAGTGTTTTGTTTTCTTTGTTTATTGGATAGGGGTGGGGATGGGGATGGGGATGGTGATTTCAATTTGGGCTCCCAAAACCAAAGTAAGCAATTTCAAAAACGATAATCAGATAGTGATGTAGTAGATAAACAGGATTCCATGATGATAATACCATATCACCAAAAAATAAGAATATATTTTAGTGTGTGAATCAGTGTTGAATCGTGATATGTATTGGGTATCGTTGAAACAATTATATGTATCATGTATCGTATATTCTTGTTTATTGTAAGATACATTAACAGATATAATCATAAACTGAAAGAATGGGTATCTTAACATAAAATAGAAAAATAATGCAAGAATGATAAATTAAAACTATATGCAACTAATACACAATAAAAATTATGAATCAAATAACTAATGTGTTATTTCAAGATGCTTCTTCCCCAAGACGGTACATTTGGTGAATCCACACTTTGTAATGGTCAAACTTAGCTCTAAAACATGTAATGATGTAATATAACCCCCTAGCCCAATGAAGAAGCAGCATGTGCAATTCGCAGCAGAAGAAGATAAGGCAGATGCATCAAGGCCACTGGCAAATTGCCAAACCTTATCATCACTAGAGAATACACAAGCAGTGCAAACATAACATCATAGAAGGAATGAACCCACTAACGGAGACATGAAGAGGCAAGTGGGAGGTGCTATCCCCGCTCACTTTTGGAAAATCACACTTTTGCCTATAATTTCTAAAAGGATTTTCAAAATTGCCTCTGCTAAGAGTTTGGAAAATATTAGGCTCTATTTGGTAAAGCTTTCTAAAATTAATTCTAGTCTTACATTTGAATACTATAGCCCTGTTTGGTGCAGCTTGAAAACTGCTTATTTCAGCTTTCAGCTTAATTTAAGTTATTTTGATGTGTTTGGTTTAGTTTATAGTTTATAACTTATAGCTTTTTGGAAGTCAAAAATCAGCTTATTCTTTCAATGGGACAGGAGATGCTTAATTTATAAGTCAAAAATTAGCTTATGTTCATAGTTATAAGCTATAAGCTGTTTAGGCATAAGCTATAAGCACTTTCCCACAGCTTTACCAAACAAGGCCTATGTTTGGTTGAAATTTTCAAATCATGATTCCAAATCAATTTCAAAACACATTTTAAAAACATGTTTGGTAAACCAGACAATTTTTGAATTTTTGATCTACCCGGTCGTCCGCCCAGACATCCTTCTGTACAGTTTTTGAATTTTTTGGTCTACCTGGTCATCCCCCTGGACATCCGGGAACCGGTTGAGCGGAATAGTATTTTTTTATTTTTTATTTTTTTGCAATTGCCAATCACCACCTATTATTTGGAAAAAAATATATATATACATATTTTTTTTGATATTTTTTAAATATATAAATTATTTTTTTAGACCAAAATGAGAAATTATTTTTTTAAATTGAATTTTAAAAAAAGCTTGGTTATGAGTTTTGAATAGAATTTTGAGTTGTGTGTTTGGTTATGAGTTATAAGCTTTTGAATTAAATTTTAAAAATTCTTTTCAAAATTCATATTAAAATCATAATTCCAAAACTCACAAACTCAAAATACAACTCTATTCTCAAATCATAATTTTAAAACTCTACCAAACGCTACCTTACTTTTTACCCATTTTAAAAGTTATTTTGAACTAGCCCCTCCACTATTTTTATTGTCTTCTGTTTTAACCCTCAGTTTTCATTCTCCTTCTCTTCCTCAATCTCTTTCAAATTGTTAAAAAATGGTTCTTGGTATGAATTCACCTCCTCTAGAGAAAGAAAAAAAAAATGGCTCCATCTCTGCATATTTGATCAAAATGAAAAATACTCGACCCTCACTTCATATGAGAGAATAAAATGAATAGCAACTTTCATAGCAATAAAAGAATTATGAAAGTCTCAACAGCTTATCAGCTCAACTCTCAAGGAAGTTGATTCACCTAGTTGGAAGTAAAAGTAATACAATACAAACCCTAACACCACGACTAGAGTAGTCAATGGATCAAAGTTCATATTATCAGGGGAAGAACCACTTGAGCTTAGAAGTTGCCAAATAAAGTGAAGTATACCTCATTTAATATGTACATAAATATATAATCAATTGGATTCTCCTTGAATTGGCTGTGGCAGTTGAACTCAATCCTTGTCAAATGGTGAATACAAAAGTATATGAATGTGCATTGCATAGATTACAAAAGTAAACTGTATGGGCATGTCTATCATTGAATAACAATGGAATAACTATACAATCTTTTAATCATCAACCAATCAAAACTAACAAACACCACTATTCAGAGGCCAACAAAATAATAAAAATAGCCCCAAAATTGGTCAAAATCCATCATGGGTGTGATACACATTCACATTAAATTTGCATCTACGCGACACCGTTTGGGCTACTTAGCAGATCCATAAAAAAAAAAACCCAGAATTAGCATGAAATTATAAATCACAATAACCCACAAAAAAAAAATGAAAAATGAATTGAGTTGAATAGAAGCAAACCTGCAAGACGCTGTTGCAGTAGCAAGTGTTGCCGAAATTCTCGAGGCCAAAGTAGCGCTCGCCTTCTGGAAATTGGTCTCCGAGAGCTTTCTCGAGCTTCGAACCCGCAGCACCCATGAGACCATCGACCAAATACCAGAACTCCTCTATCTCTATCTCTCTCTCTGCACCTTTACAATTTCACCATCTTCGTTGATTCTATCTTTGTTAGGGTTTCAAGTTCCGACATTTCCTAATTTTTCTGTGTCTTCTTGATCAATTGGGCTCTCCCCAAAATGCATTTCTTGATTAGGGTTCTCTAGCTGCTTCGATGTGCTTGTAGGGGACGAAGATTGAACTCTGATATTTTGATCTCGGTCTCTCTTCTCTCCTATGCTTTTTGTTTACTGCTTCTGGTGCTGTGGGGAGCTTTTAAATAGAAACATCCAAGTAGATTATTATTTATTGTTTGGGCCTATTTTCGCAACCAACGTCTATCTCGAATTTTAGCGGAATTGGGGGATGTTACCACCCTGCCCGCGCAACAGCGGCTACTGTGGTGAAATGACACTTTGGAATTTATTTTGATAATTTAAATTATTTATATGTTAAAATATATTAAGTTAAATATATTTGTAAAAAAATTAAATTAATCGAATATCGTTTACTCATTTATCCATTCACATTTGTACCTAAAAAATAAATAATAATTGTAATTTAAAGTATTAAAATGAATACAAATATGAGTGGATGAATGGGTAAATGATATCCGATTAATTTGAATTTTTTCAGGCATATTTTCAACTTAATATATTCTAAAATGTGAATAATTCAGATTATCAAAATGAGCCCCAGAATGAGCGAATTTCACCACACAATAGTTGTTGCTGTGCGGGCTGCACAGCAACATCCCGAATGATTTGAAATTTATCTTATCAATCATCCGATAAGAAGATAAACGGTTGCAATTAATAATATGACAATTGTAATAGACAAGTTTCACTTGGTCATCAAACTGATCGTCCAATAAACACCAATTCATGCCCTTCGAATCTATTCCTTCTTGATTTATAAAGCATTTTTTAAATTTTTTACGTTATATTATTTTTCTATTTTATTTGTACCTTTTAAAAAAATAATTAAAAAATCAATTTTTAACTTATTTATATATCTGCATTCAGAAATCGAGTAAATGAAAATTTATGATATATGGGTCTTTTTTTTTTTAGTTTTATTTTTTAATTTGTTTTAAAAATAAAAAAAAAGATTGATAAAAATATATATAATTTTTAAAAAATTGTTATTATTTTTGCAAAAAGAAAAAGGAAGGCAAATGCACTTATCAACAATGTTACAAATAAATAAACAAAGGTGTTTTGAAAGTGTAAAAAATGTGATAAATAAATAAATAAAAGGTGTTGAGGAAATTTACTGTGCACCTCCATTGAAAGAGGTGTATCGTCTGCACTTATAATTATGTCATTTTATTTTTTAATTATGATTAATATTTTTTAAAATTATAACAATATTTTAGTTATGACTTTGAAATCTCTTGTTATACTCTTTTTTTTTTTTTTATAATTATAACTCAAAAAATATGAAATTATGCTTTTTTTTTATTTAGTTATAATTTTTTTTATAATTATAATTCAAAAAGTATGGAACCATACCATTCTTTTATTTAGTTACAAGGTGTGAATGGTAAATACATTTTGAAGAGTCGGTATCATAACTTTCCGTTGGAAAGTGATGAAATTCATAAAAATATGTAAATGTGTATATGCTTCAAATTTAGTGATAAGTGTCTCAATTTACTAATTTTTTGTACAGAATGTTTTTGAATTTTCAAAAAATATATATATATATATATATCCTAAAAACTCAACTGAACATAGTGGTTCATCATTCAAAGTATGGGTGTGTATAATACCGTCGAAACCGCCGAAACTGCACCAAGCCGCACCACCAAGGCAAATTCGTTATTATTTGCCAATCGAACTGCCGGTTTTTGGTAAGAAAAATGGCAAATTCTAGTGACACTTTTATCAATCCGTCGGTTTCTATTTTTCTTCCAAACCGCACCGACCCGCACCGCTATTAAATCATGTTTTATAAGATTCTAAAAATTCTTTTTTACTTAAGTTTGCTTGTTGTTCCATACCTTAAAATATAGTATTACATTACTGCTCGAGGGGAATTCAAGATGTCAGTAATCCAAAATAAAGTTGGATTCCAATTTACTTTTCAATCCTTTTTTTTCTGGCCATGTTGCAAACTTACATCAGCTCACTTTTCAATCTAAATACTCTTCAACAGTAAACATTTTCAATATATTGTAAACCATGAATGATATTAATTTTATGTATTGTATTTTATCATTGTAGCTTCTACAGATGCTTGTAATGAACTGATGGCATAATCGTTGATATTATCATGTTGTTGCTACACTTGCTGCATCAGAAGAAAGTTTCGCAAGATGCTTAACATTACAGTATCTCTCGTCTTTTTTTTACTCTTTGATTTAAGTTTTGTAATTTGAATTATATTTTTTATAAATCGCTAATTCGCCCAAACCGCCAAAGCAAATCCGTCATTATTTGCCAACCGAACCGCTGATTTTTGATAAGGAAAATGGCAAATTTTAGTAACACTTTTATCAATCCGCCACCCACCATACGGTTTCTATTTTTCTCTCAAACCACACCGACCCGCACCGCGCACACCCCTAATTCAAAGCAATGAGCTATTTTTTTAACTGAGAACATTATAATTTGTAAGATTAAGTGAGTTTTCCATTCCTTACATGTAGGGATCCAAAGCCAAATTAGAGGATTGTTTGTTAAAGCTTTTTGCACCTTTTATTTTTACTTTTTAAAATGCAGTATAAAAACTTACTTGATATATTATTTTTGCATTTAAAAAAAAAAAAAAAAGAAACACACAATTGATTTCAAAACATTTTTAATCCTTTTTTTTTTTTTTTTTTTTACTTTGTTTTGAAATAAGTTTTTGATCTCTCCTCTCTTTCACACCATTTAAGGGCACCATCCAGTGGCGGAGTCAGAAAATTAGAAGGGACACTTACTAATTATAATAATTTTTACAAAAATATTTCACGTAAATTTTTTATGATTGATTTCAGGAAACATCAAGAAAAAAAATATTATTTTTAACTAGTGTATCATGAATAATACAAAAAAAAATATGGATATAAGTCTTAAAATAAATTATATAATGATAAATTATTTTTTGATACAAAATTTGATTAAAAATTTAATATAATGATAATATCACGTCATCACTGGTATGTAACATCACCCACTAATGGTAAATAAACGCGTAAATAGTAAACCTCACATGTCAAATATAACTAACAATCTAATAAATTTCATATCTTTATAGTGAGATTACTTATACTTAAATATCACTAATAATGACATCGTCGTTACATTCAAAAAATTTCATAGCTAATATGATTTATTTATAATAGTCTCTTCATTTTCAATCAAAACAACCATTATTTGTTTTCATAATTTTTAAAATGTCATTGATATTTCACTTTAATAATATTTTTATAATTTTTTTTTTTTTTTTTTTTTATGTTTACAAAATAAAATAAAAAACTCAAAATTCAGGGAGGACACGTGACCCCCTAGTCACATGCTCCCTCCGCCCCTGGCACCATCTATTGTTAAGTTTGATTAGACATATCAAATCGCTATATTGACTCTAGAAAAATGCTTCGGACCCCCACTGGGGGTCAACCCCCAGTGAGATGGTGCGTCGTGATTGGGCAAAAAAAAAACTGTTTTATTTTTATTTTTATTTTTTTTTGAGTTTCAACCAGTGAGGGCTCACCACCTCACTGGGAGTGCCACCCCCACTGAAGGTCTGCAGCATAGTTGATTGATTCTGGTACTCCAACCAACCAACCAACACATATTCTAGTTAACATAGACTTATCCCAAAGAAAATACTACTCGAGTTGGCATGCAATTTGGGAAAAAGGGTGGGTGCTCGAATTTCTTGGGGGTCGAATGGCCCGAAAGAGAAGAAAGGGAGAGAAAGAGAAGAGAGGGAGAGCAGAGAAGAGAGGGAGAGAGGAGGACGACGGCGGAGGCCCTCGTCGCTGTCATGGATCATGCCGCCCGATCGTCTCCCGCCTCGATCCTCGCCTCCCGACTCAGCCTCCGCCTCGCAGCTCACTTTGTCTCGCCGCCTCCGCCTCACCCCGAGTTTGTTGGCCCCCTCCCCTCTCCTCCCCTCCCCCCCCTCATTCTCTTCCTCCTCCTCCCTCCCTCCTCCTTCTTTCCCTTCTTCTTCTTTTCATTCGACCCACGGTTTTTCGAGCTACCAACCGCGATTGTGCAATTTGGTCGCGATGGGTGAAGACACCGAGCTCATAGACAAACTGTATAGCACGGCCTGCCGGCTAAGAGCACTGACGGCTCTTTTGACAAGTTAATATTTTAGTTAAAAAATTATTTAAAAAGTTAAAAATTTTATAATTTATATCAAAAAGTTAAAAATTTTATTTTATTTTTATTTTTTGTATATTTTTTTATAAAAAATTTAAAAATTATCTAAAATATATTAATTTTTTTATTTTATATTATAAGAAATTTAAAATTTATTAAAATAATCTATTTTCAAACGGGACGTAAGTCATGCTTTTGCATTTTTTATGGCACATGGAGCATTGAAATGACATGACTATCGTATCAAAGTATATTTTAAATTAGTCAACTGTGCTCGTTAATTTTGATTAAGAAAAATAATAAGAATTTGAGTGTTCCAAGTTATATATAAATATTTTAACTAAAATTTTACTCAAAGTTGATACTTGAAAGATAGTATACGCAAGTTGATATGTTAAAAAACTCCAATAAAATTTTGAAGTTATTAAAGAATGAGAAAGAAAAAGTAATTCACAAGAAAAATTAGTGAAATATCTATATCTAATTTTAGATAGTAGGAGAGGTTCAATATATTTTTCTTATTAGTTGACGTCCCTTAATAATATTACTAAAGAAATTTCAGCTCGTCTTTGTAAATAATTGAAATTTCTCTATGGAGTGCTGAAAATTTATCTGTGAAAACGTTGGAAGACCCCCTAACTACTATGACAATGTTTCATATCATTTATCTTATAAAATTATAATATCAGGATTTCAAACTAAAAACTCATAATTTATATTAGTAGAATAATATACTAAAATTTTCATTTTGCTAATTTATTTTAGGATGAATTACAGTAACCGTCCATATAGTTTGCGACCTATGTCGCTTTGGTTCATGACATTTCAATTGTAATACATTTGACCCTAAATTTTGAATATCTTTTCAAATAAAAACAATTGAAGATATTGTTACTTCATTTGAAGAACAAAATCAGCATACAACTTATTTTGTGTTGGTTAACTTATATTTGTTTAAAATTGAGAGGGAGATTTTATGAGCTGGAAATGGGCCATGGTAAGGGCCAGGCAAGTTGAAGGCCTAGCGGGTTTGGGTCAGGATAGCTTTGGGCTTGCCCGGAGATGGGGCTGCTCAGCTAAAGCCCAAGACCGAGCTACTTGAACTTGCATAGGTGGAAACCGTGCTACTTGCGTTCCTCGGCAGGAAGGCTCGCGCCTTTAGCTTGGCAAGAAGACCTTTGTTTCACCCGCGTGACCTATTTCGAGCTCGGTTCTGCCGGAATGCAACTGAGCTCGATCGACATACAGCTCGGCTAGTGAACATTCGGGCATGCGGCGCAGCACAGCCGTGTGAGGCCGAGGTGATTCTGCCGGTCTGCCAGGCTCCGCCAATATATCCTGACAGTTTGGTTAGGTGGTGATTGATGGATTTATGCTGACAGATGGGATGGCAGTACCACGTGTCGAGAGACTAATGGGAATAGATTTGGGGCGCATAAGGTATATAAGCATGTCTGCAACCTCCATGCTTGGACGGATGATCATTTGGTGAGATACACTTAGACATTCAACTCTCTCCTCTCTCTCTCTATCCCTGAGTGTGTGCTAGCTTGACCGTCGGAGGGGTTTTTCGGCTACACACCGTCGGGTAGCTCACCGCCGTTGTGTTCGCAGGTCGATCAGACAGACAGGGAGCTTGGAAGAAAGGAGTACGGGCTCGCTAGAATATTTGCTTCCCGTAAAATTGGCGCTGTCTGTGGGAACTTGATAGACAAAACCTTGTCTTCCCAGCCCATCTGATCGCCATCCATGGCAAACAACGACGAGATTCTATTGTCCGCCATCGACGGAGCTACCCTGGAGTCAGCCAGACGGAGAGAAAGACATCCCACCATTCCTCCGATGGCGGACCTGGAGACTTCTCCAGGAGGACATTCAAAAGACGCACGGGATAAACGCGGAAGAAGCTTTGGTCATTCTCGGAGTCCAAACGGTCACCGGCGGCGGAGAGAATTGCACGCCAAACATCTGGAACACAAGCTAAGGAACCAAGACGCCGTCATCCAGAGAATAGCGGCGGAGATGGAGGATCTTAAGCGGCATGTCAAAGAGAAGGGTGTAGCTGGAGTGGGAGACCACAGTGAGCGCACCCAACCCTGCCGTTCAGGCAATCAGAGCCAGCGGTACACTCCGTTCCTTTCAATCACCAGAAGTTACAAAGTTGGAGATTCCGACGTGCCCGTAGAGAAGTCTAGCGCGCAAAATAGCACTTACCAACCCTCACGTCCGGCGACGACGTTAAGGTACTCATACTCCGCTCGCTTAGAGGATTTACGGGTAGTCTTAAAGGAGCGGACTCGCCGGCGAGAGACTCAAAGGGTGCTGGCATTCCAGCGGTTATCCTATGGGGGTTGCGCTAGTGAAGAGGTCGTAATGCCTCCACCCCGCCTTGCTGTGCCTCCTCCTCCAGACACGGATTTGGCGAGGCTGAGCGCCACTCATTTCTCCCTGGAGATAGAAACAACACCGCTTCCCACGGGCTTCCACCAGCTAAAGTTCACGCTCAACGACGGAAAGACCAATCCATACATGTATGTAAGCCACTTCCGACAGGTCATGGCCGAACATAGGCGAAATGACGCTCTTATGTACCTTATCTTCTCGTCAAGTTTGGGCAAGCTGGGCTTGAAATGGTTTAAGAGGCTGCCGGAGGGGAGCATTGAAAGGTGGCAGCAGTTGGCGGAAGCCTTTGTGATGCGTTTCAAAACCAACACCAGAACGCCAAAAGAAGTTGACCATCTTCTTAGTGTCAAGATGAAGCCGAGCGACACACTCAAGACATACAACTCCAGATATTGGGAAACCTTCAATGAGATCTTGGATTGCCTGGTCAACCTGGCAATCACACAATATAAACGTGGTCTCTCGGTCGGACATAGACTGCGGGACTCGCTTACCATACACCAGTCGACATCCATAGGCCAACTCATGCAGCACATCAACGAACACATCCGAGCAGAAGATGATGGGATAGCATCTACCGCGAAGGCAACTCCGGTAGCAACAGACAAGAGGTCAGCTGGCAAGGTGCACGCGGTCGGACATGAGACCAATCGTTCAAATGATCGTGCCGAGGAATTTGACTGAGGTTCAAATCGTCGAAACCGAGGTAAGAGTCGGCGGAATGACCGAGATGAATACTCTCGCGACGACGTAGCTGATGTAAACAGAAGGTTCAAAGCTCGGACGGGCATCACCATGGTCTTTAAGATTCCAATCTATCGCATACTTAGTGAAATCCGTGATGAGGATTACGTCCGGTTTCCTGCTAAATTAGGCGATGTGCAAAAAGGCTTCAATCTGCGGTACCGCTGCACATTCCACCAGGAGCACGGACACCAGACAGAGGACTGTTTGCCTCTGAAGCAACACTTTGAGGAGCTAGTCGCAGCCGGACACTTGGACCTTTACATTGATGGGAGTGTGAAGGCCACACATCAAGCCCCGGTTGACCCGCGTGGACTGAATGACCTAGAGGCGCCCCCACAAGGAGTTGTTAATGTCATCCACGCCATAGTGGAGCCGGCATGTGTATGCAAGCTCCGAGGTGTGATCAAGAAGGCAGAACACATGAGGGAAGCTTTGTCGGTCCAGCCCGCGATCAAGAGGGGGAAGACCGAAGAGAAAGACATGATCAGTTTCTCTACAAGGGACTTAGAGTGCATTCAAACGCCGCATAACGATGCCTTAGTGGTCACACTCCGCGTCAAGGAATTCGACGTCAAGCGCATCTTGATCGACCAGGGAAGCTCGGTCAAGATTATATATTACGACGCATTCAAACAGCTCAAACTCCGAGATACAGACTTGGCTCCGGCAACTTCGCCACTGGTTGGTTTCAACTCGCAACCGGAGTGGCCTTTGGGAAAAATTATTCTGTCGGTCAAAGCGGGATCCGTGGTCAAGCAAGTGGAGTTTTGGGTATTGCAAGTGCCGTCTACATATAACCTGATCCTTGGAAGGGGATGGCTTCACGCTATGCAAGCCGTAGCGTCAACCTACCATCAGGTGATAAGATTCCCCTCAGCTATGGAAGTAATTGAGGAAGTTTGGGGTGATTAGGTCATGTCGAAGTAATGCTTCGTGGCAGTGAACGGGAACCAAGCTGCCAAAGGCTTCGTCAAAATGATTGAAGGACCGGAAAATCGGGGAGTCCTTGACGACGTGGGCACCAAGGCTGAGGACAAAGTCGTTGAAGAGTTGGTGGAAGTGCGGATTGACACGGAGAGCCTGAACAAGTTCTTCTTGCTGGGATCAAGCCTTACCACCTAAGAAAGGACCAAAATGGTGGAATTTTTTATGGCAAATATCGAAGTCTTTGCATGGTCGCCTTACGACATACCCGGCATCGATCTGAGTTTTATTTTCCATCACCTCAATGTTTTTCCCGGGGCAAAGCTGGTCATTCAGAGAACGTGGAGATCGGCGCTACACTATGCCGAGGTAATTGCAGAAGAGGTGAAGAACTTGCTTGAGGCACGAACTATTCAGGAAGTGCACTACCCTCAGTGGATTTCAAACACGGTCGTTGTACCTAAGAAGAATGGGAAGTGGCGAGTTTGCGTCGACTACAAGACCGTCAACCGAGCTTGCCCTAAAGATAGCTTTCCTCTGTCCAGAATAGACCAGCTTGTCGATTTAACGGCCGGACATAATAGGCTCAGTTTTTTGGATGCCTACCGCAACTATCATCAGATTGCCATGCATGGCCCCGACCGTGAGATCACCTCTTTCACTACTCCAAGGGAACTCTTCTGCTACCGAGTCATGCCTTTTGGTTTGAAGAACGCCGGGGCAACTTTCCAAATGATGGTGACCAAGATGTTCACTCCTCTGCTAGGCCGGACAATGGAGGCTTATATTGATGATATGGTGGTCAAAAGCCGGCATCAAGCAAACCACTTGTCTGACTTGGCCGAGATGTTCGCTATTCTCAAACAACACAAGCTACGCCTGAATGCGTCTAAGTATGCCTTTGGCGTGGGATCCGAAAAATTCTTAGGCTTCATAGTCACAAATCGAGACATCGAGGCAAACCCTACACAAATCCGAGCCAGAGCATAAAAAGTTTCGCCAAGGACGCAAAGATCTCGGCCTAATGGTCGCCGGCTTAACCTATTCATAAGCTAGTCATCAGATCGCTGCCGCCCTTTCTTTCAAGCTTTGAAATCAAAGTTCTCATGAGATGAAGAATGTGAACGGGCTTTGGCCGAGCTCAAGGAGTATCTGTCTTCAGCACCACTGTTGGTAACACCGAAGCCCGCGCGAAGAACTTTACCTTTATCTAGCCGTTTCTCAATATGCAGTTAGTGCGGTGCTTGTCCAGTCGGAAGGAATCAAGCACCTCCCTATCTTCTACGTAAGCAAAACCTTGTTACCGGTAGAGTCGAGATACTTGCCGCTGGAAAAACTTGCGTTGGCATTGATAATGGCCTTCAGGAAGTTGGCGCACTATTTCCATGCTCATGCAATCATTGTTTTGACCGAGTTCCCCTTTAAAGCTTTGTTTGACCGGGCGGACTTCTTCGGTCGAATTCTCAAATGGGCGGTCGAATTGGGATAGTTTGACGTCAAGTTCCAGCCACGCACTACCATAAAGGCCCAGACATTGGCCGATTTTGTTGCTGAATTCTTACCCGGGATTCATCATGTTTGCCCAGTGGATTTTGCGACGGCAACCGAGGAGGTGAGTGCAGATTTAACCGAAGTAACACAGCAAGGCGATGTTGGCGACGCGGAACTTGCGCGCCTTGCCAAAAAACCTTCAGCTGGTATAACGCTACTGCCTGGCGATGTGACGACGAAGTTGGGTATTACCGACCAACCTGCTCTGTTCGGTGCCGCATCACCATGAGGGGAGGAAGTGGAACCGTCGAGATTGAACGATTTATACGGTCGAGCAACCATGCGCCCATCCACCTGCAAGCCTCCCAGGACCCCTCAAAATGTTGAAAGCTCTTTGTGGGCGAAATGTGGAAACTTTTAGTAGATGGGGCTTTTAACCACCACGGTACCGGGCTGGGCATAGTTCTAATTTCGCCAGACGGACTGACCATCGAACACTCTATCACTCTTAGATTCCCTGCATCAAACAACGAGGCTGAGTACGAGGCGCTTTTGGCCGGGCTCAAGAGCGCGCTTCAGATGCACACATCCGAGCTAATGGTTTATAGTGACTCCCAACTTGTGGTTAACCAAGTTTCTGGGGTTTACGAAGCTAAAGACGACAGAATGGCGAAGTACCAAGCTCTGGTAAGAGACCACATGAAGCGATTCCAAGCAATAAGGGTCCAACAAATTAGCCGTGAAGAAAAGGGCCGAGCAGATGAATTAGCCGCCCTTACTTCCATGGTCGATAGCACATCTCCCAGCCCTCTCCTGATTGAATTCCTTCCGAGGCCCAGCATTGAGGAAGCCGAGCAGACAGAAGTACTCTGTACCGAGCTAGGTCCTTCCTAGATGGACCCAATTATCCTCTTCCTCAAAGATTGGACCCTTCCCACCGACAAAAAGGAAGTACATAAAGTCTGGGTGAAGTTAGAGCGGTTTTGGCTCTCTCCATCTGGCGCTTTATACAAGAAGTCTTTTATCGGTCCCTATCTCAAGTGTGTACACCCAAGCAGTGTGGAAACTTTCCTCTATGAAATTCATGAAGGCATATACGACAGTCACATAGGAGGCAGATCTCTAGCCTACCGGGCTATCTCGCAAGGATATTGGTGGTCGTGCATGCAAGCAGACGCGCAGAAATATGTTCGCAAATGTGAGAAGTGCTAGAAGTTTGGCCATCAAATCCACCAGCCGCCCAGGGAACTTCTTCCCTTCACCAGCCCTTGGCCCTTTACGATGTGGGGGCTAGATATAGTGGGGCCACTCCCAACGGTACCAAGCAACTGGAAGTTCTTCATCGCGGCTACAGACTACTTCACCAAATGGGTTGAAGCTGAGCCTTTGGCGACAATCAAGGAAAAAAACGTCAAACGGTTTGTCTGGCAGAATGTGGTAATGCGGTTTGACGTCCCTAAAATTCTGATCTCTGATAATGGCACCCAATTTGACGGCCGCCTATTTAGGGGATTTTGTGAAGACTTGAAGATTGAATTCTACAACTCTACCCCGGCTTACCCGCAGTCTAACGATCAAGTCGAAGTATCAAATAAGACCATTTTTGATGGGTTGAAGAAAAGGCCTTGAGAAAGCCAAGGGAAAATGGGACGAGGAACTCCCAAGCATTCTTTGGGCATACCGAACGACCACGCGTCGATCCACCGGGTAAACTCCTTTTGCCTTGGCATATGGCATGGAGGCGGTCATCCCTTTGGAAGTCGGTATGCCCACCCTCCGTAGTGAAAGTTTTGAGCAGAAATGAACGCTAAAGCCATTCTTGCCACGACTAACCCGCCCTATGGGTTTAGCATGAATCGCGATGTCTGTGATTACCAAGGCCTACTTAACAAGAAGACAAGATACAGTATAAGGGCATGGCGGAAGCCAAAACAGTAATTAAACAATGTCTAATAAGCTGTGACAGTCTGTATGTAAAAAGACTTTTCATGACATATATACTATCAGTACCAAAACAGTATGTACAGTATTTACAATCATCCAGGTCAGGGACTTAATCCCCATTAAGACAGTACAATACAGTGCTATCAGTCGATACAGTATTACAAAACAGATATAGAGACAGATGGGGGAAACTAAAACACCACAAAGCCGTTGCTTGAACAGGCTCGGAACCTCACAGTGAGGTACAATGGTTGGCTTTGACAAAAGGGAGTCTAACCCACGCTCCTAGCTCCGATCTGGTGCTTGGACACCTACATATATATATAAACAGTGAGCTAAAGCCCAGTGAATAACATAATGCGTAAAGAGGTTAAGAATGAATGTCCTTTCAAGATTGGAAAACATAATTGATTCAAGATATCGATCATTCACCATAACAATCATATGTGGTACGTCCATCGCCAGAATGAGATAAGAAAATGAGGTCTTGAAAGACCGAAGCGATCAATGATGCCCATCATAACGAAGAAAGTTCCAAGATAAGAACTAACGAGATCTCTATAAGATAGTAATAATATGATGGTTGCTATGGATGCCATAATACAGTTCATGATAGAGGACATACATTCATTCAGTTAACAATATCAATTCAGAAACAGTACAGTTTAACCATTCAGAAGATATTTATATTTGAACATATCTTTACACAGTTGTTACTCACAGAGTTCTGGGCTACAGATAAGCTAGAGTGCGTTCTCAGATGCCAACCTTACACAGTTCACAGGATGAACACACACTAAGTTCACATTCGGGAATCAAAGACTTAGTCCCTACTTAGACTCGGTGTGGTTCTACATCTATATCCGCATTAAGATGTCTTAAACTATGCCTAAGAATGCCTAGGATGGAATAAGGATGCAAAGATGCACTTTAAAAATATTTTCAGAATTTTCAAAAAAACAGGGTCCTGCTCGAGCGTGGATTTCCCCGCTCGAGCGTACATGCAGACAAAGGTTCCCCGCTCGAGCGTCACTTCCCACGCTCGAGTGGTTTGCAAAACATGGCAAAAGTACTAGATGTGTGAAAATCACGCTCAATGGACGCTCGACACCCGCTCGAGCGTGTGGCACAAAACCCCGCTCGAGCGTCCATTCTTTCGCCGAATGATCATGCAAAGTCTTTGAGCACAATTTCACGCCGGCGCCATTTTCCCCGCTCGAGCGTGAGTCCAAATTCTGGAAATTTCAGATTTGAACCTCAAGCTTAAACCAAGTTTCAATGCATCAAATTCAATCATTTTGGGCTAATTTTCTAGAAAACACTTCAAAACTCATAATATAACATGTTTCAAAGCTCAATTTGTAAAATCAAAGCCCAAAGGTAGTTCAATTAAACACAATTTCAAACCAATTTTATGAACATGATGCAAAACATAACATGCATGAATTTAAACTAATTCAAAGCTTTAATCACTTGCTCAAATGAGCTAATTTCTCCATAAAACAAGATGAATTCATGGTCCAATGCAAAAATATGAACATGCATGTGGAATTTCATGAACAACAACCTCAAAATGCACAAATGTAAACATGCATGCATGGATTAAGCTCTAATTCAACAATCTTAAATCAATTCTAGGCTAAACTCTTCAATTAGAATGAAACATGCAAGAACTAACTTAAATACACAATTAAGAAGAGGTTTCTCCTACCTTAGGTCCTCAATCACAAGTATGAAAGCTCAATTTGCAATAAATCCTTCAAACCTTCTAAGTCTCAAGCAATTATAAGATGAAATCAAGCTTTCCTCCAAATTCTCTCTCTCTAGTCGGTTGAGGGTCTCAAATGAAATGAACAAAAGGTGCAACACATGTGAATCAAGACTGTACAATTGTCTAGCAAGGTCCACTTAGTGGTAAATTGGTAAATAAGGCCAACTCTTATAATTTAGCTTCATTTAATCTAATTTAATCATACCAAATCATATTTCAGATAAATACATCACAAAATCACATAAATTCTAATGACCATAAAACATCGATCAATTTCGGATTCGGCCGCCGACAAGGCCTTCAATTTGCAGTTTAAAGCATAAAACATGGACATATAATTTAACAGTCAAACAGATAGAAATGCATTTAAGCTAGTACATTCAATCACCGGTCGATTCGAGATTTGATGATTCAATTCCTTATCATAATTAGTCTCAGTTTAGCAGTAATCAGTGGTTAACCAGTAATCAGTGGTGAGGGTTATTACAATTGCCCTAGAATTGGACCTAGTGGAAGAACGCCGGGAAAAGGCTCTCATCCATGTGACCGCCTACCAACAAGAGCTTTCAAGAAAATACAACAAAATGGTGCACCCCAGACCGTTCAAAGTAGGCAACTGGGTTTTGAGGAAGGTCATGGGCAATACCCTGGTGCCAGGTGAAGGCAAACTAGGGGCAAACTAGGAAGGACCCTACAAGATAACCGGTCTGGTGGGTAAGGGGACATGCCACTTAGAGGACTTGGAGGGAAGAGGAATACCCCGGCCATGGAATGCGGCCAACCTCAAACTGTACTATTTTTACTTTTGTGTTCTTTTTGTGCAAAGGAATTTTTTGCCTCACACTTCAGAATGTAATATTCTTTTTGTCAATATAATAGAAGTGTCTCATCTTTGCCTTAGCATTCAGATCGTTGTTTTTTACTTTGAGATTCCAACCGAGATGTTTTATTCCGGTTAATTGAGTTGATGATTTACTTAAACTTTTGTAAATGTCAACCGAGATGTTTTATTCCGGTTGACTAAGTTGATAATTTGCTCAACTTTGAGGTTTTCAACCGAGATGCTTTATTCCAGTTGACCGAGTTGTTGATTTACTCAAACTTTTGTGAATGGCAACCGAGATGTTTTATTCCGGTTGGCTAAGTTGATGATTTGCTCAACTTTGAGGTTTTCAATCGAGATGTTTTATTCCGGTTGACTAAGTTGATGATTTACTAAACTTCTTTAAACTTCAACCGAGATGTTTTACTCCGATTGACTAAGGTGATGATTTATTCAACTTTTGTGAAACTTCAACGAGATGCTTTATTCCGGTTGACTGAGTTGACGATTTACTTAACTTCATGATTCAAACCGAGATGTCTTTTTCGGTTAAATAAGTTAAACAAGATGGTTTGTTTTGTCGAAGTATTTTGTCCGGCTGAAGTTATTTAGCTTGAAGACCGTGCAAACACTTGATGAAAATTGAACTTTTTCATTGATGTGCAAAATAATTACAAGAGGAGGGGCAGATAGCCCGGTTACATGTTTAAACAAAAAGAAAGAAGACAAAGAAAACTAAGCTATGGGGAAAAGGTCTGTGAATTCATTCCCGGTCGCGACCTCCAAGTCGACCGTGGTTGTGGTCTCCTGGGCGCCGGTCTTTTCCTGGCAAGCCTGATTTGGGCGGTTGTCACCCTCCGCATTCTCCTTGGCGTCTTCAGTTTCTTCTTTCTCGGCCTCAGCCTGCAACGCGCTAAAGACGTCGTTGGCATAGCGCACAAGATGGGTCGGTAGGAAGACAGCCGGAGGAGAGGCAAACATGTCGGTATCAGGTCCTTGGCCGAGCTGTTCATAAGCAGCCTTCCAGCCCGCCTTGAAAAAGATGTCTTGGGTGGCATGGACCTGCTTAGTGTAGTTCTCCTTGGCCTCCTTGAAGCCGGCATTGTTTGCATCCTGCAGTTCCTCTTTTCTTGATTACTTCAACCTCTCCAGCTCGGTCTTGAGCGCATCCCTCTCTTGCTCAGCAACACCAAGTTGGCCGAGCAACTTTAAATTGTCAGAATTCGCCATCTACAGTGATGCTTTGGACCGGCCGAGCTCGGCTTGAAGGTGTTCCATCTGGTTGACAGAGTCGGTGGCCTTCTGCCGGAATCGGTGAATACGCTCCATGACCAAGTGTTGTTTCTGGATAGCTTGCAAGAAGAAGGTTTGATTAGAAAGAAAACCGAGCAAACACTTGGAAATTTTTTTGGCAAAATGTGCAAAGTTCTTACCCTGGTCATAGACTTGACCGATGATTTCACCAGCCGGGTGTCCGGCACATGGTCGCTGCCGACCACATCACTCGGTAGCAGCAAGGCTTTGGTGAGGTCAAAGGCGAGCAGATGCTCATTGTCGCCTTTGACAGAAGCTGTCGCTGGGATCTCTTTACCCCGGTGCCTGAGTTGGGGCCTCCATGGCGAAGTTGCGTCAGCTATCATGGCAGGTTGCTCGGTGTTGAGCTCCGCAACTAGCTCGGTGGAAGGGTTTGCACGTGGCCTTTTGCCAGCCCGGCGGTTGTCTTTGCTGGCTTGCCCAGCGGCGGGAGACACCAGTGCAACCACGGTCCAACTGGATTGTCCGGCAACAGGAGAGCGGGTTAGGATGCTCGGTATCTCGGTGGAGGTGGAAGTAATGAGGTTCTTGATGCGGCTTCTTTTGGCCATCTCTTCTACTTCGGTCAACCGGATGAATGGCACGTCCGGTAATGTGGGATTGGAAGGTGGAGATGGAGCACGAAGAAAGTCTGTGAGTTTAGTCTGGCGTGGAGCTAGATATCTGTATGTCAGTGTGTAACCGAGGAGCTTGTGGCAATCCCGGTTGCGGTAGCGGAGCACGGTACTGATGTCTGCTTCGTTGGGATAATGATAGTGGGCTTGTAGGGCTTCAATTGTTGCAAATGAAAGCAAAAAAAAAAAAAATGTTAAGTACAGAATTGTGAAGAAAGATAAATTGACTGAGCAGGTAGCATGGCTTACATGTTGAACCGAAATTCTTGCTAATGAACCAGCCCGGTACGTCGACTGTTTCATAGTTGCTGGACACCCAGAAAAAGTCATCATCATGCAAGTCATTGTCGGGGGTGTCGGTCACTATCTTCTCTTTGCCTATTCTAATTTTTAAATAGCAGGCGAGGTCGTCGCCTATGTGCCCTAGATTGGCGGAGTATCTCGGCTATCCCTAAATTGGTCCCTAGTCGATTGTTCAGCTCGTGGATCCCGTTGATTATTTTGTAAGTGTTAGTTGAGACTTGGGTAGGTGCTAGCCCAGTGCGTCGCAAGAATTTGGTCATGAGTGGGTTAACCGGGAAGCGGAGGCCTCCTTCTATGACGGATAGCATGGTAAAGGGGCATCGGTCTAATCTGTCCCATGGATTTGTGTCAATGGCACTGAGCTCTAGGTGAACGTCGGCTGGGATACCGTACTCTTCCCGGAACGTAGCTAGGGCAACCGGAGTGTCGACAAGGAAGCGGTAGCGCCCCATGTGTAGCCCGGCTGGTTTAGCTCGGCTGAGGTGGTTTGGCACAGAATGGTGTTTGATGGTTGCTCGGTCTTTGAGAGCCTTGGTATTGGTCTGTGGTCCCCTTGGACTCTGCAGGAAAATGAGGGTAATTATAAGTGGAAGCGCGGTTGCGCAAAATGAGTTTGACTTTAGCTCGGTCAGGAAGAGTGCCAGACCACCTCGGTCGCGAAGGCAAACCAAGGAGCTCGGTCGCTCAAGTGAACCAGATGTTAGCCCGGTCGAGTGACCAAATCCTCTGCTTACCTCGGTTTCTACTAAGGTTTTGGCAAACTCGTAATTTGCTCGGTCTTAACGTTTTTTGGGATCAAAAGAATACTTGGAGCCTGATCTGCCCCAGATCTTCAAGTGTTTATCAGTGAAGCTAAAGAACAGCAAGGAGAACAAGGGGCATGAGAGGGTTTTGGGGAGCTATACCCTAAAATCTATGGTTTTAGTGCCCTAAAACAAGAAATATCAAATGAAACGGCCACAAAAAGATTCGAAGAGCTTACCAGTAGAGGCGAATGCAGATCCTTCAGGCACGAACACAGAAGAAGGGCAAGAATGGGAGCTGCTGAGGGCACTGGAGCTCTGGATCGACAAGAATGAAGGAGAGTTAATAAGAACAAAAACTGAAGGGGAAGCGACGTATAAATAGAAATGAGAGATCGCCGAAAATTTTGAATATGAAGGGACGTGATGGTTGGCTGCTCGAGGCCAATAAACGAGTGACGCGTGTCCCAATTAATGGCGGCATTAGAATTGAAGAGACAAGAAGGCAAGATGAGACGTCGGCCGAGCAAATTGAGGAACCAAGCACTGGAATTAGTGCGGTTGACGTCTTGCAAACAACAGACCGAGGAAGGGTCTACCCTGGTCGGTTCATGTAATCCCGGTCACGCTTTTGCGGACGGAATTAAGAGGCAATTGAGAGAGAGATTTTATGAGCTGGAAATGGGCCATAGTAAGGGCTAGGCAAGTTGAAGGCCTAGCGGGTTTGGGCCATGATAGCTTTGGGCTTGCCCGGAGATAGGGCTACTTGGCTAAAGCCCAAAACTGAGCTACTTGAACTTGCATAGGTGGGAACCATGCTACTTGCGTTGCTCGGCAGGAAGGCTCACGCCTTTAGCTCGGCAGGAAGGTTCGCACCTTTAGCTCGGCAGGAAGGCCTTTGTTTCACCCGCATGACCTATTTCGAGCTCAGCTCTGTCGGAATGCAACTGAGCTCGGTCGGCATGGAGCTCAGCTAGTGAACATTCGGGCATGCGTCGCAGCACGGCCGTGTGAGGCCGAGGTGATTCCGTTGGTCTGTTGGGCTTCGCCAAGATACCATGATAGCTTGGTTAGGTGGTGATTGCTGGAATTGTGCTGACAGATGAGATAGCAGTACCACGTGTCGAGAGACTAATGGGAGTAGATTTGGGGCGTAGAAGGTATATAAGCATGTCTGCACCCCCCATGCTTGGACGGATGATCATTTGGTGAGATACACTTAGACATTCAACTCTCTCCTCTCTCTCTCTATCCCTGAGTGTGTGCTAACTTGACCGTCGGATGGGTTTTCCAGACACACACCACCGGGTAGCTCACCGCCGTTGTGTTCGCAGGTCGATCGGACAGACAGGGAGCTTGGAAGAAAGGAGTACGGGCTCGCCGGAATATTTGCTCCCCGTACAAAAATATAATAGCCTTTTTCTTTAATAAATAATGTTAGAATTTTTTTTAGTTATGTTTGGTTTGGTTTTCATAATCTATTTTAAATTTTTTTTTATACAAAACTAAAAATTAAATTGATGAAAAAAATAAAAAACACATAATTTTTATAGGAAAGTGATTGAGATCCCTCCAATCACCACCTCCACACAAATGTGGGGGCTGGTGATTAGAGGAGAAGAAAAAAATAAAAAAGAAAAAGAAAAAGTGGCCAATTGGAGAGAGAGAGGGGGTCGTGGGGTGCCCCTTGTGGGGGTGCTCCTTGTGGGAGTCCAAGTCATTTTCTATTTTTATATAACTTTATCTTTTGAGAGGATAGAAATAATTTTTTAAAATAATAATTTTTTGATATTTACTTTTGTTAAATTAATTTTCATTTTTCAAAAGTCAAACATGGTGACAATATTGATATAATTATTAAACCAATCCATTAAATTAAAAAATTAAAAACATTTCATATATTAAACCAATTGATTATACATAAAAAACCTAATAACCATAAATTATATGATAATCATAAAAAAATATATTAACAACAAATGCATCACCTGTTACATGATAATTATAAAAAAAATCACCATTACATAATTATAATCAAAACACATACTAAAAATTAATTTAGTAAAAAAATAAAAAATAAAAATGTAAAAGATTTATAATTTTATATTTGATGAGTAAAAATAATTTTTAAAAATTTAAAAATAATTTTTTCATATTTATTTTTGTCAACTTAATTTATATTTTATCAAATTGAGAGTTTTGCCCTTGAAATGAAACAATACTGTCTTCAATTATTTTTATTTAAAATGAAATTTAATTTTAAAATCAAATATATTACAATTAAAATGTCAAGACACAAATTTTAAATTATAAAGACCGTTAATATAATTATTTATTTATTTTGTTGTTTTTTATAAATAAAAAAATAAAAAACTTTTTGGCTTTTTTGTAAAAAATAAATATATGTAACGACGCGCAAATTTTCCGGTGCTCTCTCTCTCTTACTGAAGAGAGAAGCACGAAACATCTCTCTCGAGCCCCTTCTCTCGGTCTCCAAAACTTTCCAAAATCAACCCTCTCTATCTCTCACTGTGTAAAACCCTTACAAAACCCTATTCTTTGCCCAGCCTTTTTCTTCATAAGAACTCATCAAACGAGTTAAATTAAACATCGTCTCTGATCAATCAGCTCGATCATGTCGAAGCAATTCAGTCTCGGCAAGATTCACGTCTCAAACCCCAAGGTGTGGATCGTGATCGGTGTCGGCGTCGCCGGAGTTCTAATCCTCGCCGAGACTCAGCGGCGGAGACTAAGAGCGACAAAGTTAGAGAGAGAAGACTTCGGCGCCTTCATCGAACGCTTCGAGCTTCTCCCCTTCCCTCAGCCGCCGCCTCCCGCCGCTCGACAACCCCTCTATGGCCTAACATTTGCGATTAAAGACATGTTCGTAGCCGTCTAATTTGTTTCTCATTTGAATATATGCATATGCTTGTATAGTTTAGATTTGTATGCGTATAGTTAAAGCTATTGGTGTTGCTTTATTGGGGTTTGTGGTGTGTTGTTTTCATTGCAGTTTTGATGTGAAAGACTATGTGACTGGGTTTGGGAACCCGGATTGGAAGAGGACTCATGAGGCTTCCGGGAAGACTGCGGTGGTGGTGACAGCTCTGTTGAAGAATGGGGCTACTTGTGTTGGCAAGACTGTCATGGATGAATTGGCTTTTGGGTATGCCTTTCCTTCTAATTAGAGCAACTCGAACAGTAGTATTCATTTTTTGTTAGAGAAAAAGAGAGAAAAATTACAATGTTTATTTTAGCTAGCCGCTATAGTGAGTATTCAAACACTATTCTCTATCTAGCTCTCTATCCAAACTAATTTATGATTGATAGTGTTTTACGGCATGTCACGTCAAGGTTAGAGATGGACAGAAAGAAGAGGGGGTGTTCCTTGGGGTTTGAAGAGCCTTCAATGGCTCTCTTTAAATGAGGCCTGTTGGCTATTATAGCTAACATTATCACATTTTAATCACTCCAACAGGCTAGCTATTACCATAGCTATTTTAACAAAATTCTTCAAAGATAGCTACATTTGAAGAGCCTTTGGGAGGCGCTTTAAATAGTTTGTGTATAAATAGGTAAAATAAAGAGTAGCATCGGAGTACATGGATAAAAAAGCATATAAGGAAAAATAAAGAATGTACTTTTTTTACATTTTAACTAGTGAAAAAAATGAAGAGTATGGTTGGAGCTGCTGAGCATCTCCAAGGAACTCTTTTAACAAGACCTAGCTAGTTTCATCATATTTTAGTCCCTCCAATGAGCTAGCTATTACAATATCTATTTTAATAAAATTCTTCAAGGTAGCTACATTTGAAAAGCCTTGGAGGCTCGTTAAACAGGTAAAATAAAGAGTAACATGGAAGTACATAGATTAAAAAAAGGAATTAGGCAAAATAAAGAATATACTCTTTTTTTTAAAATTTTAATTATATGTTTTAAGTAGTGAAAAATGAAGAGTATGGTTGGAGTTGCTAATACTGCATTTTTTGTTGCCTTTTTGTTGGTTCACCAAGAAAAGAAGATTGTAGGGGGAGGCTGGGGTGGGGATTGTCTCTCAGTTTGTAACTCTGTAATTCCTCTATGGGAAAGATAGGCCAGTTGAAGTACATGATAATTTTTGTTTGGTTGCCATTTCAGGATAACTGGAGAGAATGTGCATTATGGAACCCCAAGTAACCCACAAATGCCATCCCATATTCCCGGGGGATCATCTAGTGGTTCAGCTGTGGCTGTTGCATCTGAACTTGTCGACTTCGCTATTGGTATGTTTTCTTTTTATTCAAGCTTTAGATACTTGAATATTGTATCGTTGAATACTTAAATGAACTTTTTGACTCCAGTTTCTTGTGATGGTTTCTTTAAATTTTAGTAATGGGGAATTTGGTACTCATTTATCTTGTTCTCCTTTTCCCTAGTACTTTTACTGTCCTAAATATTGGATGGATCTGTTGTATGTTTTTTTAGTCCATGTGTTTGTGGAGATTGAAAGATATAGTGCTTCAAATGACTTTGTTTCTATCACATCTTATTTTTTTTCTTGTTCTTTTTCTTTTTAATTTTCAAAAGAGATTGCTGGATTTTGATATTTTTTTCTGAAGTTTTCAGCCATGCCAAAATCTTGAACAACATTGTGTAGGTATAACTTTAATGTACTTTGTTTGATTGTTATCATGATGGTGGAGTACATAATAAAATTTGGAATATTTGCAAGTTATAATAGCCAATCTAATTCACCTAGTGAGATTAAACTTTCACGTTTGCTTTTATTTTCCTTTTTCTACTTGGTTAACTCCCCCCCCCTCCCTCCCCCCCCCCCCCCCCCCCCCCTCTTTCCCTTTATCTTCTTGAATTTTGAACTGAATTTAACAGTATTAAATCTTTAAAACAATTGTCTTTGTATCGATAGTTCAAATCTTTTTAAAAATTTAGTTTACAATTTTCTTCCTTGTGTAGCTCTTTGGTTCTACTCCTTTCTCAACTATTTTTGGTTTCTCCTATTCTCGTAGTTGGTCATGTAGAGAATTTATGTTTATGTGCTTGAGCGTGGGGATGGATTTGATGACATCTATTAAGGGCTTATATTTGCATAGGATGAGGGAATTGCTGATTCTGTTGTGAATTTGATGCCATTTATGCTTTAGATTTTTCGGTTCAGCACTTTTTGATGTGATTTTGAAATGGGGTTCAATGCAATGACCTGTGTGCTCCAACTAACATGCAAAACTTGTGGTGCTTTGTTGATGTTTTGGAGGTCCTACTGTGTGTTGCTCACTTTTGTCATTGTTTGATTGTATATTGGCGTCACTTAGCTGTGCCATGCCAGTTTACCCAGCTGTTTAATATATAAAAAGCTGCATTGCAAAAGCAAGCCGGAATATCTGGCAGTCAAATTTATTTGGGATTTAGCTTAATATATTAAATTTCTTCTTAATTTCTAGAGTTTACACGGAACCCATATGAAAAAATCACATTTCAGGTCTTGCCAGCAATTTAGCTGATTTTTTCTTGATTAGGGAAAAACAAAGAAGAGATAATGGAGTTTGAGGTAAGAGGATGGATAAATCTATTTGGTTCATTGGGACTTTTGTTTCTCATTGGAGACGAGCAATGTCAAAACTGGATTCTTTGCTTCCAGGAAATGATATGTTACTTCCATAAAGACTCATAGGAAATCTACCCTTTAATCATACTTCAATACCCTAAGTATGAATTTATTTTTTGATAATCTTGGAATTTGCCCATTTTGTAGCTAATCTGAACATCGACTGTCGTTACCACTTATCAAGCATTGCAGTGGCTACTCTTTAATATGCATGTGGAAATCTTCTATAGCATTGTTGATTGTGATAACATTGTTAGCTGCATGATTATTTCGATTTCAAGAATAATGATTTGAGTAGTTTTTTCACTTTCTTATGGTAACAGTCCACAGGATGCTGTGTTGGTTATGAGGGTGATGTCCATCTCTACCCATGTATTGATCCTTGGATTTGCTACCTTTCCTTTTTGTTTCTTTTTCTGGTAGCCATTGAAGCAATTCCTCTTCCCATATGTAATTGTCATTTCTTTATTGCTATTATTTTTTAAATCTTGGTTCTGAATTATGCATTCTGATCAGTAAACACTCACAATTTTTTAGGTACTGATACAATTGGATGCGTGAGAACACCAGCATCACTTTGTGGTATCCTTGGATTCCGACCATCTCATGGAGTTGTATCTACATTTGGGGTTTTGCCAAATACACAAAGTCTAGACACTGTTGGTATGTATTAAAGATTCTCTGTCTTATTTTCTATTAAATGGTGGCAAAACATTTATTTTCATACTCTTATTAACAGCCATGCAGATGGAAGTTCCAAGTACCTTTTGTACTATAATACATGTTTGTTTCTGCTTAGTTGTGTTTTAGCTTCATGCAATGAAGTTGTGATGTGAATTTTGTGTTTAGCTTCATGCATCGAATGAATCTCATCACTGTGAAACTTGCCTTTCTAACTTGTGTGGACTGACTGAGTGAGCTAACTTATTAAAATAATTTCTTGAACTATTGCCACTTCAAGTAGTTGATGCGTATATGATGTGGTTGTTCTTTCTGTGCTGTTTGGGAGTTAACATGTTCATTATGTGTACTTGGTATAGTATTGCTGCTTCCAATAGTATATGTCTGTATGTTTAGATTTGTGTACTGTACTTGACGATAGGCTATATGTAACAATGATAATTTTTCAGGATGGTTTGCCCGTGATCCATCTATTTTACATCGTGTTGGGCACATTTTACTTCAATTGAACCAGGTGGAACCCAGAAGGACAAGACGTTTTATTGTAGCTGATGATCTCTTCCAGCTTTCTAAGGTTCCCAAGCAGAAGACTGTACAAGTTGTTAGCTGTGTTACTGAAAATTTATCTGGCTGTAAGTTGCAGATTTTCCAGTATCTCTGTCATGATTCAGTTGCATTCTTTTTGATAATTCAATGTGAAGGTCTTAATTTGCTACGAGATTTTGAGGGTGTCATAATGTGATGATAGTGTTTTAGCCAAAAAATGTGACAATGATGTTGAAACTCATCTCTTTTGGCTTCATTGACTGTGCAGACCAGCCACCAAAGCATATAAATTTTGGTCAGTATATTGCTTCAAACGTGTCTAGCCTAAAAGGTTTCCATGAAGAGTCAACAAACCTGAAAAATGGAATTTCTACTTTGAAAGCTCTGTCTTCTGTGATGTTTCTACTACAAAGGTATTAAATGATTTATTTATTTTATGGATGTACCATCGATACACATGCAGATTGCAGACACACACACAGAGAAAATATCTTTTGTGGCTGGAAGTATAATTTTTGTTGGATCTTGGAGGTTATTGGGGTTTATATGATTATGTGGTTCAAATTTCACATGTATTCCCCTATTCCTTATTGCATAGACAGGTTTCAGCTCCTCTCCCCCCCCCCCCCCCCCCCCTCCCAAAACCATTTTTTTCCCCCTCTCTCTCTCTCTCTTCATATTATATTTTACTCTTTTCTTGCATATGGTCTTTAATCATAAAATTTTGAATTTGAATTTATATAATTTATTTTTTGGTTCGATTCATGGTTGTGTTCAAACCATGTTGATCTTTAGCTATACAGATGTGGTGTTTGACTGAAAATAAAAAATCTTGTTGAAAATGATTGCTCATGTAGAAAGATGGACAAGACCTCTATCCTCAACCATGAAACAAAATAGAGAAAAAAAAAACTATAATCCCTAAATGAAAACTACTTTTAAACCCAAAATAAGGGGGAAGTTATGACCCTAACACACTTGAGGGATGTAGCCCCCTCTTAGCCGACAGCTCCACCTCGCCATTCCTTAGTCCATGGGTTGTAGAAAATGAAACATTGTCAGTGTAAATTAAAATTTGTCTAATCAAGTGATGATCATAATGCGAAGGATTTCTGTCCTCTAGGTACCCTATGGAATTATTGTGCTTAGGCAAATTTCCATTGAGATTATCATGTTTTAGGTTAGCAGAATTTTTTAGGATAGTGAACAACACAAGTTGCATTATCCATGACAGTGTATTAGTATTTGAGACACTCTAGCAAAATGAACTAAGCTTAGGTTATGTTGCTATCATAATTGTGTTGATGGAACTTTGCTCAGTGAAGCCTTTTTGCCAGTTTCTTGGGATTTCTGAAATAGTTTACTTAATGGATGCAATATACATGTGTGATAGTGCGACAAATTTATATTCATATTGTTGTTCTTATGTTGATTGAGTTTTGAGTTTCTCGCTCAAGCTGTTTATGTGCAACAAGGTTTTCATGTATTATTAAGATTACACGTGCCTTGAGTTCTCAATCATAAATTAGTGGCAAGGGGAAGGGAGGGAGTTAGGTTTTAGCAACCTGACTGGTTTGAGGTGGAGGCATTAGAGGTGAGGTTATTGGCTTTGTTTGGATTTCTATGGATAAGGAGGTGTGGGTGGTAGGTTATTTCCATTTAGAAGGAATTTTGATGTTTGTGATGTGTCTTTGAGGTGTGTATTACAGGATGGGGGAGATTTTAACTCTTCTAGAGTTGTTATATATTGTGTGAGGAGATGCAGGTGATGGCATGAGGTGGAATGTAGTAAGTTTCGGAAAGTTTTGAAGTAATGTTCTATTGTGCTTTGTTTGGTTCTAATGCTATATATCCCTTGGAGCGGGAATTAGTGCTCTGAGGGTTGCCTTTTTGTTGCACTGTGGCACTTGGGCAAAATTTTACTTTTATATAATTTGATTCGGTATGTGGATCACTGTTTTGCATGATCACATGACATTGATAACTTTCTTGATTATCTTTGTTGAATTCATGTTTTTATGGAGTTTCATATTTATTGTTAACTATTTATTACTCTATTTTCTTTTGTTAGCGATAAAATAAATAAATAAATAGTTTGGTGCGGAATATAAATTTTAGAGTCTACATTTTGAGGGATCATTAATTAGTTAGTGACTTATGATAAACTAGCACTACATTTTATTATTTGGGCAGTAATCTGTGGCCTAAGACATCCTCCTTATTCTTCCTTTTTGAGCACCCTTGTGGCCATCATGCAATAAATTAACATCCCTTTCACTTTCACCAAACCCTTGAGTTTGGAATTTGAACCAAGGAAGTTCATGATGTTTGATTAGCATCCAAGCTGGTGCATGCTGTAAGTAAATACTTTCTGCTCATTGGAGGGAACTCGGTGGTGATGGAGCATGCTACCAAATAGATTCTGTTTTTGTCTTCCTTTGTATAAGATTCCAAGTGTTTGTGTGACTTTTTTTAGAGCAGTTGGTTGCCCACTGAATGCGTACAATAACTTTCTGTGACATGTATTGTTCGTCATTTGCTTGTTTGTATTCATGCTTATAGACATGATAGTATGGTAGTGAAATTGTCGTGACTCACTTGGCCGGAACCTATTTCAAATATATTAACATACAGGTGATGATAAATTTTTTTCAGTTGTCTAGTGTTAATGTGAACTTACAATGCATAGGTGAAATTTTAAATTTAGCTGCGCTTCATAGTCTCAATCCTAGTGTTTAACAGTTATTGAGTTGCATTGTGATCCAGCCATTTAATTGAGGCCTTGATTTTACTCTGATCAACCTTTATACTGCATTCAACTGCTTCTCAGATACGAATTCAAAACAAATCATGAAGAATGGGTTAAATCAACCAAACCCAGATTAGGACCTGATGTCTCTGATCGCGTTCGTGCAGCAATTGGCACTGCATATGAGAACATTAAAAGTTTATATAAAGTCAGAACTGAAATGAGATCGGCTCTCCAAAGTCTCTTGAAGGTACCCCTAACTTTTAATTGCTGGTAGTCATTACTATATATAACTTGTACTTTTACACTGTAAGTCTTGTATCAGATACATGTCTTTGTGTTCCTGTTGTATAGTCGTCCAAATTATTATGATGTGCATGTGCGAAGAGAAGATGCACATTCTCAAGCTGGGAATGACATCATTTATTTTGGTGCGGTGAATGGTTTGTCTAGAGTGATAGGCCTCTTGAACTCTCGTTCTTCTGATCAGGGATCTAGCGTTATTTTGATAAGTAAGATTTAATTAAAAGACGGTATTAAGAGAATGTATACACGAAAGAGGAAAAGCAAAAAGAAAACCCTGAACATATCCACATTTATCAAACGGCTCGACAAAATCCAAAAATTGGTCCAGTGTTAACCGCAACAAGAAATCAGTGTCAGTCTAGAATTAACAGGGGTAGATCAATGGCCATTACCATGTTAAGGGCTTAAATGTCACAATTCATCGGAAGCTTGCAAACACAACACAAGCTGAAAGACAAATGCCCAAGCTGTGTCACTTTTAGAGATTTGGATTTGTGCTATACTATGTTACACGGACTCTTTGGAATTTCGAAGGTACCCGTGTCGACACGACACGACACGGGTATGGGTGCGGGATACGGCTCTTTAGAAATGGATACGGTAGAAGAATCGAAAGAGGAGAGAGCAAGAAGAGAACCTGGCCTTCGACTTCAATCTGACTTGGTTGCAGAGCATCGATCGATCTGCGAAGTCGATCTACTGTGCTCCTTCGTCTTCCCCTTTGATCTCGATCTCCATCTCCATCTCCATTCTTCTCGTCTCTTCGTCTCTCTCTCTCTCTCTCTTCTTTTTTAATCAATCTCTCTCCGTCCCTTCTTTTTAATATAATTTGAATTATATGTAATATAAACTGTATTATTATAATATTATTCATATTATATAATATTATTTATTCAAAAAAATATTATATAATATAATATATCATAAGTAACATAACTTTTATGTCTAGAATTAAAATAATTTATTTTATCATATATAATCTAATTTATTTTATGTCTAAAATAATGTTTATAATTTTTATATATTATTTATTTGTTATTTTTTTTAATAAAATTTGTTATTCCGTAAACTTTTTAAACTCATCTTCATATAATAAATATATTTAAAATTAACTATTTAACGTATCCCCGTACGCGTATCCTAATTTGGATCCATATCCACGTATCCTTAATTTTTAATTTTAAAGTGCCCGACCCTTAGATACACACCCGTACCCGATACCCGCACCCGACTCCGTGTAACGTAGGTGCTATACCTGTTGTTTAAAAGGCTTAAATCATCAAGAAGCCCTACTATTAGGGCAGCCAAATGATGTACACATGAAGTTAAAACCAAAAAATAGTGATGGAACAATAACAATATATGAAACATGAGAAACTTTTGGTTTTCCGGATCAGAAAGTGTTGAATAATCTTTTTCTTAGGAGAGTGGAGAGGATGTCATCAGTGAATTGTTCAGATCGAGCAAAAGACATTCAACTTGGAGGAGGGGTGGCACTGATCGAGAGCCATATTTCATTCTCATGGAGAGATAAAGAATCTGGCTATTTCTGCCACTACTATATTTTATCCAAATTTGGCCTAGTCCCTTGGAAATACGTGATTCCAATGTGAAGTTGCATGGAAAGAATGTAATATTTATTATCTTTAGAAGGCCAGAAGGGTTACCAAAAAAATATGAGCTGGAGTTCCCATAAATAATGTGATTTCGATTCGTTGAGGACTATATTCCTGGTATATGGTCCAAGGAACATCCCAAATCGGTCTAATTTGTGTATGATGTTTGATAGGGTCGCTTTGATACATTAGTTCTTTTACTATGTGTTTGCAGTACCCAATGGTCATTTTTTTATTGTGACTTTATTCATTTAGTTGATTTTTCTTTAACCATTCATTTAGGCTTAGTTTGATTAGGATGAAAATGGTAGAAAGTGAAGGAAACAGAAAAAATTAAAAAAATTCTTAGTTTGTTTGGCATGAAAGTGGTGGAAGTTACACAAGAAAATTAATTTTCTTGTACAACTCATAATAGCATGATAACTAAGCTTCTAGTTTCTAGAAAATTTAAATTTGTTATAAAAGTAGTTACTTATAATTAGATTTCATATTTTCTTGTAAAATTTTCATCCTAATCAATTTCATAGAAAAAATATATATTTTCTTTTCCTTTTCTTTTCTTTTACTTCACTTTTTATCATTTTCACCTTTCATCATTTATTTCTTTCTAATCAAACAGAGCCTTAGTTGCATCTTGTGCTCCATTTGTCTTTATTTGTTGTCCTAGGATGATGGAATATTAGTATTGCCCACAATTGCTGATCCTCCATTAAAACTTAACTCAAAGAAAGGTCTCTCTGCTGAGTTCCATGACAGAGCATCTGCTCTACTGAGCATAGCAAGTATGTCTGGTTGCTGTCAGGTAATTTCATATCTTAGTCTTCATTTTCATATGTTTTGGTTCCTTTGGCCTAGCTCTTTTGTTTTTCTGTTAATTTGTTATAATAGCCTGGCCACTTTTATGGTTATATTATTCTGACTGATTATTTCCTTTTTTTATTTTATTTTATCGTGAACTGGTTATTCCAGGTTACCATTCCATTAGGCAAGCATGACGGTTGTCCAATCTCTGTTTCTTTCATTGCATTCCATGGAGCTGATAAATTTCTTCTTGATACTGTATTGGATATGTACTCATCTCTTCAAAAGCAAGTTAGCCTTGTTTCCAATTCACCGTCATTGCCAGATATGAATGGCAACATGGATGCTTCTGAACTGTTGAAAGAAAAGGTTTGTTCTCTTCCAGCCCATTTTGTAATTGTGAACTAGCAGTTGACCCGTGCAATGCACGGTATAAAGAACTATTTTTGGGAAATAACTTCTAATAAGTATTGTGGTAAATTATCATATGTATAAACCATTACTTTGCATATAAATTAAATAAAATTATTAATTCTTATAGTTTATATCTTAGTAGCAGGAATTGTTCATGCTGCTCACGATTCTTCCTCAGAAGCGCGATTCTACGCTTCTGACTCAAATTTGTTGAAGAATCGCGATTTTGATGCAAAAGAAACGCCAATCTGATCACGAATATTCTTCTTAGTCGGAGCTCCATCGCTGGCCATCGCAAGACCTACACAGGCCATCGCAGACTTCTCCCTTCCTCTTCGCTGGTTTTCGTGATTTGCACACAGGCCATCGCGACTTCTCTCTCCTCTTCGCTGGTCTTCGCGACGTCTCCCTCTTCGCTGGTCTTCGCGAGTCACACACAGGCCATCGTGACTTCTCTCTCTTCGCTGGTCTTCGCGCGATGTCTCTCTCTCTGATCTTCTCTTCTCAGATTAAAGATATATATATATATATAATACGTATTATGTATATATATTTGTTTTTATAAATATATGTTTTTATTTATATATTATATAACCTTTATAAATTATATATATATGTTTTAATTTATATATTATATATTATCTTTATAAATTTATGTGTATTTATTTATATATTATATTTATTGAATTAATATTATTATGCTATTTTTTAAAGAAAATAACATAAAACAAATAATTTTTAACAAAAATATTTTAGAATAAATAGATAAAAAAGTAATAAAAATATTTTAGAATAAATTAAAAAAATTCTAATAGAAGTATATAATTAGAATATTTTAACATATAATTTTTTACAATTCTTATTTATTTATTACATGTATAGTCCCATAAAAAAATATAATTTTACAATATATTTTTATATATTATTTAAAATATATACAAACGCTCTCAACTAATGATTCTTGAAATGTCTACGATTCCATGCTTCGGCTCTCGCTTCGTGCAACTAAGGTTTATATTTTATTTAAAACAATAAATATACTACGATGGCCTTTTAAAGCTAAACCTTAATGTTTTCAGTTTCTTATGTTGTGCTGGGCTACCTGTAATGCCCCGAAATAATACAACATGAACCACCCACATTAATCAACATTTACCCAATCAATAATGTCATAACTCCAACCTTTACATAATATACCATCAATGTTTAAACGTTCAAGAACATAGAAATACATGAATCTACAGCATGTGAAGCATCTAATCTCAACACAAATAAAATGTCCCTAAGGGCTTACATCTTCCAAGGCAATAGTTCGGTTATACAAAATGGTCTCTCGGACCTATACACATTAGCCCTAGGCTTACAAAAAACATCACAACAAATGGAAGAGCAAGACTACTCTTCATCATAGCATATCCACGCCCTTAGCCCGGCGAAACCACCACATCTTAACCTACACCAAATCCCATAGGGGTGAGCATAACGCCCAGTAGAGAATTCTAACAAAGTATATACAGTTATGCAATTCTCAATAAAAATAATGCAAATGCCAATGCTATGCCATGCGCCTTTAAAGAAATTTCATTTCATGCTTTTCTTAAAGATTTCCATTTTTCAACAAAAGCTTGCAATCTCAATACATTTCAAAAACTTTTCATTTTAATCAACAGGGGCGGTAAATACGACACTGGTAATCCCTAGGCTGGTGTTTGCAAGTAGGCTCTGCAAGCACTACCAAATTGTCATTTTTACCGGGATTAACTGGAAGGTTCGACACCTATTCGCGCGGTTTTCTGGTCTTTCACCAAGGACACTCAGGCCAACTTATCAAATCATCTACACCCCCTATCCGGACTTACCACCGTATTTATCCCATACACATTGCCATAGTTCTTAATACAACATCACTTTCTTTCATGAAATAAATATCTTCAATCAAAATTTACAATACAAAAATAATAATTGAATGCATATGCAATGCAGTGATTTCTCATAACTCATAACATTTCCCATTTCCAATTTCCAAGTCGTCACAACAATGTCAACAATCACATTTTCCATTTCCTCCTTTCATTAATCATTCCCAAGATAACCATGTGTCTTCAATACACAACATCAATTTTTCATCAATTTAACCTTCTCAAGCCACATATGAGGTTTTCAAATACTAACCTCCACCATTCAAAATTCTCACAATCCAGTATGCACAACAATTAACATTTCTCAATTAAATATTTTTCATGCATCTAACAACAACTTTAAGAAAATAAATCCTCCATTTGCTTATATCAAGGAGATTACCACTTCTCTTATCAAGATGTAAATTCCACACTCACCCATTTTAGCACAAGAAAATAAGTTTATTCCATGAATTGTCCATGTTTTCAAAAAGCCCCAATCTTCTAGGTTTTCACAAAAAAATCCAACATTGTTCATCTCTTTTATAAAATCTAATCATACACTTCAATCTCAACTCATGTTGTCCAAAATTTCAAGAAAATCTCTAAATGAACACAAGATAGAGTTTGTTTTACAAAAATCATCAATCCCTTGAGTCACCAAACCCATTTTTGAAATTTTCAAGGAGAGTTACAAAATCAACTAAAAACTTACATAAATATATATAACTCAAAAGAAAACCCTCTAGGATTTATAAAGGAGTTGAGGTACAACCCACATTTAAAACTCTCTATATTTTTGAAACACAAGATTGAAATCAACAAGGAACTAGAAGAAAACTCGTAAAATCATCATCAAAATAGCAAAACTTGTATATATAACTCAAGAATGTCCCTATCTCAAACTTAGAAGAGAAGATAAGCAAAAGGTTGAAACTCCAAAGTTGTCGAAACCAACTTCTACTTGGATCAAAACGAAGCTCTTGATGAGATCTACAATCTTTCTCAAAGGAGCATGGCAAGAAGATGCTTCCAAGAGAGTAGATTTAAAGATTTTGAGTGAAAAGTGCTTTTTGAGGAAGAGAGAGGGGGTCTCACGGTTTTAGAGGGAGAAAAGAGAAAGAAATAAAGAAAAGTGGTGAGTGGGTGCCTATTTATAGTACTAGGTCAAAGTAAAATAAAGCTCCAAAGTCAACCCAAAAGATCAAGCCAAAACCCCCAAAAAGTAAGCCCAAAACTGGACTGAAAATCTGAAAAAATGTTCGCAGGTGTCGACCCTTGCTGCACAGGTGTCGACCCTTATGAAGAAAATCTGGAACTTTTGTTTGACAGCAACATAGGTGTTGACACCTCCCCAAGTCTGGTGTCGACACCAAAAAGCAGAAGGCAAAAATCTGGACAAGGGTCGACCCTTACAGCAGAGGTGTCGACCCTTCAGACAGCAAAAGCAAAGAGTGCATAGGCTGGTGTCGACCCTTCCCAGGCTGGTGTCGACACCAAAAAGCAGAATGCAATTTCAGAACAAGGGTCGACCCTCCCCAGATTGGTGTCGACCCTTGTGGCCAACCAAAAGAGAAGGTGTTGACACCACTAAGACCGGTGTCGACCCCAGAACAAGGTTTTCAAGGTTCTAAACCACTTTTTGACGCGAACAAGCATGAACGAACAATCCTAACAAGTTTAAATCAATTTTCACTCATCCAAAACCAAGATACAACAACACTAAAGACTCGCAAAACATAATAAACGATTTAAATACACTTCCCAAAAGTTATTAAAAAGGGTACAAGTGCTACAACTAAGGTTTATATTTTATTTAAAACAATAAATATACTACGATGGCCTTTTAAAGCTAAACCTTAATGTTTTCAGTTTCTTATGTTGTGCTGGGCTACCTCTATGTATTTATGATAATTGGGCTAGTTACATCATTTAATGTATTAAGCTTCTTACACTATGTTATGCAAGGGCTATTACTATATATTTTTTATAATTGTGCTTATGTAATTTAACTTAATGTATTATCTTATGTAAGCACATTATCTTAAGCAAAATAATTATCTCCTTCTAAATCAAGGAATGATAAATACTAAAAATTTGGGCTGTTATTGAAAAATGTGTAACAAAATCACTTACAGTTCCATTGGCTGTTCTTTCTTTTTTTTTAATAATCATTTTTAAAGCTTTTACTGAAACCTTGAGTTGAGATTTAACTTAATAAGTATGTTATTCTGTGGCAAATTCTTTAATATTGACAAATCCCATTTTAGGGAAATGCTGCATTTAAGGGACGACTGTGGAATAAGGCTGTGAGTTACTACAGTGAAGCAATAAAGTTGAACGAGATGAATGCAACTTATTATTGCAACCGAGCTGCTGCTTATTTAGAATTAGGATGGTATGATATGTCATCTATTTTGTTATCTGCTGAACTTCATCACTTTGTTGCTCTGCATCTGAAGGCTTTCCTTACCACTTGATTTCATTTATTGCAGCTTTCGAGAAGCTGTGGAGGACTGCAGTAAGGCAATATCACTTGATAAAAAGGTAGGGGACTAGCTAATGATGTTCAATAGTTTTCAAATTCTGTAAGTATGCTACGTTTGAAACTCGAAAAGAAATAGAAAAACATATGCTCTTGCTTGAGAAATAATATATATATAAGCAGCTTTGTCCATCTCCATCTCAAATGAAGTGTTAAATTTCCATTTGTAGAATTACGCTAGCTCTTGATTGTCGTATCTTATTGATGGGTAGGCTGGGTGAGGGGTTGAGTCGTGATTTGAATAAAAACTAGTTTATATGTCTGTCTATCTTTTTCTTGAAATGATAGGTTTTTCTCCCTCAAATAGATAGGGCAATAGGCCGCTTTTGATTGAATATCCTTTCTTATAGTTGTCTTTTATAATCTTGTTCGATTTCCCCCCCTCTCATTTTTAATGATTTTTTCTTGTTGATTGGTATATCTATCTATCCATCTATTTCTATACCATCCATAAAGCAAACACTCAACTTGGTGTCTTGAAGCCTGGAGAATATCAACATACAAGGCACACCCATGTGGGTGTGCACACCTTTTAGCAGGGACGGATTCAGGTTTATTACTATGGGGTGCAAAAGTATGCTTGGGGGTGCGAACTCTTATAATTTTAAATTATTTTTACTTTTCTAGTATGATATATGAAAACACTCAACTTGGTGTCTTGATGCCCAGAGAATAACAGGATACAAGACACACCCATGTGGGTGTGCATACCTTCTAGTGTGTGTATATATATATGAAGGATAAATTACAATGATCTTTCCCGACAATCAGGATAAATACTACTGTCCTTGTTAGTTTCAAAATGTTACACTGTGCTCCTTCGTGGGTTATATTTGAATTATTCAATAGCTCCATTCTGTTATTCAATCATTTGTTAATGGATGGAATTTGATGATGTCATTAGTTTTTAAAAACTAATATGCCGACTTTGCCCTTTCATTAAAAAATTATCCTAATGCCTCCATACTACTAACAGCCAACTAGGTTATCTTTAACTATTGACTAATTTTTGCCGAGAAGAGGCAACTAGATTTTCATATTATCTGGTTCATTCATCTATTGAGGGATTTCATTTTTAGATCAAGAAAGCGAGCTTCTTCCTTGTTGCTCCTTGACTGTAATTCCAACTTTTAACATCCTCTGCCTCTTATTCTTGTAAAAAAAATAGGTGACCACTTTCTTGTTTCCAATGTAGTATTTTAGAGGGTTTGCAAATAAAATCTGATAGAACATAACAAGCATAAATTTTCTATACTGCTTTAAATTTCCGATGCTTTTGAAACTTTCTGAATCATAATGGACGTTTAATCATTTATATAAGTTGTGATGCATATTTGTATTGTTCTCTTCTGCTGTATAGGCTGGGTGTTTATGTACAGGATGTAGACATTGCGCTAGACGGATTGGTATTCTTGAGCAGGATTTGTTTTTTTGTATTTTTTTATGGCAAGCAAGAAAATGTAGAATATGTGCGTTCCTGTCTGGGGGCAAGCATCTAAACTGTTATGTTAATTACATACAGGAACAAGCATATAAACTTTTATCTTAATTATGTTGTAAAGAGTTATCCTTTCCCTTCTCAGAATGTGAAGGCATATCTGAGGCGAGGAACAGCTAGAGAATCACTTCTCTTTTATAAAGAGGCTCTTCAAGGTGAGAATCCAAGTTACATACAATGTTTTTATTTTTGTTCTTTTGCTCAGATCTCTTTTTTCTTTCTTCTTTTTTCCTTTTTTTGCCTTTTTTTCCTGGTATTGTCTGTCATTGTTCAAGTGTGTGTATCAGGTATGTGAAACTCTGCAAGTTTAGGTTATTTCTTTTTTTATTGATCAATCTGAAGTTAAAGCAAAATGGTAATGTTAAAGCAGTTAAAAGTCACAGGCTTTGACATATCCTTGAAACCTAGGAAACTTAGAGCAGACTTTTGTAACTGAACCATGGAATTGCCAAATCTTCCATATGATCCCAAATATTTTTTGTTCCCTGATGTAAAAGTGAATGACATAATATACTGATTACAATTTGTTACCTCTTGAATTATCCATGTAACATAGGGGAACTAGGCATGTCTGACATGTTAAATACAGGAACATGTATCCTTTTGTTTGATGCCAAGTGTCGCATGCCTTCTTTTTATGCATGATTCGGATATCGATATACACGTGTAGACACAGTTGATTTAATTTGCTGTGTTCAAGTAGTCACTCTTGCACCAGGTTGATTTAGCCTTTGTCACAGGATGCATTTTTGTTTTTGTTTATTTATTGTTTTGCCACACTTAAAAATGTTGTTTCTCCCGGTATCTGCAGATTTCAAGCATGCTCTTGTCCTAGAACCGCAGAACAAGCTTGCCAATCTTGCAGAAAAGCGGCTAAGGAAACTTACAAGCTGAGTCTCTTGCCCGCCCACACTGGCAAAAAAAGAAAAAGAAAAAGAAAAAGGAAAAATAATAATGAAAAGCACAAATATGTAAAATTGATCAATGTGGCATTGACAGGAAAATGGTGAGGTACAACTGGTCCATGAGGCTTAACATAGCATTGGAATGATAATTTTTTGTTGAGGTATATGCTTGTTTAGCTGTACATGCGGAAACAAAGGGGAAAAAAAACAAGTGATCAGTAAGCCTGTTTGAAGGCTTTTGCAATTTTTTCTTCAGTTAGATGTTTATTTTATATTATTTTATTTTCTGTGCATAATTTTGGTCTCTAATGGATCTTTGTGGCACTACTGTGAACTTGTGGAAGGGTACAATACGATTGTGGCACTATTGTGAACATTGATATAATGGGAAGTGTTAATTCTTCTATAAATTTTTTTATACAGAATTGTTTGTCAAAAATGAACTTTTTTTAAAAAAATAAATAAATAAAAGCAGTTTGATGGGTTTTTAGTTTTATAAATAATTGAAAAAGGGGTGATTGACCCATAAATTCCAAAAGGTGAACTTGTGAATCAGTCAGTCCTAAATTTATTTTAATGAACTAGGAAGTCCCATTGAAAAGGAATTGGCTCATTTACTCATTTATCTTGCTGTTGTTTGTAACAATATTGTTGTTACCTAAAATGTAGTTTCTACATGCCAGCCACGTTAGTAAAAAGCGACAATAGAGTTTTTGGAGGGCATGTTTCATATTTTGGTATCCCACATTTGGCGCTTCACATTCTGAAATACCACACCCAACTTGGAAGGGGGAATCCCCGATTCGTCGTTACGTTTCCTTGGGGGTTTGAAAATTGAACGTCTCTTTGGGGGTTTGAAAATTGAACGTCACGAAGATATGGTCTCTTTGGGGGTTTGAAAATTGAACGTCACGAAGGCATCGGTTAGGCGTTCCACATTTGTGATTTCGTCCAAATGTGGCAACACCATCCACTATTTCTGGAAATCAAGATATGGTGTGCGGTAGTTTAGGATTTTTGAATTCAAATTGAACGACATTCATGCTAGAATCGATCACAATCTAGCAAAGTCGTGTTTTACCTCCCAAAACGTTAGAGTTGGCGTAGTGAACATCAATTGTGTTGCTACGTTGGGGCACTGACGCACATTGGACTGTGGGCTTGTGAGCGCGAACTTTGCCAATTGTAGACTGATGACCATGTCATGCAAAAGTAAGTTTGTCAAATTTTGATTGTCAAGCTTGATGAAAAGTCCAATTTGTATGGTTTGTTGTTATGTACCGTTAGTTGTGAGTTGATTATCGCATTCGCATGCACACATCAAGAGAACAAAATTGAGGTTTCGAAAAAAAATATGAATTAAACATTTGTCAAATATGTACATGTGTCGTTAATTTCATGTCGGTATTATACGTGGCACATAAGTTTGTAGTGTGATATGTTCTGATTGTACTGTTGTATTACAATGGCAGAAGTTGTGAGGACATCGAGCCCATGGACGAGATCACACGAGAGGCTGTGCCAGGCAGGGCTTTGTGGTTCGCCTTCGAGCAAGCTTGGGTCGAGGATGCAAGGACGTATCATGTTTAAGCAAGTTAGGCCCAGCGAGAGCCCCCAAGGTTGAGAAGGATAGATATAACTACCAGTCTAACATCTTGGGCATAGTGAAAATTGTGTCCACATTCGGCTTAACTGATATCCACCGAACCAACCTGATGAAGACATCATTCTGGTTTATGTTTCAAGCAATGCTGGACAATCAACTTATTAATTAGCAGGAGTTCAGAAAGTGTGACGAATTGGTATTTACATTCATACAAACTTATGTGCCGAGAGAAAATTCGTTTCACATTCATGAACACAATGCCAAAAGTCACACACAAAAAATGTCCACAAAATTCGTTTTGGTGTAAACGTGAAACGTGCTAGGGTGTGGAATTGTCAAACACCCAATATTAAAAACACAATCCCCCATAATAGGACTTCATGGTTCATTAAAAAAAACGGGGACCATTCAGATCAACACTCTCCCAAATGGGATTTTTCAATAATTTTCCTTCGAAAGAATTTATTTTTTATCTAAGTAATTCTGATATTGAAAATTATGCTGGACTTGAGCGATTGATTTTCTTTATTATAATAAGATAGATATATATTTTATTCCTCATGCAATGAGTTGGTATTGAACTTACCTGCACATGATGAAAGTTATCAAATTAGAAAATTGACTGGATGATGATGGGATCATGACCATGAAGCTAGATCTTTCAGCTCAGCAATTTTGATATAGAATTTTCTATTTATAATTATTAATTTTTCATCACACTTGTATATATTGTATGAAGAAATAAGAAAGTCTTGCCCATATATTAATGAAGAAGCTTCCTTCTGTTCTCTTAACTATATTGGCTCTGGTTGCCTCCAGCTGTTGTTAACCGTTATGTACTGACCTTGCGTCATGTCACATGCAATTATAAATGTTATATAGTGGTGTCTTGAGAAGTTGGTAAAAAATTTAAAATTTTTTTATAATTTTTTTGATTTTTTTGTATAAAAAAATAGAGAGATGATATGACTCAAAAAGTTAAAAAGCTAAACCAGTTTGCCAAAATGTTCCATAGTTTAATTTTTTTTTAAGAATTCGGATTTATGATTTAAATTTAAAATTGAGATGATGTAAATTACATTTATAATAAATTTAATTCACATCTTTTAAAAGGTAAGTTACAAATACATCTCTTGAGATTTGCTTAAAATATGAATTGTTTTATGTACTTGCCCTTTGAAGTTTCGAATCTTATAACAAATGATTTATTTTACTAATAAATTATTAAATCAATCAATAATTTTTAATCAACAATGTGAGTCTTTTCTTTTTATATTTAAGTTAACATTAAATGACATACATTTTGGAGGGGAATGAGAATATTAATATTATTAGTGTTATTGTTATCTTTCTCGCCCACTTTTGTAATTTTTTTTATGATGCTTCAAAAACAAAAGATGTTATGCAATTACTAATACAAAAATGTTTAAGAGTGCTAAAAGTAGAACTCTAACGAGAGGTCTACTTATGTGGTAGTGGGTCTCACGAATGAATGATTTGATGTAATGTATGTGTCTTGTCTTTTTTTATTTTTTATTTTTGGTTTCATGCCACCTCATTAGAGCCATTGTTAAAACTCCAAATTTCTATGAATCATTGCTCTTACTAATATTATGTTTCTTATTTTAAAAAAATGCTTAATACAACACGGGTTAGATTAATATGTATTTTTCATAATTATTTCTGAAGGAAAAAATACGAGTAATCATATTACTTTATACGAAAACAGTTTGGATTGAATAATTGAATTACAAGTCTCATCTGGAAAACCTTCATCAATTGAGAAGCTACTAGAGTTTCTCAATATTTTATTCACACTCCAAATTCTTAGACTTTAAAAATGGGAACTTCAAGATAGATCAATAGAAAGAGAACTTAGTTTATTTTGTGAAGCATATTTACAATGTTGAGCATGAGCCCTTATATAAGCATATATGGCAAGGCTACCTCATGGTTTCCAAGACCATGTCCCTTTTATAATTAGGCCATGTATGGATAAACCATGTGTCCTTGATTAAGCCATACCATGTATACCCCTGATTTTCAACAATTTCCAACTTAATTAATATTGAATATCCTTCACCTTTCTTAAAAAAAAAAGATTAATACCGAATATCCATTTAAGTACAGATGATTCATCTCCATTTTTTTCTCAAAACTTTATAGTCATTAGATTATGTTATTTATTTACTATTTTGGCAATAGTCATTAGATAAAGTTTGAAAATCTCTACACATAAGTTTTTTTTTTTGTGTGTGTGTGTGTGTGTGTGTGAAAATGCAATAAATAAATAAATATGAGCAATGCTAGGAATGTATAGATCAAACACAAAATGAGACATCGTATGTTTGGTTCTTTATGCACCTAGACTTATTTAATAAATGCATATAGTGAATACCTAAAGATAAAAGAAGAGAGCTCTTGGATCATCTCCAACTGTGTATAAAACTTATCATCAAATTTGAATCTAATGAAAAATAGTTCCTTTTTCAGCTCCAACGGTTTCATTAAATACGTATCAAATTCAGAATTTTACTTTTCTTTTATCAAACTGAGGACCAATGTGTTTTTCATCAAATCACTGTTCATTGCAGTTAGATTTTCACTACCGGATGTCCCCTCGAATGACCACCTTAAAGCAAAAGTTTGTGGAAAAATTACATTGGCCAGTAGACCGCCCGGTCGTCCTCTCAGTCGTCTGCCGGGTCAAGCCCCCAGATGACCATCTCAAGAAGAAAAATGGTGAAAAATTTGCACTAGCCGGCCAGCCAGTTGGACATTCGCTCGGTTGACCGGTGGCTTGACGAAACCGCAAAACCCTTCGTTGGAACACTTAATATTAAAAAGAGATTTTCCTTAAAGTTTTACTCAAATTTAATAAAAAAATTGATATACCATTAAAGATATCCTTAAGTAACAAAAGTGAGTGAATGTATAATAGGTAATAAATGATATATACTATACGAGCACGAAATAATTTTCTCGTATAATCTTGTTGATTAAGTTTGCACTCTTCCAAACGTCGTCGCTTTACTAATTGAAAACACAAACGTAAGCTAGCCGGCGGGTATGTGCTAGTAACCTCTCCGATGCCTAAGTTCGCAAAATAGGCAATAGACATAAGAGCTCTGTGTATTTGAGAGTAAAAATTATGATATCTCAACATAGGTCTTACTATGAGTTTTTATAGATTTTGCCTGGCATAATCCTAGTAAGACTCTAACTCTCCTTAACAGAGTCTTCCTAGGAATCACACTCCCAGGGATAATGCTGATCCTGATAACACCTTACTGCCATCCAAGGAAGATGGTGGTAACCTTTACCTCGGCTAGAAGTACACTCAATCGAGCTTACACAGCTCGGTGTCATTTCAAGCAACACTAGTAGCCCCTATTATAGGATAGCGCCCGCCGAGCTATACCTAGCTCAGCCTGTTTCCTTGTTAATACCACGACATGTTACCAAGCCTAGTTTTAGATAGCCAGGTCAGACCCCTGTCGACGCCTCTGTTCAACTTGGTTTCCAGATGACCTAGGACCATGCTGTCTATATCTTTCACCGCAACCCGTAGCTCGGCCCAATGCGTTAAGATAAATGAATCTAGTTCGGCCAAATTTATTCACATAAACTACTCTCTCATATACATATTAAAGTTATTTAACTACTCCTACCAACCTTGTACGTGATGAATTTTGAAAGTGAGCTAATGAATAAATAATATATATATATTAGAGTTATTTAACCCCTCTCACCCACTTTGTACATGGCGAGTTTTGAAAGTGGGCAAAGGTGTAATAGGTAATAAAGACATACGCATATTAGAGTTGTTTAACTATGATAACAAATTATTCAATATTTTTGGTGCAAGTCTATTAATCTTGTATGTGGCGAGTTTTAAACCTCAACTTTAGGGATATAATTTTGGCCCGGCTCGGCCCGACCCATGTCGAGCCTTGCAGGCTTTCGCCAAAAAATTGGGCCAGACTGGGTTGGCCTACGGGCTAGAAAACTAGTTCCAGTCCTAGTCCCAGTGTGACAACCCTCACCATTAATTACCGCTAAATTGTGACTGAACATGATTAAGTAACTGATTTGATTGATATTCTGAACTGATTGATTGAGTGCATTAGTTTAAACGCAAATATATCTGTTTGACTGCTAAATGATCTGTTCGTGTTTTATGTTTTAAACTGCAAATTGAAGGCCTTATCGGCGGCCGAATCCAGAACTGATTAGTGTTTTGTGTTAATTAGAATTAATGTGATTTTATGGTAAAGTTAGTTGAAATTTGATTTGGTATGATTAAATTGGATCAAATAAGCTAAATTACATTAGTTGGACTTATCTACCAAAATACCACTTAGTGGACTTTTTCATGAGCCATTTATGTGAGTTATATATGTTAGCTTTATCACAACTCTTCAGACATTTTCCTCAAGTCCAAACCGAGTGAGTGAGAGAGGGAGAGTAAGAGAATTGATTTCAACAAGCTTTAGCTAGGGAAATTTGAAGACTTGAAGAGGTTTTACAACTAGGCTCCTACACCTTAACATTCAAGACTTAAGGTAAGAACTCACCTTCTTGATTATGAGTTTAAGTTGTGTCTTGCATGGTCTAGGATGATATTGAAGTCTAGAGCCAAGATATGATTTAAGATGTTGAATTGAGTAGTAAGTCATGCATGTATGTTTACATTCTTAAATTTTGAGGTTGTTTTCTTAGAATCCTCACATGCATGTCCATATCATGATTATAGTACATGAATTCATCATGTTTTTGGAAGGATTGAGTTATTTGGCCATGTATATGAAGCTTTGATTTCAATTGAACGCATGCATGTTACATACACTTTATGTTCTTGAAGTTTTCTTTGAAATTGTGTTTAATTGACTCACCTTTGGGCTTTGGTTTTGCAAATTGATTTTTGAAACATGTCATATTATGAGTTTTAAAGTGTTTTTCAGAAAATTAGCCCAAAAGGATCGGATTTGATGTTTTAAAAGTTGAATTTGAGCTTGGAGGTTCAATCTAAAAATTCCAGATTTTGGACCCACGCTCGAGCGTAAGACTTCACGCTCGAGCGTACACTCTGAATACATGCACCCCGCTCGAGCGAGGAAAGTAACGCTCGAGCGTGAAATGCGTGTATCCAATACTTTGCATGTGTTTACAATTCGCTCGAGCGAGGGAATGCACGCTCGAGCGAGGACTTGAGTCTTATGCTCGAGCGGGGGTCGAGTGCCCGTCGAGCGTGAATTTTATGTATCCAGTACTTTCGCAGTCCGCTCGAGCGAGGAAAGTCACACTCGAGCGAGGCTCTTTTGTCTGCATGTCCGCTCGAGCAAAGAAAGCCACGCTCGAGTGGGAACCCTGTTTCAGCAAAAATTTGAAAAGTATTTTTAAGTACATCTTTGCATCCTCATTTCATCCTAGGCATTCCTAGGTCTAGTTTAAGGCATCTTAATGAGGATATTAACGTAGAACCACACCGAGTCAAGATAGGGACTAAGTTATTGATTCCTAAGTGCGTGACTTAGTGTGTATTCATTCTGTAACTGTAGGGTTGGCATCTGAGGACGCTCTAGCCTATCTGTAGCCCAGTGCTCTGTGACTAACAATGTTGTAAAGATACATTCAATCATGAATATTTTCTGAATAATCAACTGTACTGCTTTCTGAAATGATATTTCTTACTGAATGAATGCTTGTCCTATTTACGAACTGTATTCGTGGCATCCATAGCAATTTACTGTTACTGTACAGTACTGCTACTGTCACAGAGATCTCTGTCGGTTCCTATGTTTGGAACCATCACTGTTTACTGTTATGATGGCCATCAACCGATTGTTCGGTCTATTAAGACCTACTGTACTGTTTTGTTATAGGATGTACCACATATGACTGAATGACTGATATACTATTATAACTGACTATTTTAAATACTGAAAGGACATTCATTCTTAACCTCTTTACGCATATGTTATTTACTGGGCTTTAGCTCACTGTTTATATATATATATGTAGGTGTCTAGGCACCGGATCGGAGTTAGGAGGGTTGGGTTAAACTCTTTCTTGTCAAGCCAACCAACGTGCCTCACTGCGAGGTTCCAAGTGTGATTAAGCTTAGGCTTTTTGGGGTGTCTCAGTTCACCCTTCTGTCTCTGTTTGTAATACTGTATAGACTAGTACTGTACTGTTATGGTAGGAATTTGGTCCCTAACCTGAATGCCTGTATATGATGTATGTATATACTGATTTTGTCCCGAATGTGAATGTGTTATGTGTTATGAAAAGTCTTTTTGCATACAGACTGTTATAGCTCATTGGACATCTTTTATTTACTGTTTTGGCTTCCGCCAGCCCCTGTACTTTGTATTACTGTTATTACTATTAAGCAGGCCTTCGGTAATCATGGATTACTGGCCGGTTACGGTGTTAAAGCCATAGGGGCAGGTTTGGGTCATGACACCCAGGCCTAAGCCTAGGTCCAGGGGTATTCGAGCTTTAGGCGGGCCAGTGGGCCGGGCCTCGGCGGGCCTAAACAAAATTATTTTTATTTTTATTTTTTTCACCAAAATTTTATTATTTTCCATTAAAAATAACACTGGAACTCACGTGCGGGCCGGGTCTCGGGCCGAGCTTTTGGACGGGTCTTGAGTGAGCCAATGGGCTGGGCTTCAAAACGATGGCCCGAGCCCTGGCCCAAGGCCTCAAGCTGGGCTTGGGTTCGGGCCTTAACGGGCTGGGCCCACCTTGGGCTTCCGGTCACCTGCGGGCCACGGGCCAAAATTACATCCCTATTCAACCTCTCACGTGATAATGTTGAAAAAAATACCATCGTACCACAAAGTCATTATAAAAAATAATAATTTAAGAACAAAATATCTCTAAATATCCAATTGTTCAATATTAATTCTTAAAAATCAAGAATTTAGATAAAAAAAATTTAAATTAATTAATAAATCCCGTAAACTTTTATTTGTCATAGAACAATTCCATTATTGGAATCCACCTTGTCTCGTGTCTTCTATACTATACTATACTAATTAGTAGGGTGCCGTTTGGTAATATTTACGTTTTCAGTTTTCTATTTATATTTACAAAAATTTTAAAAACTCAAATAAAAACTTGTTTGGTAAAATTTTTGATTTATAAATCAGTGGTCTCAGTTTAGAAATTTAGCCAAAAAATGAAAACACAAAAAATGTGTTTCCGTTTTTGAGTTTTGAATTTTTTTGTTTTTTTACCACCCAACACGAGTTACCACCTGCCACTGTTTTCCACCACTGTCTTCTGCCACCACCACCCACCACCCATTCGCCGCCACCACCTACCGCTACCACTTACCACCCACCACCCACTCGTTACCACTTACCACTCGCCACCGTCACCCACCCACCTACTACCACCATCACCCACCCACCCACACCCACACCACACCCACCCGCCACCCACTTGCCACCACCACCACCACCCACCACCCGCCACTACTACCATCACCATCACCACCACCCGCCACCATCACCCACCCACCCACCATCATCACCCACTACCCACCCGCCACCACCCACCACCACCCACCACCCACCATCACCACCACCACCACCTACCCGCTACCACCCACCCCCCGCCACCGTCACCCACTCACCCACCCACCTACCACCACCACCACCACCACCTACCCGCCACTACCCACCACCACCCGCCATTCACCACCTGTCGCCACCGCCACCGCCACCGCCACTACCACCACTCACTTACTACCACTGCTATCACACCCATCCACCCACCATCACCACTCCACCACACACCACTACCACTGCTACCACCACCCACTGCTACCATCCACCACCCGCCACCGGCTATCCACCCACCCATCACCACCACCACCACCTACCCGCCACCACCACCCGCCCACCACCACCACCCGCTATTCGCCACCCACCTACCACCACCACCATCCGCCGCCACCACCACCACCACCACCCACTCGCTACTACCCACCACCTGTCATCATCACCCACCCACCCACCACCACCATTCGCCACCACCTGCTACCGCCCACCACCACTCGCCATCTGCCACCCACCTGCCACCACACCCACCACCACCCGCCATCCGCCACCCACCTGCCACCACCACCCACCACCACCCACCACCGCCACTGCTTCCACCCACCACCACCACCACCCACCACCACCAACTACCCACCACCCACCGTCACCACTTTTCACCACCGTCTTCCGCCGTCACTTGCCATTTCTCACTCTTTTTTATATTTTTAAATTTTTTTAAGCATTTTGTTAATTACCAAACGCGTTTTTTGTTTATATTTTTCTAAAAATAAACAAAAACCAGTTTATAAAATTTTTGTAAATATAAACTGAAAACGTAAACGTTACCAAACACACCCTAGATGACCCCATACAATGTACAGTAATTTATTTTTAAAATGAACAATTGAAAGTGGAAATACAAATTTTGTTAATAGATGGTGAAATTTTTTGTCATCGTGTGTGGTCCTATGTAAAATAGGCTTAAAAAAATCATTTTTTTCAAAGTAAAAAAAAAATAAAAAAGGTGTATTTTCAATCTGAAATCAAATTTTCATTTGTGTTAATCAAATTTACTAAAAATCACAAATTCCACTTGTATCAAATTTTTTTTTTTGAAAAAAAAAATAAAAAAAATGAAAAATTCTATATTATACAAATTATGACTTGATTATAACTTATGGTGCATTATTTTGGTTATTAATCGAAAAGGGCTTTGCTAATTATTTATAGTTTTGGTTATATCTAAAATGGTGCATTGGGTCTTTAATTATAATTCTAGTGATGTTTGATTTTGATCCATTATAATAATTTTATATGAAAATATTTAAATATTTTATTACACAAAAAAGTGCATAAGGTGAATTGACTCAAACGTAGGATTTATGTTTATATTAGTAAAATCGTAATAGTTATTCATATTGATACATAAAAAATTATAAATTCAAATCATAAGCAGTGTCTTCAAAGAGAATCAGATACAAAATCTCTATAACCTTAATAATTTCAGTTCTCAAAGGAGTTTTAATTAATTATATGACACATCATGATATCGCAAAATTTTTATTCCAATCAAATTATTTTTGCATATCTTTTCGGACAGAGCTTATGAAGGTGCATTATCAGTAATACTATAAATTCAAAATTTTTATTTAAAAATTATTCAAGAAACATTAATAGGTTCCTTAAATATACACAATCATTTTCGATGAATCATTATTCTTCCGATCTAAAAAAAAAAATCAGTGTGTTTATTTTCAGTTTTCTGAATTCAATTATCTGGAAATTTTATTTTTTATTTTTAGAATTTTTTGTTTTTAGTGAATATTTTTTAAATTTTGAGTATTTTTTTTTACATTTTTAAATGCACTTTACTTAGATGTATCTAAAAAGTAAAATATTTGTAAAAAATTAATAAATACACAAATATATGAAAAATGTACTGAATTTTTGTATTTTTTTTCTGAATTTTTGGTATTTAGTGAATTTTTTAAAGATTTTTTTTTTTCACAAATATTATACTTTTTAAGTGTATTTACATTAGGTGTATCTAAAAATTAGTTAAAATATTAAAAAAATTCAGTAAAAACAAAAAAAAAATGAAAAACAAAAAATTTCAATTTTCTGAAAAGCGAATCCTGAAAATCATAACCAAACATAGTGATTATTCTTTAAAATAATATTCCACACTATTTGTCATTTAACATTTACCAATTTATCTTCTGAAAACTTAATAAAAAAAGTATTGAGTTCCATTATTTTAATCAATCAATATCAAATTAGACGTTACACGTATATGTAAATCACTTTTAAAAATATGATGTTTGACATAAAATTATAATGGAGTTAACTTTAATTAATGTAATGATATTTTATAATATGATATGTGTTATAAAAGAATAATATTAATTTTAATTTGAAATACAATTTTACTTTAAATTATTTTTTATAATAATCTTAATCTTATTGTTCTATAAAAGTGTTACTTGAATATTTATATATAATAAATTTAGTTAAATTATTTGTTTATTTTGATAATTTTAGTTCTATTGTACTATAAAAGTATAATTATCATAAGATGATTTTATATGATATATATTAAATTATAAAATAGTAAAATAAATATTTATTTTGATATTAAAAATAATAGTTAAATTAGAAAGAGAATTAGTAATATAAAACTAAAAGTGATTCTAATTATTTATTTTTATTTTTAGAAAATAAAAATATGTAGAAACAAAACTATACAAAATTTATTTAAAAGATTAAATATAAATATGTTGTGATTGGATTAAGAAGAAAATACATAAATTAATTATGTAGAGTATTAATTTTTTCTTTAATATTCTTTTTAAATTATTCATAATATAGGTATATAAAATTTAAATTAAATATAAATGTTTTGTAATAAATAATTTCATGTTAAATAAAAAATTAAATATAAATTAATATTTAGATATCAATAAGATTGATAAAAAATAAAAAATATAAAACAAAATTAATTTGATCAATGCGATGCACCTAATTAAGCGCATTCTATCTTATTTATTTATGTAAAGACATATTTTTTTTTTCAAATATCATAATAATTAAATTAAAATATCGGCTATAAAAGAGAAATCTGATAATGACAAAACTAAATATACAATAAAAAATATATAGAAAATAAATATTTCTCAAATAGAATTCATATAGATTTTGTTATTATAATTGAAATTGAATTTGTGTAGAATTTTATATGTAAATGGAAAATGCATGTTGATAGGATTTTTTTGGAAAAAAAATAAGTTTATAGAATGCGCAGAAAGAAAAAAAATACTATTTATGTATATGGGAGTTTTTTTTTTTTTTCAGTAAATCCTATTCTTAACTGATATCCACCGAACCCACCTAATGAAGACATCGTTCTGGTTTATGTTTCAAGCAATGCTGGACAATCAACTTATTAATTAGCAAGAGTTCAGAAAGTGTGACGAATTGGTATTTAAAATCATACAAACTTATATGCTGAGAGAAAATTCGTTTCACATTCACAAACACAATGCCAAAAAGTCACATAAAAAAATGTCCACAAAATTCGTTTCGGTGTAAACGTGAAACGTGCTGGGACGTGGAATTGTCGAAAAAACGGGGGACCATTTAGATCAGCACTCTCTCAAATGGGACTTTCCAATAATTTTTCCTAGAAAGAACTTATTTTTTATCTAAGTAATTCTGATATTGAAAATTATGCTGGACTTGAGCGATTGATTTTCTTTATTATAATAAGATAGATATATATTTTATTCCTCATGCAATGAATTGGTATTGAACTTACCTGCACATGATGAAAGTTATCAAATTAGAAAATTGACTGGATGATGATGGGATCATGACTATGAAGCAAGATCTTTCTGCTCAGCAATTTTGTTATGGGATTTTCTATTTATAGTCATTAAATTTTTCATCACACTTGTATATATTGTATGAAGAAATAAGAAAGTCTTGCCCATATATTAATGAAGAAGCTTCCTTCTGTTCTCTTAACTGTATTGGCTCTGGTCAAAAATCATATTCAAGTATTGCCTCCAGCTGTTGTTACTCGGATCTTCTCGTACACGTTATGTACTGACCTTCCATCATGTCACATGCAATTATAAATGTTATATAGTGGTGTTTTGAAAAGTTGGTAAAAAATTAATTTTTTGATTTTTTTGTATAAAAAAACGAAAATGGTTTAGACCCCCACTGGGGGTCAACCCCCAGTGAGGTGGAGGGGCATGAGTGGCTGAAAAAAAGCTGTTTTTTTTTTTTTTTTTTTAAGATCGCGCGCCACGTCATCGGGGCGCGACTTCTGGGGTCCATAGATTCTCATAAAAAAATAGAGAAATGATGTAACTCAAAAAAAGTTAAAAAGTCAAAATTGACTTTTTACCAGTTTGCCAAAATGTCCCATAGTTTAAGTTTTTTATTTTTTATTTTTAAGAATTCGGATTTATGATTTAAATTTAAAATTGAGATGATGTGAATTAGATTTCACATCTTTTAAAAGGTAAGTTATAAATATATTTCTTGAGATTTGTTTAAAATATGAATTGCCTTATGTACTTGTCCTTTAAAGTTTCGAATTTAAAGTTTCGAATTTCATAACAAATGATTTATTTTATTAATCAATTATTAAATCAATCAATAATTTTTAATCCACAATGTGAGTCTTTTCTTTTTGTATTTAAGTTTAAATGACATAAATTTTGGAGGGGAATGGGAATATTATTATATTATTAGCGTTATTGTTATCTTTCTCACCCACTTCTGTAATTTTTTTTATGATGCTTTAAAAACAAAATATGTTATGCAATTACTAATATAAAAATGTTTAAGAGTACTAAAAGTAGAGCTCTATTTATGTGGTAGTAGGCCTCACTAATGAATGATTTGATGTAATGTATGTGTCTTATCATTTTTTTTTTTGCTCCATGCCCCATTATTAAAGTTACCGTTAGAACTCCAAATTTAGAGTTATAAATTAGGACTTTTCTTAAGTGTGCAACTTACACTTTACACTTACGCCTTTCTGTTTGCCGTCCTATTTTATGTTTATACCTTACACTTACACTTTTTGTGTTGGTTGCATATGGTGTGCAACCTTAAAGGGTTGCACACCATAACAGAACCATATAAATTATTGCTCTTACTAATATTATGTTTCTTATATTAAAAAAATGCTTAACACAACACGGTTAAGATTAATATGTATTTTTCATAATTATTTCTGAAGGAAAAAATATGAGTAATCATATTACTTGATGTGTTTGGATTGGATACTTGAATTACAAGTCTTGTCTGGAAAACCTCCATCAATTGAGAAGCTATTAGAGTTTTTTAATATTTTATCCACACTCTAAATTCTTAGACTTTAAAAATGGTAGCCTCAAGATAAATAAATAGAGAGAGAACTTAGTTTATTTTGTGATGTGTATTCACAATGTTGAGCATAAACCCTTCCTTATATAGGCATATATGGCAAGACTATGTATACCTCATGGTTTCCAAGACCATGTGCCCTTTATGATTATTAAGCCATGTGCGGATGCACTATGTATCCTTCATGGTTAAGCTATATGCGGATATACTATGTGTCCTTCATGGTTAAACTACACGATGTGTACTCCATAATTTTCAACAATTTCCAACTTAATTAATATGAATATCCTTCACCTTTCTAAAAAAAATAAATTAGTGCCGAATATCCATTTAAGCATGGATGATTCATCTCCATTTTTTTCCTCAAAACTTTAGTCATTAGATTATGTTATTTATTTATTTATTATTTTGGCAATAGTCATTAGATTATGTTTGAAAATCTCTACACATAATTTTTTTTTTATTCTTTATTTTATTATTATTATTTTTTGTGTGTGTGTTAAAATGCAATAAATAAATATGAGCAAGGCTAGGAATGTATAGGTCAAACACAAAATAAGATGCTATGCACCTAGACTTATTCAATAAATGCATATAGTGAATATCCAAAGATAAAAGAAGAGAGCTCTTAGGCCATCTCTAACTGTGTATAAAATTTATCATCAAATTTGAATTTGATAAAAAATGATTCATTTTTAAACTCCAACGGTTTCATCAAATCAATATCAAATCCAGAATTTCACTTTTTCTTTTATCAAATTGAGGATCAATGTGTTTTTCATCAAATCACTGTTCATTGCCGTTAAATTTTCACCATCAGATTTTCCCCCGAATGTCCTCCAGAATGACCATCTCACAACAAAAGTTTGTGAAAAAATTACATTGGTTAGTTGACCGTCCGATCGTCCTCTCAGTCATTCGCCCGATCGACCCCTCCATGACCATCTCAAGAAAAAAATTTGTGAAAATTTTGCATTAATCGGTTGATTGGCCGGACATCTGTTCAGTCGATCGGTGGTTTGACGAAACTGTAAAATCTTCCATTAAAACACTTACTATCAAAGAGAATTTTTTTCTTAAATTTTTATTTAAATTTAATTAAAAAAATAATATACTATTAAAGATTTTCTTAGGTGACGAAAGTGAGTGAATGTATAATAGGTAATAAATGATATATACATATTAAAGTTATTCAACTACTCCCAGCAACCTTGCACGTGATGAATTTTGAAAGTGAGTTAATGATAAATAATATATACATCTTAAGCATTGTTTGGCAAGTTGATTTGTGGTTAAAATGGTCACAAAAGATAAAATAAGTTATTTTAATTATAATAAACAAAATATCACATTTAATCTATAATCATTACACTCTTTTTTCATAAAAAAAGTAAAAAAAATCAAAAAATTCTTCTCAAACTAAGTTTTTTAACTTAGACTAAAATAATCAAAAAAATTAAAAAGCCAAAAAATCAAATCACTTCTCAAACGGAGGCTTAGAGTTATTTAACCCCTCACCCACTTTGTACATGGCGAGTTTTGAAAGTGGGCAAACGTGTAATAGGAAAAAAACTACATGCACATGTTCAAATTATTTAATTATGATAATAAATTATTCAATATTCTCTTAACAAGTCTATTAATTTTGTATGTGGCGAGTTTTGAACCTCAATCTCTCATGCGATAATGTTGAAAAAATACCATTGTACCACAAAGTCATTATAAAAAATAAGAATTTAAGAACAAAATATCTCTAAATATCCAATTGTTCAATAGTAATTCTAAAAAATTAAAAATTTAGATTAAAAAAAATTAATTAATAAATCTCGTAAATTTTTATTTGTCTTAGAACAATTCCATTATTGGAATCCAACTTGTCTCGTGTCTTCTATACTAACTACACTATACCAACTAGTAGATGACTCACATAATGTGCAGTATTTTATTTTTAAAATGAAAAATTGATTTTGAGTCTTAATATTTTATGTGTAGAAAATTTTAACAATTGAAGGCGAAATACAAACAGATTTGTTAATAGATGGTGAAAATGTTTGTCATTATGTGTGATCCTATGTAAAATAGGCTCATAAAAACAATTTCTTTCAAAGTAAAAAAAAAAAAAAAGGGTGTATTTTCAATCTGAAATCAAATTCTCATTTGTGTTAATCAAATTTACTAAAAATCACAAACTCTAATTGTATCAATTTTTTTTTTTTTTCAAAAAAAAGACAAACAATAGAAAATTGTATAATATACAAATTATGACTTGGTTATAACTCATGGTGCATTATTTTGGTTATTAATTGAAAAGGACTTTGCTAATTTTTTATGTTTTTGATTATATCTACAGTGGTGCATCGAGTCTTTAATTATAGTTTAAGTGGTATTTGATTTTGATCTATTATAATATTTTTATATGACAATATTTAAGTATTTTATTACACGAAAAAATGCATAAGGTGGATTGACTCAAAGGTAGGATTTATGCTTATATCAGTAAAATCGTAAAAGTTATTCACATTGATACATAAAAAATTACAAATTCAAATCATAAGCAGTGTCCTCAAAGAGAATTAGACACAAAATCTCTATAACCTTAATAATTTCAGTTCTTGAAAAGGTTCTAATTAATTATGTAACACATCATGATAATCGCAAAATTTTTATTCCAATCAAATTATTTTTGCATTTATTTTTTGACATAACTAATGAAGGTGCATTATTAGTAATACTATAAATTTAAATTTTTTATTTAAAAATTATTCAAAAAACATTAATAGGTTCCTTAAATATACACAATCATTTTCGATAAATCATTATTCTTTCTATCTAAAAAAAAAATCAGCGTGTTTGATTTCAGTTTTCTGAATTCAATTATCTGGAAATTGAGTTTTTTTATTTTTAGTATTTTTTGTTTTTAGTGAATATTTTTTAAATTTTAAGCAATTTTTTAAAATATATTTTTAGATGCACCTTACTAAGTAAAATATTTGTAAAAAAATTAATAAATACACAAAAATATGAAAATTGTACTTTTTTTTTGGTGGATATTTAGTGAATTTTTTAAAAAAAATTCACAAATATTATACATTTTAAGTGTACTTACATTAGGTGTATCTAAAAATTTTAAAAAATTGTTTAAAATATTAAAAAAATTCAGTAAAAACAAAAATTTCAATTTTTTGAAATGTGAATCCTGCAAATCATAACCAAACAGAGTGATTATTCTTTAAAATTATACTCCACACTATTTATCATTTAACATTTATTAATTTATCTTCTGAAAACTTAATAAAAAAGTATTGAATTCCATATTTTAATTAATCAATATCAAATTGGATGTTCCACGTGTATATAAATCACTTTTAAAAATATGATGTCTGACATAAAATTACAATAGAGTTAATTTTAATTAATGTAATAATATTTTATATTATGATATGTGTTATAAAAGAATAATATTAATTTTAATTTGTAATAAAATTTTAATTTAAATTATTTTTTTTATAATAATCTTAATATTATTGTTCTATAAAAGTGTTACTTGAATATTTATATATAATAAATTTAGTTAAATTATTTGTTTATTTTGATAATTTTAGTTCTATTGTGCTATAAAAGTATAATTATCATATGATGATTTTATATGATATATGTTAAATTATAAAATAGTAAAATAAACATTTATTTTGATATTAAAATAATAGTTAAATTAGAATGAGAATTAGTAATATTAAACTAAAGTGATTCTAATGATTTATTTTTATTTAGAAAATAAGAATATGTGGCAATAAAACTATACAGAATTTATTTAAAAGATTAAATATAAATATGTTGTGATTGGATTAAAAAGAAAATACATAAATTAATTATGTAGAGTATTAATTTTTTATTTAATATTCTTTTTAAATTATTCATATATATTGTATATAGCTATATAAAATTTAAATTAAATATAATTTTTTTGTAATAAATAATTTCATGTTAAATAAAAAATTAAATATAAATTAATATTAAATCAATAAGATTGATAAAAAAATATAAAAGAAAATTAATTTGATCCATGTGATGCATATAATTAAGCACATAAATTCTGTCTTATTCATTTATATATCGAGATTATTTTTTTTCAAATATCATAATAATAAAATTAAAATATCAACTATATAAAAGAAATCTGACAATGACAAAGCTAAATATATAGTGAAAAATGTATAGAAAATAAATATTTTTCAAATAGAATTCATATAAAATTTGTTATTATAATTGAAATTGAATTTGTGTAAAATTTTATATGTAAATGGAAAATGCGTGTTGATATGATTTTTTTGGGAAAAAAAAAGAAGTTTTTAGAATGTGCAAAAAGAAAAAAAATACTATCTATATATATGGGAGTTTTTTTTAGTAAATCCTATTCTTAAAACTTATGTTTCATCTAACTCATATTCTTTTTGAGTAGTGTGATTCTACTTACACTACTAGTTTACTTATTTACACCCTCTATATCATTATACCATTAAAAAAATTATGATTCTCATTACACCCATTATATTATCAAAATTAACCTTAAAGTAAAAACTCTTCAAAACCTTTTCAGTTTTGTCTCTACATTGACAGCTTTTGATAATACAATACTAAAGAATTTGAATTACTCCAGTGCTGTATTACCAGACAAACTAATTTTTTTCAACCATTTGTTGTCATTCGATTGGAAGATTTTATTTTACTTTAAAAAGAAATTAGTTGGAATCTATTTGTGAAGTGCACGTTCGATGATACATTGCTATACAAATTAAATTACTCTAGTGTCATGTTGTCGAACTAAAATAAATTTGTCCAGTCACCTGTCGCTTTACGTGCATTATAGATTTTCTTCATTGTTATCTCATTAAAAACATCACTTCGTTTCAATATAATCAATATTTCTTTTAGTCACGCCATACTCTTTAACATGTTAACTAACAAGTATATTTCTAGCTCAGATAATCTACCAACAAATGAGTGCCCTTCAAGACGTTCAGCAGTCAAATGATTGTATTTGCATTGTTGCAATGAATAGAAGCATAATCCTTTCAAACAATGGGGGTGTTTGGGAAGTAACTTTTTTGGCTAAAATAGCATTAAAAGACAAAATAGGTTAAAATAGCCAATAAGACAAAATGTTACATCAAACGCATAATCATTTCACTTTTTGTCTCACAAACATCACATCCAATTACAAAAAAATTCAACTATCTTTCCAAATACAAAAATTTTAACCTTCTAAAATAGCCAACTAAAATAGCAACTTTCCAAACACCCACAATATATATATATATATATATAATGAAATTAGAAATGCACAGTGATGAGTAAATGAACAAATTAAAAATGTTTGGCCTTAGGTTACCGAAAATGTATATTTTATTCGGCAATGGGTTACTGGACATATATTTTTTGTTCGGTAATATGATTCCGAACTATTTTATTTAGGGCTGGTTTGAGATGTCCTAAAAAAGTGTACTTTTTGACTTATTAGTGGGTTTGAGTTGAGTTTGGGTTGGGTTTGATGTAATGTGTTAGAGAGGTGATGTGATTTAAATAAAATGATGTGACTTAAATAAGATAGTGACTTTTTGACCTTTTAACTTATTTAGTACATGTCAAACTAGCCCTTAGTTCGATTTTGATATACTGAACAAAAGTCGAGGAACTTTCTAAAAAAATGAAACGAAAACCTACCAAACAAATAAATAAAAAAACCTCACCATTTCACTTGTTTTTATGGTTTTTCACCACTATTTCTTCATCAATTACTTTCTTCTGTGATCAAAACATTATGATTCTCACTTTTTGAAAATTGATATGTAACAGAGAAGACTGAAAAGGGAAAAAGAACAGTAGAGATTGAAGATAAATGAGTGTAAAGATATAATAAAATACATTTAATTTTAGTTTTTTGTTCTTAAAAGTAATTTTATGTATGGGTAAAATTGGGCCGGGGGGGTGTGGGGGGAACAATATGGCGTGTATAAAGAGGTAAACTAGTAGTGTAAGTAGAATCACTCTTTTGAGTATTCCATTAGGTCCTATTCGGTGTAATATGACAAAATCACCCTTTCAACTTTATGCGCTTGTTTTTATTTTAAAATTAATACACAATAAAAAATAATAACTGTAACAACCCAGATTTTTAATTATTCTGTATAATTTATACTAATATTATTTAATCTCAGTTCAGAAAATATATAATTTATTATATATTATTATGTGTAATTTTATAAAATAATATAATTATTAAAAGTTTAGGGGTCAAAATATAAATAATAATAAGTGAATAATAATAATAATAATGGGTGTGGTACTAAAATAAATAATTAATTTTCTATTGATATATGATAAAGTGTAATTTAATTAAGAATTATTTAATTTATATAATTATATTAAAATATTGGGTCAAAGAGTAATTATCTTAAATATATATATATATATATATTAGAGAATGATGAATCTTGAAATTTATGAACAACAATGATAGAGATCACTAATTTTGGAGCTCTAAAAAGACCACTAATGGCGTGGCACTCAATAAAAAAAGAAAAAAAAATACAACACCAAGGTCAAAACATCAAATCATTCATGGTGGGGCCTACTGCCACATCATTAGTGGTAGCACTAATTAGTGCTTCCACTCATTTTCCATTTATAAACGGGTCTGAGATGGATTTGGAAAGGATTTGGGCTGCCACGTTAGCTCAGGGGGCTTTATCTCTCTATAAATAGGAAGAAGGTAATCTGGGTGAAAGAGGAAAGGAAAAAAAAAGAAAGAAAAGAAAGAAGAAAGAAAGAGAGAAGGAAAGAAAAAAAAGAAAAGAGAAAAGGAAGAAAAAATAGTGGACGCTAAAAGGGTCTTTGATAGTGGAAAGAAAGAGTACGGTATTAAAGTTAAGGTAAGTTGTATTATACCTTGAGTCACCAAAATGTATTTTACTTATGTTTTGACTTACCATACTTATTTTATACAAGTTATATTTTATAAATTATATTAAGTTATATTATTATTTCAGTTACGTAGATTATTTTCTGAACCTTATTTGTTTAAAAGGAAATCCATGGATATGTTTGTTTTACTTTTAAAGAATATTTGACTATGACCTTATATACAATTATGTTTTGCATGTATCACAACGGGAGTCCCATGCCTTGGGGTTATGTTTGACCACTTTGTGGTCCTCTGTTTGTTATGGATCCATTGACCTCTGTTCTGTGCGGAGCTAACTGCTACATTATTGTGGGAGCCAGCTCTAGAATCCGTACGAGCCACCTCTTGAATTCGTACCTCTGTTCTGACTGTCACTCTTGTGACCTCTGTTCTGTTCTGTTCAGTACCGTGGTTATGGTTATTTACTTACATAATATCTGTATTTTAGTTTCTGCCACTTAAATGATTTGTTTACCAAATTACCGTAGTTATGGTTATTTATTTACATAATCTTAGTTTTACTACTTAAAGGATTATTTGTTCCGACTAAGTTATCCTAAATGCTTTGGCCTAACTAACTATCCATAGTTATTTCGTGTCCCTTATACTCTTGGTATAATATTTCTCACTCTGCCATGTGCTTATAGCTGTTTACAAATTTTCAGGAAACATGCAATTCAGAAATAGTTTTTGGAAAGTCTTAGATGCGAGGCTGCGGATTAAACACACACAGTACTTTTATTGATATTTTTATATGTAAATATCGGCATTTTTGGTCAATAAATTTTATAATAAAAATAGAAGCTCCGATGATTATTTTGGTACCCTTACTTAAATATTTCTTCCGCTTGCGTTTATTTATTTTTTTATGAATTGGCTGGAGGTAACTTCAGTTACTGGCCATCACGATACTTAACCCTTGGATATGGGGAGCGGGTCTTGACAATAACAATTTCTTATATCATGGAGAAAATCTCTCTCTTATTCTATGGAGAAAATCTATCATCGTTGTAGCAAAAATCTTCTCATTTTAGGGAGAAAATCTCTCTCTTATTCAATGGAGAAAAACTCTTCCTCATTCTAGGTGAAAAAATATATTTCACAGAAAAAAATCTCTCACTAAATGCTTATGTGAACTTTTACATTACAAATACATGCTGATAAATGTCATCTTCACATGGAACCATACACACACTCAATGTTACTTCATGAGTGTGTGAAGATTAACATTGAGTGCGACTACCTGTTTGTATTACACTATTAATGTAAACATTCACGTCTCTATGTAAGCATTATATTTGTGCTAGTATGACTAATAATATACAATTAACCTTTGAAAAAACAAAATACATACCAAAATATAATGTGAATTTTTACATTAAACAACAAATATACGACTAACATTCAAAAAAATAAAATTCATATCAAAATATAATATAAATATTCACAGTTTACAATTAACATACAATTACCCTGAAAAAACTACACTTATATCAATGTGAACATTCGTACTGCAACGTGAAAACATAGAACAAAGTTGAAAAAAAGTAAAAATTGACTATTTCGATTGTTCAATTGTAACAAAAATGATTGTTTAACCAATAAATATACTAACAAAAACAACAAACATACAACTAACTTTCAAAAAAATAAAATTCAGACCAAAATATAATGTGAATGTTCATAATTTATAATTAACATACAATTAGCCTTAAAAAAAAACTAAACACATATCAGTGTTAACATTCACACTTGTCGTATGCCCAAGGGTACCCGAGTTCGTTAAACAGTTCGGACCCTCGATTTATTTGATTTAGTCTCACAAGTGTAATGTGAAACGTAATTGAGAGTCCAAATCCGACAATTTTTATAAAAAAATTATTTTATTGCAAAATCTTTGCCATAAATGAACTACACCACCAGATTTTAAAGTTGTCACCTAATCTTTTAGAAAAATTAAGAAACCCCATTATTTGTGCTAATGCCATTGTTTGTAGTAACAAAAAATGTCTCAGTTCGGAACATTAGGTATGAGGGGCGAAGGTTATTAATTGAACACCCATGCTCACCCGATCAAAAGATCCGTCTCTATTAAACCATGATATAAGTTTTATTGACTTTATATGTTCATATTCTAGTTATTTAATAAAGGATAAAAATTATTATGTAAAGTAAAAAAATATAGATTGCATCACCTATTTTGAAATGTTACGATCTCATTCATTTTTGAAAAAGGGTATTGAAAATATATAACTCAAAGGAAATCAAGCTCACAAGTATGACATCAGTATTATTCAAAATTAAGTCACACAACCTCCATCCACCGACAACCATAAAGTTATATCAAAGAAAATAAGTAGCCGCATGGTAAGATACTAGACATAATAAGAAAAATATACAAAGGCAGGATGCTAAAGCATAAACACTTATCTTGTATTTTCTGATGTCTCGCAGAAGACTGCAAAAGAAAGTTAAAAAAATATGCATAACCTTATATGCAAAATCCTAAAGCAATATATATACAACAATGCAATTAAAGATTCGGTACTAAAATATAACATGCGAATCATCTCAAAGACAAGAGATAGCGCACATAATCACATAATAATTGATTAAATTCACATATGCAAATGAGCTGAATTTAAATACATGAAATATGGATACAAAATATGAGTAAGATGAAAAAGAAAATTTGATATTATTTTCAACTATAGAAAGTGAGTAAATAAAAAGGATAGAAAGAAGTAGAGATTGAAGATTATTACAATAAGTTAAATTTAACAAAACATTCAACCAATTTGTTTAGAACATCTAAAGATAGGTGGCTCAACCAACCATTTCTAATAAGGTAAATCACATATGTAAAATAAGAAACAAAATTTAAAATAAAGAAACTATATCAGGTGGCTCAGCCAAAATCATTTCTAACAAGTTATATCCCATATGTAAAGTATGAAATAAAATTTAAGAAAATGAAAAAACTACTAGCCAATCATTTTTAATAAGTCAAATCACATATTTAATGACGAGAAATAAAAATAAAATAATGAAGAAGATTATAAAAACTCACCTTTAAAGAGAATGATAAATTTTTTAATTACCAAATCTTTTTCTTAACACCTTCACAATTATTGATTATGCTTTAAAATCTGTCAAGTTTCAATCGTGTTTTTGGTGTTTGGAATGGTATATCAGTGAAGAGAGAGGTAGAAAGGTTGGAAAACTCTATCTCTCTCTCTTGCAAAACAATTCTCTCGGCAGAACCCACAAGGAAAAGGGAAAAAACTTATTTGTGTTCTCTTTCTCTCTTTCAGACTTTTCTTCCCTTTTTCCGTCTTTTAAAAACGATTTTTTTTTTTTTTTCTCCTTGCTTTTCCTCCTTCTTTCTCCAACACCCAATAATAATTCACAAACGACGTAGCAATCTATGAGGTTTCTCACCAACCATGTGGTCATCCCACCAGAAAATGGGAGCCAATTTTCTTAAAATTACTCTTTTTCAGATTTTGTCCAGAAAAAGATTTTTTAATGAGTTTAAAATAATTTAACTAAAATAGGTATAAAGTTGGAATTAAAATTTAAACTCAATTTTTCTATTGAGAAATTCATAAAATAACACATTCTAATTTCATCTTCAGATATTCGGAAGAAAGTATCCAAATCTTAAAACTAGTCAAAATAGGATGTTTACAACACTGCAATATAAAAATACGAAACATAATTAAAAAAAGTAAAAACTGACTATTTCGATTGTTTAATGATAATAAAAATTATTGCTGAACTACAAAACATAGAAAAAATTAATAAACAACAAATCATCAAATAATATATATATATAAAATCAAATAGTTCATATATATCGGCGCACATTTTTAGAAAAATCTGTATGGAATCAACTTTGACATAATACCCGCGAATAAATTTCACAATATGGGTGATTACACAAACCAACAAAAAGATTACGGGTTATGTATAACAATGACAAAAAAAAGTGATTATTCATCACCAGTTTACCATTATATTTGTGGTGAGTCCATCAACATCTTTATTGTTTGTCTGCATTTATAATTAACATTCTCTTCTAAATATTTTTCCATAGCAACAGGGGTGGAGGCACGTTGGGATCAGGAAGGTCACATGCCCCCTCAATTTTTAGAAATTGCACTTTTACCCCTCTTTGAAAAATAATTAATTTTTTAAATTCAAAGTATATCATAATTTTTTATATCTTATCTTCTATTTTTGTTTTTGACAAAATCTTTACAAAACCAACAGAGTTAATCTATTAGTCAAAATTTTTGCATTTTTCATTATGAGATTAGATATTCAAATATCTCAATTTGGTTATTGATTGTATTTTCCTTGTTATTTATTTATGATTTCTCTCTCTTAGTTTTGAAAATATTTATTTATATTAGTTATATGGTGTATTGATTTTCATTATGATTATAATTCATTAGTTTCATTATAACATGATTCATTAATTAAAAATAAAATACAAATTCTTGTAATTGGTCACTCTAAATATTTAATTTTACTAAAATATTTTCTTTTAAATTCTATATTATTTCTCTCTTTTCTCTCATGTCTTTCTTTTCCACTTTCTTTTTCTTTGGGTATATTTTGGTGTAATTTTGTCATTCTCATTTTTAATAATAGCATGTGATTGCATTTTAAATTATAATGATCATCATGTTCACAAAATTAAAATAGCAAATCATATTAATAATAAATAAGCAATCAAAAATAAAAAAACATAAAGCAAAAAAACTAACTAACTTGAGCATAACTTTAAAATTTTAAATATTAATCATTTTTAGTTGTTTTACCCTCAATTAAAAATCAAAATTATTCACATTGGGTAGATCACTATGATTTTAACTCAATGTTACCCCCTCCTAAATTGAGATCCTGGCTACTACATAGCAAGACCTTATTATAAAATAATGGTAAAGAAATTTTTTTGATCAAGTGAATCCCTCACGTTGAGACAAAAAAAATATTAAAAATAGTAATATTCTATATTTATATATATTATAAATGGAATATATATAATAATAATTTTCACTCTCCTAAGTATATGGTATAATATATATATATATATATATTAATAAAAATTTATAAAGATAAAATAATTCACATAATACTTCTAATATGAAAAAAAAAAAAAAACCTTTTAAAATATAATTTCAAATGTATTATATTAGGTGAAACATAAAACCACATTGTGAATTTATTGGGTTATAAATCCTCAAAATAGAATTTATAAATAACTCATGTGAAACAAAATATTGATTAAGACACAACAAAGAAGGGGCGAAAACTGTTGGTAGCCCACTGAAAAATTATTCATTGCCCGAAGGGCAATCCTAGGTGGTGCTCCAACCTAGTTATTTATTGGTGAAAACAGTGGGTCCTACTGCTTGGTGTCTCCTTTGAAGGAGATAATTGGATATTTTATATCTAAATATGAATGGGATAGAATAGAACAATGTTTCTGGGGCAATGAATAATTTCTCCCATTTTTTATTGTAAACAATATTTCAACGGTGCTAAAACACCAGCCACATAAGTGCGTCCCATTTTTGTCGTGTCTGGGTCCTCACTCGTTTCACGTAAAGTCCATCATCATTCACCCAATCAAACCCACCCCCACCACCGCCATTTTCAACCACGATTACCCCACCCATCCACACAAACCCCAAATCAAACACTTGCTCTGCATAAAAATAACTATTCAGCCTTGAATCGAATCGAATCGAATCGAATCGAATCGAAGAAGAAACAAAGCGCTGTGATGGAAAACTCACCCACCTTCGTAGTTCCTCTCTTCCTCAACATACTCACATCTCTCTTCATCTTCGCCGACAAATCGCTCCTAACCTTAGCCCAGAGGTACAAGCTCCTCCAACTCCTCCGCTGCTTCCTCATCTCCTCCTTCCTCTTCCTCCTCCGCCTCCTCCCCCACCCCTCTCTCTCCCTCTCCCCGGAAACCTACAATTACTCTCACAAACCTCCCAAATCCCAAAACTACGTCCCCCCCGCCGCATCTGCCTCTGGCTACGGCGGCGGAGGCGGAGGCGGAGGCGGCGGAAGTGGTGATTCGGGTATCGCTCGAGCGCTTTCGCAGTTGTTGTCGATCGTTACTGATATTCCGGTCAGCTCTAGGAAGTATGAAGTTGTTCGATCTTTAGCGGAGAGGCTTATAGAAGAGAATCTCCAGGAGCGGTCTGAACCGCTCCGTGCGGTGAACTGTGCGGTTCTTTCGGCGGCTTTTTCGAGGACTTTGAGGCAGTTTGAGGCTGCTGTGATGGACCGGGATCAGAAACGGGACCTTGGCGGTCCGAGTGATGAAGCGATGACGACGGGTGAGAAGCGAGAAGGGGGAGATTACAAGAAAGTGAGGAGGGTTTTGAGGGCGGTTCGTGATGTGGCGTGGACCCGGTTCGGGAAGTCGAGGGAGGAGATGAACCGCCGGGGGTTGGGGACTTCGGCGGAGAAGCTTGCTGCTGAGGTGCTGTGGCTGGCTCAGAAAATGGCGGCTTGTGGATGTGTGGAGGAAGCTGTGGAGAAGTGGGCTTCGGCTACGCAATTGGCTTGGCTAGCTCTCTTCGCTGAGCCGCGGCTTCAAGGGTCTCTTGTTAAGGTCTCAGGTATGTATGTATGTATGTATACATGCCATTGTCACACCATTGGACTTGTGTGCTTCATTATTTGATTATGGAACATTTTGGATTCTATGTTTAGGCTTAGCCACAATTTTAACTTCAACTAATTAAATGAGTTTAGTAAAACATAATAATGATGCCATCTAGTGAGAAAGGACAATTATTCTCTGCAGTGCGTGGCACGGCATGGAAGATTCGTCAAGATTTTACACCTCTTAATATTGATAATGCAAAATTGACCCGTCAAGGGTCATTGTCTTACTGTTCTTAAAAAGTATAATTTTTTGCAAAAAAGAAAAAACCATAGTGGATTTTCTTGATTTTCTTTCTAAAGTGACTCCAAAAATTCTTATCAGGGTATTCCTTTGAAAGACACCCCAAATATTGTGTGTTAAGCATAAGCAAAGAAATTTTTACTTCAATTCTATATATATTACTCAGGAATCTAATTACAATTTTACAGAATTTGCTATAAAAAATAACTAAGGAAACAATTGTTAATCAAACAAACAAATAAGCAACACACCTAATTTATATCTACACCATACATAGTTTCTGAATACAAAGTCTTGTTAAAAAAATAAGAGAATAGAATCAATAGAAGACAAGAAAGTGGGATATCCCCTGGTGTCTCCAACCAATGTAATGGGAAATCTCACATTTTGGTAATGAGACTACAAGGGTAGGTTAGTGGGAGATAAGGGTTGACCTACTCAATCCTATGCGAATTTTTGTTGTCTACTGATGAATTGTGTCACTGTTAGACTTGATATTTATTTATGGGTGTCATGTGGTCTCCTACTTTTGACCAAATGTTCTGTAATTTTTAAGGTAATAGAATGTTCAGGGGTTCAAGGCTAAGCTAACCTACCAGTCCTTACATATCATATATAAGTTTAGGGTATTCAATTGAACACCCTTCATCAATACATAGCACCACTCTTGTCGGAGATCCACGTGTTAATGGATACAACAATTTCTAATTACAAAGAACTTAGTTGGGAGAGAACTCCCTTTTCGAGGAAGAGAGATCTCCAAAGTGGAGGACTTGGAAACATCAATCCTGTCTTTTGACAGCACAGGGTGGCCAAACTAAGTTAGGTCCAGTTTGTTAGACCTTGAAGTGTTACCCGTAAGGGATTTGCCTCTTAAGACTGTGTTTAGATTATGAATTTTGAAAGAAATCTAAATAAAAGAGCATAAGTGAAAAAAAATATCTTCTGATTCTTACACTTTTCCCTATACAATCCAAAAGACCAATGAAAAAGCTAGCACACTTTCTGACAATGGAAAACTTTTCTATCAGTACTAGAACTCCAAAGCCTCCTGTGAGAATATTAGGTTTTGTATATATATTACACCACTTTATATAACAATTTAACCTACGACTGAAAAGGAAACAAGAATATTGACTCAAATCCCTAATATATACAAAATATATATACTACCATATATATACACAAAACCTAATATTCTCACACCTCCACCATTGCAGTCTTGATATCATGGCCGATGTTGACAAAGATTAGATTGATCTCTACTTATATCCAAAAAAAATAAAAATAAAAATAAATGCAGGGTTCTATAATCAAATAAATGCCTTCCTTCTGATTAAAACTGTAGGCCCAAAATTCCCATTTAGAAAATATTTCTAAGCTTAAATGAAATATTTAAGAAAGTGAAAAAGTACCTATCGTATTGCATTATGTGCTTGCTGCAGAAATTTTTTTGACAGTTTTTTTCTTAATTTAAACTTTTGAAATGGTCCTTCAGATTGAAATATAAATTTTCTTTCAAATATGTAAATACATATCCACCGTAATTAAATTTTGTGAAGAACATATTATATATCTCTGCTGTTTTTTATTTTTTATGATGTTGGGTGTATTTATTTTCTGGATTAAAGCTTTGTGCATTATGTTGCATTATTTGTTTATTAATATAAATCTTTTGAGTATCATTTTATGCTTGCATTCTTATCCAAAAAAAATTTTAATTTATGCTTGCATACACAAAATTACGTAACAGTTACAATTTCTTCTCCCATTTATAGCATTCTTATTCAAGCAAGCCAAAGTCCTAGGAGCAGAGGTGGATGAAGAAAGCAAGAAGGAGCAACAAAGGCAAACCAAGATGAAAATGTTAATGTCATGGCTACCATTGTTGTGTCGAGCGAGCAATGGCACCGATTCACCGGTGTTGAGCATCAACGAAAGAGCAGAGCTAGAAAGAGTATTGGAGGAGATCATAGATATGTTGGAAGAAGAAGAAGATCAAGAGAAGGTGTTGTCTCTATGGCTCCACCACTTCACTTATTGCCCGTCTTCAGACTGGCCTAACCTCCGTGCATGCTACACACGTTGGTGCAACGCTTCACGCAAAGCTCTTGCTTCTCCAACGAGATACATGTCTTAAACGATCAAGCAAGCTGTTTTCAGAAATTGATGTGGCAAAGACACTTCTTATAAAAATATGCTAGTTAAGCTGAGGTATGAGAGAGAAGCTCTGCAAGCTGTTTTCAGAAATTGATGTGGCGAGGACACTTTCTGAATGAGAATTAGATGCCTTGTGACGAACCGCCGATATCATTGAAGCTCCTACAAAAATGTGGAATGTAATGTTTGGTTGAAAATATGTGATCCAATAGTTTATTGAATTTATTGTGTATATGTAGGCAATTTGTAAATTTTAGTAGGTAGGCATTTATGGTCAAGGCACTCGTTGATCATCTTGTCTACCTTTAGTATGCATTGTGTTGTCTTGATTTTTGTGTTAATGCATAGCAATCAGACATAGAAGGAGATAGACACAGGTTTGTGATTATCTGTTCATCTTGTCCACCTTTAGCACATATGGTGTTTGTTATGGTTTTTGGGGGTAATGGAGAATAGTCTATGTGCACAGAAATTAAACACAGAATGGGACAAAGGCATAGACTTGTGAGAGTCTCTGTTCTGTTTCTATGTTCCTACCTAGCATCAAAGAAGGGACAATGACGGGGTTATTAGGGATGTGGACCATTGATTCATGTGTTGCACAAGGAAAAAGTAAAAGGTCGGAAAGAGTATCTCTCGCATTGAAACCACACTAGTCCTATCTCAACTAATTCTAGTGATAAGAGATATGACACAAATTTGGGCTAGTAATAGTAACCAAATCAGCAAATATGTGTGTGTATATAACGTGTAGCAACAAGTCATTTCACTACAGCTAACAAAAAAAGGAGTTATTTTCATAGATAGAAGTTCTGTTATTATTTTCAAGGTTATATATTTTTATTTGGGTTATTCACATTTATATGTTTGTGTTTGCATGCTGGTGTACCATAGAGAGTGAGAGTGTTACGCAATACGCACAATTTTGTGTGTACAACAATATTAAGCATTTAGAAAAATTACTCAATGAAATGTGTATATAAGATCAAAGTTTCGAAGATAAGTGATGTAATTAAAATTAGTATGGTTGTTGTGTTTTAGTATAATAAGAGTTAATTAGAATTAGTTGAGTCTTTTATTTTATAAATAGGTGGTTAAATTCCTTTAATATTCAGTTTATGATATTTTGATATTTAATATTTTAGAGTTTGAGAACCCTAGTGTCCCAATTTGGGACTCTCTCTTAACGGAATCTCTTTCTTGATTTGGTGCTATGGTTTGCAAAATTTTGAGATGGAGATTCTTTGTCCTTCATATTGGGTTTTGAGGTGTAAATTTCTACTTTATTTAGCCATTTTTGAGATCAACTAAGATTGAATTTCGATTTCGGATTACCAAATAAAATCTTAAAATTTTGTAAATGAGCCCCACTAAGCATTTGCAAATTTCAATGTATACAAGCGATTTTTTTGTGAATTTGTGATGTATACGAGTGTTTTTTTCCTTTTTTTTTTTTTTTTAACAAAGATAGCGCTTAGTATATTAGTAATTAAATTACAACATATGCCAACATTTCTATATAGACTTGAACTTGAAATTTTAATGTTGATACTAATTTCTTGCATTTATATGAGAGAACTTTTATAATTATTTGTTTTATTTTTTATCTATGCATAATTTGATTGTGTAAGATTTGAGACTTGTAAAAAGAAAAGAAAAGAAAAGAAGGATGTGTAAGATATTGAGGCCATTAATCTTATGGATATTTATTCAAAATTTTCCAATTTATAAACCCTTTTCTGTTTTAGATGTTGAAGGTCTAGTTACAAAGGTCCAATTTGCAAAATCAAAAGGCAACCTGCCCAACCACCAAGTTGAAACCGCTGGCATAACTCAACCAACCTCCCTGCGTTTTTTTTTCTTTCAAAACTGCGCCACGCCAATCTTCTTTCAAAACCGCACCACGCCAATCGTGCACGCCTCGAATTTTAACAAGCTTGAATTATTTGTTTTGTAGGACTTGATTATTGAATTATTGTCTTTGTAGGATAATTGTGATAGTAGACGTTTTGAATGAGTCTAGATTATTGAATTGTATCAATCAACACACATTTTGGATGATTTAACTGCTGAGAAAAGAGAATTAGAAAATTAGGATTCTATGACTCTAAAGCACAGTCAGTGATGGATGATGATGGTTATTGATATCCAAAACATTGAGAACAAATACCTGAAATTGAAGATAAAAATGTTTGAACATAACATTTCTTTTTTTGAAATATTGATTGTGACCAACTTTTGTATTTTACTGCAATGACATTTTTAAATATGGGATTTAAGCGAATATTATAAAGACAATGTTAATGTGAGAGCTTAACCAAACAAGTGCAAGTTTTTATATATTATTTTACCTGGCTTTACATTTCATGAACTTAATCTAACTAGTAGATATGGCCATTGCATAATGAACAACAGGCTTATGACCACTACTTATGTGCACATATCACAACATATAAATGAATTGGTAACACCACAGTGAACACTACAAATTCCATAATCAACTGGAGAAACATCTACAACCATTTCAAAACAGTTTAAAAGAAAGGAGATTGAACACCCTAGACCACACACCGTTCGCTACTCAACAATTGACCGTTCTTGTTACTTCCAAACACACACACACACACACACATATATATATATACAAAAAGAAGCAACAGGCAAGCTCTTCACAAAAGCTCCATTTACTTAATAAAGGTACCCGGACAGGGTCGTCCAACATGAAACATTGAAGTTACAATATCTATATCCAGCACTGCATCAGATTCTGAACCTAAATCAGATGAAGAGTCCAACGAGAGAAAACACGAGAAAAGTCTCAACCATAGTAGTATTTACATCAAACTTTCAGTGACATTAGCAAGTACATCAAACACTTCAGTGAACATTGTGCAGTTACATCATCAGATCCAAATAGCTTCCATGTTTGTGCATAATCTTCATCACAACTAATATGTCAACTTTTTTCACTTTTACCATTTTCATGCAATCTTGGATTTTTAGCTTGTGCATTCACCATGTGGATGAAACTTGATTGTCCTGCCCTCCAATATGGAGATGGATGATTATGACCCTAACAAAAAAGTGAAGGAAGATACACGCTGTAATCAAGAAACTTAATTTTGCTATAAGAGCTAGTAAAGCTTTAAACATAACCTATGGTCAGAGTGGGTACCATGAATGGGTGCTTGCCAAACCCTTGTAGCATATTAGTCTGCCCAAGATGTGGTCTCATTGCAGTGATACTTGGATTGCCAATCACATTTGGCAACACCAAGTCATAACTGATTCCACCACCAAGTTGTGACTGTTTCATTCCAGATTTCTGCATTGTATATAAACAGTAATCCAACATCCCCCAAAATCATTGTATGTGCACATTATATATAACTAACTTTACAAAAGAAGCAAACTGGCAAACCAAAAATATCAGCCTATTAAATTGCTGTTGTCTAAATGCATATTACATAAGACTTACATTTGGGTGAATAGTTTCTTGTGTACCAGGGGCAACAAATCCAATAGTTGAAGTTGTACCGTGCAAATTACCATCATCATTGTTATTCTGTGAAACGTGAAGCAAGAAATGTTAGCAATGAAATTGAGTAGTATTCAAACAACAATGAAGCAATATAATTTATCACTACTATGACCTTCTCTATATTTCTCTCAGTAGTTGTGGTCTTCAGCTTCTTTTTTCCTTCCTTTTTTTCCTTGATAACTTTTTCAACCTTGGATTGCTTCCTCTTGCACGGTGGTCGCCCCTTTTGACGAACAGTCAATGGATCAAGTATGTTTGTGCTCCCTTTTGAAATTACAATACCATCCCCTTGTGAGGTTGACTCATCATGAGTAACCATAGAAACATGTTTATTGCTTCCGGAAACAACTTCAACTTCTTTGAAGTCCTCTTTTAGTTCATGTAACTGTGCCATCACCTTTTCACACCTATATTCAAAATCTGCTGCCAAATCGGCCACCTCATAGAAGGCATTGCACATTTTATCATAGCGACGTGCTTCAAGTTTGAGAGACGAGTTGTCATAACAGATTCGAACTTTAGTGTGCCTCCTTTTTACATTTTTGTTCCATCTTTTTAAAATGTATTTGTTTGGTATTCGATAAATCCCCCTTTGCAAAAATACCATAATTTGATGTCTGCATGGTATTCCCTTAAACTCAAACAACCGACAAGTACAATTAGCTTCGCTAGTTTCTTCTTTAAAAGAAACATTGAAAGTTGCACGCTGAAGACTTTCTTCAAATGATACATCTTGTTCAACTTCATATTCTATAAATCCACCACCTTCTTTACGTGAAGACAAATAACAATAAATCTTTCCAATTAACTCCTGCTGAAACTCTTCAAATTTTGCCATCGTGTAAGCACTCTGAAATTGCTTCTCTAACTCGTAATGTGTTATGCATGGGATGTACGAGTTGAAAGATTTAAATTCTTCACTATTTTCATTTTCCACCTTTTTTGCCAAAGCATTGTCATATTGCTCCAAAAACTGTTTCAACGTGGTCTTTGAGTTGATAAACTCATCAAAGAATGTAGGCATACTTTCACTTTGCTGTATGGTTGACATTCCTGCCCAAAATAAATCTTTCACAAATGCAGGCACCCATCGATGCCTCTCATCATACAACCCAAGTAGCCATTCATTGGTTTCAAGTTGATGATTCTCAATAAACTTGGCCCAATTTTCTTCAAATTCTTCCTTCGTTAATGAGTCATAAACTACTTTTTGCATACACAATTGCATGGATTCATATTGTTCATACCCACTCAATTTCTCGGACAACTTTTTCATGATATGCCACAAGCACCACCGATGTCGTGCATTAGGGAAAACAATCTCTATGGCCTTTTTCATAGCTATGTCATGATCTGTAATTATTGCAATCGGAGAACATCTATACATGCATGCAAGCCAAGACTGGAATAGCCATGTAAATGTTTCTGTGTCTTCAAGTGAGATGAGTGCACACCCTAACAACATCAATTGCCCATGATGGTTCACTCCTACAAAATGAGCAAATGGCAAGTCATATTTGTTGACCAAGCATGTTGTGTCAAGTGTAACCACGTCACCAAATTCTTTGAATGCCGCCCTACTCCTTACATCAGCCCAAAAGACATTCCTTAGTCGACCCTTTTCATTGAAATCCATTGCGTAGAAGAAATCCGAATTGTCAACTTGCATTTTCAAAAAATAATCGTGCATTGCAGTAGCATCTCCTTCACCAAGCCGCAAGTGTCCAGTTTTTTTGATAAATTTTTTGCAGTCCTTCTCTAGAATTGGCATATTCTCATGCCCCCCTGCCTCGCGCACAATTGAATTCGAGTTCTTGTTCATTCCACTATCAACTCCATCATTTAATTCAAGTCTCCCTTTCACATGCGGTTGAAGTATCTTGTTGCACTTGTAAAACTTACATTTGCCTGGACTCAACTCGTGGTTGTGGTCAAGTACAAAGGAGTTCAATACCCACCTGTCATTGGGGCGTAAAACTGCATTAAGACCAGCTTTGCAACCTGTTTTTGTTTGCTTTCGAAGTCTAATTGAGTTGCTTGGTCTGATCCTTGGCTTACCAGCACGATTACAGGAAACACTTACATACTTCGTCTTCCCATCATCACCCTTTTTACAGGTTCTTTTAGACACGGAAAAACCATTTTGCTTGGCATATCTTCTGTAATAGTTATAAATCTCATCAATCGAGTTAAATTCCATTCCCAACTTGGGGTCCTCAACATTGTCTTCTGCATTTTCCATTTTCCCCGATTCATTCTCAATATTTGCTTCATTTAGCTCCACACTTCCTTTGTTCATTTCAATCTCAATAATATCTCCATCCACCTCCGCACTTGAACAGCCGCTTGCCACTTCTTCTTCCATGGCACTAAAATATTAAAATAAAAAAACAACAGCATTAATAATAATGAAAAAGAATTCCACAAAAATTGACCAAGACTCACTCAGTCACCAAAGAGTTATCTGCCAAAATTTTTAGTTATACTTATTTTATTAACAACAGGAACTAAGCCCCAGTACATATTCAAATCTACAACCTTGGATACAACACCACAATGCAGAAAATTTTATAACAAACACAGATTTCAAACTCTACCACATCCACATTACTGTTATGCAGCATGCATTGGACATTCCATAGCAGGGTGGAACAAAACAACACATTCAAGAGAAGCAATTACTGCATTTATTCGAATGAAGTCTATATAGATTTAACAATGTAAAACAGTATGAATCTGTTAGCACAAATTCAGTGAACTTAATTTCAACAAAGAAACAACAACCCAATCATCAGCAAACTCATTTCTATAGAATCATGCTGCATAAGAATCAGTAGGGTGATTATGTAGTAGGATGGTTATACATAACATTTATCAGTGGAATTCAAAGAATTCAAAGAAGATATGGAGAATATATAACACAGAATCTGGGAATTTTTGAAGATCAATAAAAAGTAGGTATTTTCGACATTACATACCTTCAACGGCGACTATGATGGCCGATTGAGATTCAGGCGACGTCAGTAGGAGCTCCGGTCGGCGAGGGTTTCCTGAAAAAAGCGTGCGCGCGAGATATAGAGAGAGAAGAGAGTGGGATTTGGGATTGGGTTCTTTTGTTTGAACCATGTTAGTTTTTTTATTTTTTAATAATTACAATTTCTTAATAATAAAAAAGTATATTTTAGTTTCAGTTTTTTGAATTTAATTTTTAAAATTTGAATTTTTTATTTCTTATTTTTGGTGAATATTTTTTAAATTTTAAATACTTTTTTAAATTTTTTTAGATGCATTGTATCTAAATAATAAATTATTTTTTTGAAAATATATTTTACAAAATTAATAAATACACAAAATATAAAAAAAAATGTATCGAATTATTTTTTTTTATATTTTTGGTATTTAGTGAATTTTTAAAAGTTTTTTTTTCACAAATATTATATTTTCTAAGTGTATTTATGTTAGGTGTGTCTAAAAAAAATTTTAAAAAAAATTCTTAAAATATTAAAAATATTCAATGAAAAAAAAAATACAAAAAATGAACAAGTAAAATTTTCTAAAAAGTGAATTCTGAAAATTGAAAACAAACAGAGTGAATTTTATTTTAGACATTATAGTTTTAAATTGAATAATTTAAATTCTACATTTTTTTTTTGGTGACATATTTGATTGGCAAGATTAATGTAAAGGAATTAATAATTTTTGAATGGAGATTTTTTTTTAGGGTCCTTGACATTAAGATTTTATAGCATAAAGAATATCTAATATTTTTATAATGTCTAAGATCCCTCAACATCAATCTAGAGAAAATTCAATCCCAGATAAATTATTTTCCTAGAGAAATTCTAGATCTATCCTAGAGAAATTTTGTTCTCAAAGAAATTCTGGATCTATCCTAGAGAAATTTTGTTCCCAGAGAAATTCAGAATCCATCACCAGAGAGATTCTGGATCCATCCCAAAGAAATTCTCTTCCCAGAAAAATTCTGCACTTCTCTATAACTTCTCTGTCTGCTGATAAGTTCTCTTCCATATTCTCATTATTTGATAGTTTCTCATCACTTTTCTTATCAAACTCATTCTTTGAAGCAACAGTAGCCTTCTCTGCAACTTGTCCCTTGGGCCTAAGAGCTGGTGAGGATAATTTCTGCTCTGTTGAAGTTGGAATCCACTTTGGCCACCCAGAGAAATTTTGTTCATAGAGAAATTTTGTTCCCAGAGAAATTCTGGATCCATCCCAAAGAATTCTCTTTCCAAAGAAATTCTACACTTCCCAATAATTTCTATGTTTGCTGATAAGTTTTCCTTCATATTCTTATTATTTGATAGCTTCTCATCATTCTTCTTATCAAACTCATTCTTTGAAGCAACAGTAGCCTTCTTTGTAGCTTGTCTCTGGAGCCTAAGAGCCGATGAGGATAATTTATGCTTTGTTGAAGTTGGAATCCACTTTGGCCACTCGTCGCATCTTCGTATCTTGCCATCCTACAATAATAACAAACCAATGTAGGTTGAAGAAGAGTTTTACAAACAAAAAACAGAGTACTAGAAGTAGAAGCATCACAAATAGATAACTTTACCACAATAATCAAAAAATAAAACAAATGCTGAGAGGTGGGTCTGTACTCATCACAAACATCTAACTTGCACTTCAATAGTAGAAGAAGTCTGCAAAGCATCAAGGATAAATGATACGTTTGTACTCATTTTCTTCACCTGCATCTTATCGTATGAGGTAATATCATAAGCTTAATAACAATTAATGTATGAGAGTCTAATCATGAAGAGAAGGATATCAAGAAGCAAGGTTTGAAGAAGAAGCTTGTCAAGGATGGTGAAGATTGGGACACTCATGATAATGTGATGAAGTTGAAAGTAAACTAGTTATTCATCCAGGGACCTTCAACTACAAAAAAGAAATATTGTGGATCTCTTCCATTACTAAAAGTTGGAGAGGGATGTTAGACTAAATTTCCCTTTATGAAATTGGTGTAGAATTAGTTATCCATCTTTTTTTTTTCTTTTTTTTTTAGGGGGATTAGTGTAATACATATTTACTTCTGGTTTATTGTTTGTTTTGCAAATATGAGAAATTTTAATATGCACCCCTTTGAAAATGGTGCATCATATGCACCTCAGTTATGACATTTTTTCTTTTTAGTTTTGATTAATTTTCTTTTTTAGTTATGATATTATTTTAGTTATGCCTCATTTTGCGTTTAGTTATGATAAAAAAAATTTCAAAGGTAAGACTCAGAAATTATGAAATTATGCCATTTTATTTTTTAATTATAAGGTGTATACCGTAGTGTTTCTCTTACAATAAATATGAAAATATATAATCTCAAACAAAAAAAATATTATTTACATAAATAAAAAATTTATACATAATTTCTACATGTAATAATATGGCTCAATGTAGGTCATTCATTTTAAATTAAAACATCCACAAAAAATTATATTTATTTATTAAAATGATATTGTGATATCATTCTTATAATATTTTTGTGTGAATTTTATGTATAAGTAACATTTTCTTAGTCTTTAACTATGCCATTAGATAATTTTTTAAACTAATAATATGTTTTATTTAAATGATATTATGTTGGTATTTATACACGAAACAATAATTTTATTCATTTTAAAATAAAATTGTTTATGAAGAGAAAATTGGTGGTCAATCAAATTAAAAATAATGATTGAATTATTTAGATTTGGAAATAAGGTCCCGTTTGTTTGAGTGAAAAATATTTTTTGTATTTTTTAGTGTTTAGTATAATAATAAAAAAAAATCAACACAAAATATTTTTCATAATCAATCAAAAACAAATCTATTTCAACAAAAAATATTTATACTTTTAAATAGAAAAAAACTTTTCATGATTAAACTTTTACTAATGTCACAGAATTATTGTCGCTATCCTCACCTCTACCACAACATAACCATTACCACGCCCATTGTCACTATTACTGCTACACCCCCACCCCCATGCCAACATCCTTATCTTCACATTGGTTCCACCACCACCGCTAAACCTAAGAAATATTATTTAAAAAAAAGGGTAAAACATATTTTCGGATAAAAAATGTTTAAAACAAGGCATCATAAATAAAGACTCTAGAAACGAAGTAAGAATTTTATAAAGCGGGATTAACACTCTCGTTTGGATGGTGAGGTTTTGCCGGAAAAGGAAAAAAAAAAAAGGAATAATAGAAACTCCTTCACTTATTTACATGGTTAAGTAAAGTAAGGAATAGTGAGAGATTATGAGAAAATAACTTTCACCAAAATTGTGTTTTGTTTCTCACAAAATGTGATAAGATTTTGTGAGAAAAAAATGAGTTTAATGAAATTTTTTTAAAATGTCAAAATTATCCCACAGTGGAAGAAGCTGGGAAAATAGATTATTAACATAGAAAGTTATTTTGGTAAAATGATATAAAACACTTATTTATTTATTTATTTATTTCTCTTATTTACTACATATCAAAACAAATTAAATGATGAACCACATTTTATTGTCTTTTATTCATCCAAACACCATCGTAAAAAATCATAACCAATTTTTTTTTTTTTTTTTTTCCACTTACACTTTGTTTGGTTCACTACAAGAATTTTCACTTTTGGCGACTAAAATTTTAGTCACCAAAAGTCACTATTTAGTTGCCGAAGGCTTTTAGCGACAAAAATATTTGGTTGCAGAATTAGTCGGGGAAGAATTGTCAGGAAAGATCATTGGCGACTAAAATTATTTTAGTCGCCAAATGTACTACATTGCCGACTAAGTTTTTAGTCGCCAAAAGGTTTGAAATAAAATTAAATATCATATTTTCGGCGACTAATTTTTTTGTCACTAAAAGTTCAGTTATTTTTAACGAGTAATCATTTAGTTGCGGAAAAGAGTTTTAGCTACTAAAAATATTAGTGGCCTAAAGTAAATAACAATGTTTTGGCTACTAAGATTTTAGTCGCCTAAAGTCAAATTTTTTTTTGCCTACTAGAGGTTTAGTCTCCTAAAGTCTTATGTTTTTAGCTACTAAGATTTTAGTCGGCAAATATTTTGTATTTTGGCTATTAAACATTTGGTCGCCTAAAGTCTCACATTTTTTTGCTACTAAAGTTTTAGTCGCCAAAAGTTTTTTTATTTCTTCAGCTTATGTTTTTTAGCTACAATATATTTTAGTCGCCATATGTTTGATTGATTTTTGCTACAAAATATTTTAGTCGCTAAATGTTTGATTGTTTTTTTTGGCTACTAAACTTTTAGTAGCCAAAACTATTTTCCGAATTTTTTTTTTAGCTACTAACAATTTAGTCGCCAAAAACATGCTCTTATGTTTCATCGCAAAATTATAATTTATTTACAACCTGTCTATATTCCATGCAACCTGTAATACATATATAAACAAAACAATACATATACTATCCATCATTTCACAATGTAAAATTATCAATCATATGCCACAGTCTATATTACTTCCAACCATTCAAAAATGAATAACTTTAAATGTATATATTCCATACAAACCAACTATTGTCCAAATCTAACCCGCCATATACAAAAAATATATTTACTACCATGCGATATGGCCATTTGGCGTGGTACAACTTACCATCATAATCTGTACCACGACAAAAGGTGATCTATATGTCACGCCAACAACTATCAGTTGGATTATAAAAGTTATATGTATCAGTAATGCTAATATTCACAAAAGCAGAGGAAGACATAGCTAGCAGGATTATACAAAAGTGTCAAGTGTCCTCCATAAACAAAAATATAGACTATCCACAAGTCTATGCCAAAAGCCAAAAAAAAAAAAAAAAAAACCAATTGCACCCATTACAAAATATCAATTCATTCAGACATAGGAAAAATGTTGTAATAACATGCATTTAAGGTAGAACAATATATAAAAACTTTTTTTCGAAATACAATCATATGTATGTATCATGAAAGATTTATTCCAAACTTGATTTCAATTTACAAATAATACAATTTTTAGAAGCATACCTCTTCATAAAATAAATTTTTATGAGTAGAATGTTTTGGTGGTAAATTTATTTTAACTCTTCTTCATTCTCATTTTCCTAGTCAAAGTAAAATGATTGAGTAATCTACGGGGTTATCTCTATAACCATATCATACTTTCTTAATACGTTTACCACCCGAATGACTTCTGTGTATGATGAAACAACAGTATCATTTGCAATGAAAATGTTAAACATTTATTGGATGTCAAACTCTTCCCTTTTCGAATAAGTTTAAGTCATTTCCATCTCTAACTCCCAAACTACATGTGCTAATGACATTTCATCTGTTGTCACAAGTCCTATATGTCATGGGGAAGCTGGCCGTGACATCCTTATGGTGGTTCCAGGGCTGTTTCGCTTTTTCGCTCCCTTAACACCCTTTTTCGGTTGAGTTTAAGGCCTTTTCAGCTCTAACTCCCAACCTAAATGTGTTAATTACATTCTGTCTATTGTCACATGTCCTATTTGTAACGGGGAAGGTGGCCGTGACATCTATACACTAGTTCAAAAGTTGTTTCGCATTTTCGCCCCTTTAACGCCCTTTTTCGGTTAAGTTTAAGGCGTTTTTGGCTCTAACTCCCAACCTACACGTGCTAATTACATTTCATCTATTGTCATAGGCCCTATTTTCCACGAGAAAGGTGGCCGTGACATCTGTACGCTGGTTTGGAAGTTGTTTCGCATTTTTGCGTCCTTAACGTGCTTTTTCGATCAAGTTTAAGGTGTTTTTGGCTCTAACTCCCAGCCTACACGTGCTAATTACATTTCGTCTATTGTCATAGGTCCTATTTGTCAGGGGAAGATGGCTGTGATATCCGTATGGTGGTTCGGGGACTGTTTTGTATTTTCGCCCCCTTAACGCCCTTTTTCGGTTAAGTTTAATGCATTTTCGGCTCTAACGCCCAAAATACGTGTACTAATTACATTCCTTCTATTGTCATAGTTCCTATTTGTGATAGGGAAGGTGGCTGTGACATCCGTATGGTGGTTCGGGGACTGTTTCGTATTTTTGCCCCCTTTAACGCCATTTTTCGGTTAAGTTTAATGCATTTTCGGCTCTAACTCCCAAACTATGTGTGCTAATTACATTCCGTCTATTGTCACAAGTCCTATTTGTGACGGGAAAGATGACTGTGACATCTGTACGATGGTTCGGGTGCTGTTTCGCATTTTTGCCCCCTTAACGCCCTTTTTCGGTTAAGTTTAATGCATTTTCGGCTCTAATTCCCAAACTACGTGTGATAATTACATTCCGTCTATTGTCATAGGTCCTATTTGTGAAGGATAAGGTGGCCGTGACATCCGTACGATGGTTCGGGGGTTGTTTTGCATTTTCACCCCCTTAATGCCTTTTTTCAGTTAAGTTTAAGGCGTTTTCGACTCTAACTCTCAACCTAAACATGCTAATTACATTCCGTCTATTTTCACAGGTCCTATTTTTCATGGGGAAGGTGGCCGTGACATTTGTACGATGGTTCGAAAGCTATTTCGCATTTTCGCCCCCTTAACGCTCTTTTTCGATTAAGTTTAATGCGTTTTCGGCTCTAACTCCCAAACTACGTGTGCTAATTACATTTCGTCTATTGTCACAGGTCCTATTTGTGATGGGGAAGGTGGCCGTGACATCCGTACGGTGATTTGGGGGTTGTTTCGCATTTTCGCCCCATTAACGCCCTTTTTCGATTAAGTTTAAGGTACTTTCAGCTCTAACTCCCAATCTAAACGTGCTAATTACATTCTGTCTATTGTGATAGGTCCTATGTGTGTTTTTTTTTTTTTTTAGTTTAAGGCACGCTAACTATCCATCTCCTCACCAACCTTATCATTGGTTGTTGTGATTTGCAGCAGCGGCGGTGACGAGCGACGAGCGGCGGTGGTCTGTGTTGAGGTGAGGTTAGGTGAGGTTTGGTGCTGACAGAATCTATGTGTGTGAGAGAGAGCACCAGATGTGTAAAAATAAACATGCGCCAACATTTATTCATTTCCCTCTATTTCATTCAACCTTTGGCGACAAAACTACTAATTTGTCGGTAAATAGTGACAAATTTTATTAACTGCGACCAAACCATTAGTCGCCAAAAGTGAATATTGGCCGATTAAGTTCCTGGTAGCCAAAGACTAACAGTAAATATGTCTGTTTTGGGTTGGAAACAAAATACATATATAATTAATAACAATTCGCGACTAAATATTTTAGTCGCTAATTGCTTTTTAATCCCTTCAAAATTTGAAATCTCCCTCCAAATGTTTTAGTATTTTGGCGACTAAAATATTCTTTTGTTGCTGAAAATATACTTTTGGCGACCAAACTTTTGGTCTTCAAAGAAAAAAAAAAAATTTTCTTTTCATTTGGCTACTAAACAATTTTAGTAGCTAAAACTAACTATACGGCCACTAAAATATTCTTTTGTCACTGAAAATATACTTTTGGCGACTAAACTTTTGGTCGCTAAATATAAAAAATAAATATTTTTTTTTTTCATTCGGCTACTAAACAATTTTAGTAGCCAAAACTAGTTATACGACTACTAATTTTTATTTTTTTTTAGTCATCAATTGCGATATTTTTAGCGACTAAAATTTTTTTTAGTCGCCAATAATCAATATTCCCCAACTAAAAAAAATTATAGCTAAATATTTGACTTTTGCCTACTAATATTATTTTTAGTTGTCAATTCCACAACTTTTGGCAACTAAATTTTTTTTAGTCGCCAAAAGTGCATTTTGTTGTAGTGGTTTGAGTCATTTGGAGAGAAAATAAAAAAAAAATTGAGAGAAATAGATTTCAATCCCTTATTTAGATTACCAAATATGAGAGAAATGAAAAGAAATGAAGGGAATCTATATAATCTTTATTTTTAATCTCTCAAAAAATAGAGAGAAGTGGTGAGAAATGAAACCAACAAAATATTATTTTGTTATAATACTAAAATTACATTTTTAAATATAAAACAAGCAATAGAATTAAATTGTTTATAATGATATAAATAAGTATATTTTTTGATTTTTTTAAAAAAATATGCAAAAAAATAGAGAGATTATGTGACCCAAATAAATACACTTATCTAAATAAGTACAGTTATCTAACATCATATCATTTCTCTTTTTTTAAGGGCATTTTTACACAAATCATAATTTGGGATAATTTACAAAAGTCAAAAAGTCAAAAGGTTATTAAAAAAATCAAAAAATCTATACTATTTGGGGAAAGTTTGTGGGGAAAGCCTAAAAAACAAAACTTAAGGCCTGGTTTGGGATCTTTGAAAAAAGATAAAAAGACAAAAAGTTATTAAAAAAGTTAAAAAGTTATCATTATTCATAAAAAAAAATTATAAAAAAATTATTTTTATACAAAAAAGGTATAAATCACGTTGACGTGAGTTGCCTTTTGCTGACTTTGGTGAGAACAAATTACACAGGCGGAGGCAAGCTTAAGAACGGTGTTGTTCGGTCCATAGGGGCCTATCACGGGTCTCGTTTTGATAATCTGAACCGTGCAATGTGTAGAACTCATCGAATACTATATGCTTATAAAAAATCACGTTGATCAAATATTGTTAACTATATGATCAAATCAGTTTTGTATAAAAAAAATGATGGTTTGATGGTTAACGGTTGACAAAAAACTAATTTGATCAAATAGCTATAGATATCCGATCAACGTGATTTTTTACAAATATATGGGCTTGTTTGGTTTGTGTTTGAAGAGTAGTTTTTGAAATAAAAAGTACAAAAACTTGTTTGGTTTGCTTTTTTTTATAAATAGTTTTGGAAAATTGTTTTGGGAGAGAGTTTTAAAAAAAGTGATTGATTTGATGTGTATGAGAAAGAGAGTGATTTTGGAAAGTAGGTAACCAAACAAAATTTTGAGATTTTTTTTGGAAAAATTTGTTTGGTTTGATTACTCTTGAAAATTTGTTCGTAGAGAATTTTTTTCAAAAATTTTTCAAAAAAAAAAAACCAAATAAGCCCTGTGGTACTCGATGAATTCTATACATTGATCGGTTCTGATTACCAAAACGAGACCTGTGGTGGCCCCCATGGGCCGAACATCACCGTCTAATTTAATGCTCGAAAAGGAGGCAAGCATATCCTATATGCTAGTCTACCACGGCTTTGCCCCAATGTACAACCTATTTCTCTCCCCCCTTCTCTTATACACTAAATTATACAATTTTTTAATACACATTTTTTCGTAAAAAGTCAAAAAATTATCCTAAACAACCATATTTTTTTTCTCAACTTTTTAGTCCAAAAAGTTAAAAAGTGCACTTATTTAGGACATTCCAAACAACCCTATGAATTCAACTACCCAAAAGTTAGAAAGTTAAAAGTATAAAAGTCAACAAGGATAGAATGACCATTTTGATTTTATTATAATATTTTATTACACATCTTTTTGTAAAAATTCAAAAACTTATTCCAAACATACATATTTTTTCTTTTATTTTTTAGCCAAAAAGTGCACTTATATAGCACTTCACAAACAACCCCGCGACTTTTTGGCTAAAAAAAAAATGTATGTCTGAGATAACTTTTAAACTTTTTTTAGGAAAAGATGTGTAATAAAATATTGTAGTAAAATCAAAATGACCATTCTACCCTTGTTGACTTTTTAACTTTTAACTTTTTGACTTTTAGGTAATTGAATTCAAAGGACAAAATAATAATTTTGCCCTCTAGGCTTCCCTCACAAGCTTCCTCCAAAACAATATGAATTTTTTGATTTTTTTTTTTTTGACTTTTGTAAGTTATGCCAAACAAAATCTTTGAACCTTTTAAATCTCATTAAATTTTTAATAGTTAGAATTACCCTTCAAATAATGATTATTCATCATTTATGATTATTTATAAAAGAATATGATGATGTGTGAGTAATTTTCCGATCACACTGCCAACTCAATGATCAGCTGGTGAGAACTGGCAGAATAGATGACACTTGGCTAACTTGCAACAGAAAGAGAAGATTCCGGCGGTGGTTCTTCTACCCGGGGGCACTCTGACGATCAAGTCAGTATATCTTTCAAAGATAATCAAGTGCTAAATTCACTGCTCAAAGCATAAATTGCGTACTTTAGACCCACGGGGGTGCCTCTTCTTTTATAGTTAACTCAATCCCAATCCCACTATAAACCTGACTTCTATGGACTCCCATTTAGTGCTTACTTTGGACTCTACAAGAGATAAGGATAGACTCCCTAAGAGTGTTATCCTTATCCATCCTGTAGTCTTCCTTCATTCTAGGACTCTTGTCCCTTATCCATTTATCTCGGATTCCGATATCTTCGGAGGAAACCTCGGCCTAGCTAAGATCACCTCAGCACAACGACCAGGACACGTGGCACCTCGGCTGACACATCAGGGTCACCTTGCCATGTGTTGGTACTCAGAAAATATATCCCCATAACTGCCACCTAGGTTCTATTATCTCGGTATTCTGAGGTGATGGAACCTATATCGGTACTTCTTTCTGTACATCGGCTCAAGAACTCCTCAGCCGAGATCATTTATTTCAGGCCGACATGTCTTCTTCAGAGAACAAGAATTCCAATGAACTCTTTCACGCGCATGAGCTGTCATGCATCACTATTCAACCGTTTCTTTTATGCGTTTTAACCTCATTGGCCTGTGCTAATGACGCGCCAAATATCCGTCGTGCGTCTGTGTGTGCCGTCTGACGTATGCGTTGTTCCAGGCGCATTAAATGCTCTGTTTTGCCGCCGTTTCAAGTTTTTGACAAAACTTGTTTTTTCCCTCTTTTTGCTTTTTCACGTTTCATTTGATTTACTTGCTTTTTCTCTCTCTAGCTCTTTTATCTTGAATCTGCCATTGCTCCAGACTTCAAGCTCTGCAACTGCCTCTATCTCCTCCTTCCGGTGAAGCTTTGCCATTCTGTTACTCCTGTAACTGTCGTCTGTCTTCGGCGAACTTTATTCCAGCCTTATTTTGTCTGGTAAGCCACTGTTCCTTTCGTTCTCAATTCTTTTGATTACTTGTTGCCATTATTGTTTTGTTCAAACTTTCGATTTGTTGAACTATTCATCTGGATGTGTCTATTCCATTATTTTGCTCATGTCTTGAACACTTGCACCGCTTCACCACTTTCTTGTGTTTTTGTCACTGTTCTTGACCTTGCACCCCTTGTACATACAATATTCTTGATAGTTCATCTCTGTTCTTGATTCTAAAGCACATCCTTGCTTTTCTGTTTTCCAGATCCGTGCCTTCAACCCTTACTTCCATAGATCTAGGTTTGGGACTTGTTGTGTAGTACCCATAATTTAGGAAAAACTGAAATCAATACTTACCTAGGTTTTTTCCGAAGTCACATTAACCCTCTCAAAAAATCTTCTTTCTGAAATCCAATCCCAACCATTCAGGCCGATATCATGGGTATGTGGAGACATAGGGTAGATACCTCGACCAAACGTGAGTACTTTAGGCAAGAGTTCTCCATTCCTGCCGATGTCCATCTGAGGCTGGCTGGAGATGACGACTCCATCATGCCTACAGATGATTTGATGCCCTTTTCCATTGTAGCTTTCACTGAGTGTGGACTCTGGCTTCCACTCAACATCCTCTTTCGTGAGATTCTTCACTATTACAAGTTGAACCCCATGCAACTGGCCATATATTCTTATCGAGTGATCAATGGCATTATAGCCTTAGCCAATATACAGTACTGCTACACCATGTGTGCCCTTAATTTGAAAGAAAAATGCTATATTTATTACCTTAAGCCGAGGTCAACAGAATTCAAAATCATAGCCGACCTCCCAGACTCCAACAAGGGGGCTGGAGATGACTACCTCATTACCTCGGGAAGTTGGGAGTTTGCTCCAGACGAGGATCCTCATCTCTACCCTCTTCCTCGATCAGTTTTAGAGGGAAAGGATAAGAGCCCATTGTTTAATACTTTAGTTGTTTCTCCTTCAAGTTTTCAATACTTTGTCTGTTTCTGATGTCTGTTCTTCTTGCAGCTGTTCGTAAGCCGCCGACAAGCTTTCGTCAATCCTACGTTCCTAGCAAGGATTTGAAGAAACTTCTGGACTTGCTAGTCCATAAAAGGAAAGCGCCTCTGCTTCTTAATTTTATACCAACATACAAGTCGACTTTGCCCGACGTTCCTAAAAGGAAGAAGAAAAGTTTGTCTTCACCTTCTACCACTACTTCACGAACTGCGTCTATATCCCGAACAGATCAAGGATCAACATTTGATCCAGCAAATCAACCATCAACCTCGGCTCTATACCTGATCCCAATACCAGAACGAAAACATCGGCGACGCCTTGTTCTTACTGCCGAGATGGGTTGTCCAAAACCAGTTGTCCAGGATCTTCTGGCCGATCTTCCCTCTGACGTCGATGCTCAGCCAACACAAACCATGCCCTTACCGAAGCCATAACGAACAAAAAAGGCTCAGCCAAAGGTTAAAGCCACTCAGGTTGAATCCGAGGATGCTTTACCCATCTCCAAGTTGGCTGAGAGTGATAAACCTCAACCATCCGCTGGGAAGAGGCGCTCTGAAACCCAGCCATCAGAATCACCAAAGTCAAAGAAGCCAAGGTCGTCCTCAGCAACTACCTCGGGGTCCAAAAAACATGACGCCCCCTGGGCCCTAAAGATCACTTTGGAAGACAAGCCGATTATGACTAATGAAAGCGCCGATGATATCAATGTCGGCGTTGCCCTCAGCACCGCTCTGCTTCTTCCAGGAGATCTGGAACGGAACGCCGAGTATAGTGAGTACGAGAATTATGCACTAATGCTTCAACACTCCGTTTAGGTAAGTGTTTTTGTTTGGTACTTTTTCTTTCTTTCTGTTTCACTCTTGAACTTTTTTCTAATACTTATGCTTTCTTTCAGGCCATCCAGCATGCCCATTCTTTTTCAATACAGTCTTTTAAGAATCGGGAGAAGCTTTCCGAGATAAAGAGGGAGGTCTCCAGCCTTCAAAAGACCAACAAAGGTCTACAAGCAAAAATGAAGAAGGTGGAAGACCAGGCTGAGGCTGCGATGAAGGAGAAAACTAATGCCGAGGAAAGGGCTGAATCTGCCGAGGCTATTAGGAAGGTTGTTGATTCACAAAGAAAGGAGGCCGAGGAAAAAATGGCACAGGCCGAAAAGGATGGCATGGCCGATGTCACTGATGCTTATAAAATACAAGTGAAGCAGGCATGCAACAAGGGCTTCTCCCTTGGTTGGATGACTCTTCTAAAAAAGCTCAATGTTCCTGATGATTAGCCCCTGAGAAACCCCGATGCCATTCTTCTCCCATACCCTCCACCACCTCCACCTTCAACTTAACCTGGCAGTGGATCTGAGTCTGAGGATGAGGATGAAGATGAAGATGAGGATGAAGCCTTGGTGAGGAAATCAAAAGATGCTGCTGAGTCTAAGTCCCTTCCTTCAACTGAGCAAGTCCTGGACTTGACTCGAGATGAAGAGGGTGATGAGGTTGTCAAGGAAACTACTCTTGAGCAGGCATCTTCCGACGTTCCTGTAGCCGAAAAAAGTATTGACGAAACCCTTGCTCAAATTGACGCCGAGATCGAGGCGGAAAAGGCTGTTGAGGCATCTACCCAGCAATCATCTGAACTTCAGACTCAACCAACTGCTACTGTTGAAAAGTCTTAGCTTTGATGGTTTTTCCTTTTGTTTCTTTTGCACTCTGTATGTTTTTGTTTTTAGAAACAATGCCAACTTCTTCACATGGCCGATGTGCCCTCGTTGCAACTGAATGCTAATATAACTTTTCTTTCCTAGGTGCTTTGCATTTTTATCTTCTCTTCATTGTTTCGGCATGATTCTATACTTAGAATATTCTGCATGTCTTTCACATACTTTTTCTTCTTTGTACAATCTTCTCAGGGTGACACACCTCGGTTATGCAAACCGATGATTTACTTCGGCAAGTAAATTTGATTCAGCCTAACCTTGTAAAAAAAATTTCTCAAATTTCAACAAGTTTTTAACCTTAGTCTTCAACTGGTAAAATTGTCTCGAGTTTCAACAATTGTTTGAACTTCTTCTCGGTTTAACTTCAACTTGTACATTGCTACAAATTTCAACAAGTGAAGATAAACAAATATCACAGCTAACTTCAACTTGTAAATTGCTACAAATTTCAACAAGTGTTAACATTACTTCGGTTTAACTTCAACTTGTAAATTGCTACAAATTTCAACAAGTGAAGATAAACAAATATCTCGGCTTAACTTCAACTTGTAAATTGCTACAAATTTCAACAAGAGAAGATAAACAAATATCTCGGCTTAACTTCAACTTGTAAATTGCTACAAATTTCAACAAGCGTTAAGCATTACTTCGGTTTAACTTCAACTTGTAAATTGCTACAAATTTCAACAAGTGAAGATAAACAAATATATCGGCTTAACTTCAACTTGTAAATTGCTACAAATTTCAACAAGCGTTAAGTGTTTTTATCTTCTCTCTGCCCCCAGTGTGAACCTGAGTTCCACTTGGGTTCTCATTATTTAAAAACAACATTATGCAAGGTTTCACAAGTTGGGGAGAATTCTGCTAAGATTTTATTGATGATATCGGCAAAAAATAAAGCAACATCTAATGATAGAAAAATTTTAAATTACAAGTGTTCCAGGGTCTTGGCAATGTTTTGCCCTCATTATCTTTAAGCCTATATGCCCCATTGCCCAGTACCGAAGTGATTCTGTAGGGTCCTTCCCAGTTTGGGCCAAGCTTGCCCTCCCTGGGATCCTTCTTGTTGTCAACGAATTTTCGCAGGACTAGGTCGCCGACTTGAAATTTCCTTGGATTAACCTTCTTGTTATAAGCTCTAGCAAGCTGTTGCTGGTATGCTGCAAGCTGTACTGCAGCTTTCTCTCTTCTTTTTTCTAGAAGATCAAGATCTCGGGCTAAGAGTACATCATTAGTCCCGTTCTCAACTCCTTGGGTTCTGATCCCTGGGACCTCCAATGGAATGACTGCTTCTGTGCCATAAGCCATGACAAAGGGTGATTCCCTTGTTGATCTTCTCGGCGTAGTCCGATATGCCTAGAGTAGATTGGGCAATTCGTCTACCCACTTCCCTTTTGCTGCCTGCAGCCTCTTCTTTATTCCATCCAAAATTACTTTGTTTGATGCTTCTGCTTGTCCATTGCTTTGTGGAAAACTTGGGTTGAAAAGTAGTTCTTGATCTTAAACTTTGCACAAAAGTTTTTGATCAGCTTACTGTCAAATTGTGTCCCATTGTTTGCAACAATTGCTCTTGGAATCCCAAATCTGGTGATGATGTTTCTCCATATAAAGTTCTTGACATCCATATTTCGGATCTTGGCAAGAGGTTCTGCTTCTATCCACTCTGTGAAGTAATCTGTTGCTACCAGCAGGTACTTCTTTTGCCTAATTGCTTAGGGTAATTGCCCAACGAGATCCATTCCCCACTGGGCAAATGGCCAAGGACTGGATACAGGATTTAGGTCAGCAGCTGGCTGGTGTATCAAAGGTGCAAACCTTTGGCACTGTTCACACTTCTTCACGTAAACCTGCGTCTTTTTTGCATGTAGGGCCACCAATACCCCTGGGTAATGGCCCTGTGAGCTAGCGATCTGCCCCCAGTGTGGCTTCCACAAATTCCTTCATGAATTTCATATAAAAAATCTTCAACCTGCAGAGGGTGAACGCACCTTAAGAGGGGTCCAATGAAGGACCTTCTGTAGAGATGTCCTTCTGCTATCAGACTGAATCTTGCCGACTTCAATTTGATTTTGTGTGCCTCCTTGTGGTCATCTGGCAGCTTTCCTTCTTTCAGGAACGCAACAATTACGCCATCCAGCTTGGTCCCATGTCTACGCACATTGCTTCGCGTTCTGCGATTATTGGTTCAATGCTCGGGCCCGACAAACATTCAATCATTATTGTCCTTGCTTTTCCTGGTTGTATTGCACTAGCTAGGTTGGCCAATGCATCGGCATGGTTGTTATCATCTCGGTTGACTTGAAGCAGTCTGCAGTTCTGGAATAAGGCTGCCAGCTTGATGACCTCCTTTGCGTAGGCCGACATTCTTTCATCTCGGGCTACAAACTCGCCCGTTGTCTGGTTAACTATCAATTGCGAATCACAAAAAACTATTACCTCATCTGCTTATACTGCTGCTGCTAGCTTCAGTCCTGCAATCAATGCTTTATATTCTGCCTCATTGTTTGAGGCCTTGAACCCCAATCGAATGGACTGTTCTAATATTTCTCCATCTGGAGATATTAGTACTATTCCTGCCCCCGCTCCTTGTCGGTTTGAACTCCCATCAACGAACAGTTGAAAGGAATCGCCGATGTAAATACTGCAGGGTCTGGGTTTCTCTTCTTTCCTTTGTTCTGTAGCCTTTGGCTGGGCTTCTGCTTGCTTGTCTAGACATTGTCTGTCTTCGCTCAACGGTGCCTGATGTTGGACGGAATCCGGCGTGAACTCGGCCACGAAGTCAGCCAAAACCTGGCCTTTGATTGCAGTTCTAGGCCTGTACTCCAGATCATACTGGCCTAGGGCAACTGCCCATCTGGCTATTCTTCCTGTCAAGTCTCCCTGCTGCAATAGGGACTTTAATGGATGCTCTGTCAGTACCACAATTTTATGGGCCTAGAAGTAATGGTTCAACTTCTTTGAAGCCATTACTAGAGCCAGTGCCAATTTCTCTAAAGGTAGATACCTTGTTTCTGCGTCGGCTAGGGTTTTGCTTACATAGTACACAGTCTTTTGCTCCCCTTTTTCTTCTCGGATTAGTACTGCACTAATCGCATGTTCTGAAACTGCTAAGTACAGGAACAGCTCCTCTCCAGGTTCTGGGTTTGAAAAAACTGGCGGTGTGGTCAGGTACTTCTTCAGATCGGCTAATGCTTCTTCGTATTCCTCTGTCTAGAGAAAGTCTGTGGTTTTCTTCACTAATTTGAAGAAAGGTTTGCACTTGTCTGAGCTTCTGCTTATAAACCTGTTTAGGGCTGCGGCCTTTCCAGTTAGCATCTGTACTTGTTTTGCCGACGTCGGGCTTTTCAGCTCTAGGATGGCCTTAACCTGATCTAGGCTGGCCTTAATGCCCCTCCTAGTCACTAAGTATCCTAGAAACTTACCAGATCCAACTCCAAATGCACACTTCGATGCATTGAGTCGGAGTTAACATGTTTTAAGGATTTCGAAGACTGCTTTTAGATCGGCGAGATGACCCTCAGGCTCCTTAGACTTAACAATGTAGACTTTTACTGTTCGGTTGATCAGGTGCTTGAACATCTTGGTTACCAATCTTTGGTAGGTGGCTTCTGCGTTTTTCAATCCAAAGGGCATCACTCTGTAGCAGTATAGCCCTTTGGGAGTGATAAATGCAGTCTTCTTTTCATCTGTTGGGTCCATAGCTATCTGATGATACCCCCTATAGGCATTCAGGAAGCTCATCATTCCATGCCCTGAAGTAGCATCTACTAGCTGGTCAATTTTGGATAGAGAGAAGCTGTCTTTGGGACAGGCCTTGTTTAAACTGGTAAAGTCTACACAGACCCTCCATTTACCGTTCTTCTTCTTTACCACCACTGTATTAGACAGCCATGTTGGGTAGTGAACTTCTCTGATGGCCCTAGCCTCCAGAAGTTTGTCTACTTTTTCTTCTACCGCTTCGACATGCGTCAATGTTGGTCTTCTGGCTCGTTGAATTACAGGTTTGGCCGACCTGTCAACATTCAGTTTGTGGCAAGTGACCTCGGGGTCGATGCCAGGCATTTCATAAGGTGTCCAAGCAAACACCTCAATATTTGCTTGCAGAAAAGACTCTAACTCTTTTTCTTCTTCTTCGGCTAAGCCCGAGCCGAGAAGAAAGAAGCGTTCTTCATCCTCATCCTGAACAAAGATTTTCTTCAGTGCCTCTTCGCTCTTCTCGGCCGGCTCCTTGCCGATGTCTTCTAGGACTTCCACGTCCTCATCTTCAATTTCTGTATTTTTTGGCTTTCGTATGCTGCAAGTTGATTTCATTGCTGCCATGGAGCAATTCTTCGCCTGCAGCTGATCGCCCCTGACTTCCTCTATCCCATGTTCTGTTGGGAATCGCAATAGTTGATGCAATGTTGAGGGAACTGCCCCCATTGTATGCAACTATGGCCTTCCCAAGATGATATTGTAAGGGGAGGGTGTGTTAATGATGGTGAACTTTGTCTTGATCTTCCTGGTGCCAGCCTACACCTCCAAGTTTACTGCTCCTAGTGGCCATGTTGGCGTTCCATTGAACCCAACCATTGGGCCATTGGATTGTTCCATGTCGTCTGGGTGAAGGCTGAGCTCCTTGTAACATCGGACGTACATGATGTCACAAGAGCTGCCTTGGTTAATCAGGATGCGTTTCACTTGGCACTCCCCAACCTGGAGGGATACTACCAAGGCATCGTTATGCGGATGCTGGACCATCTCTAGGTCGGCTTCAGTAAAGGTTATTATTGGTCCCTGGCATTCTTCTGTCCGATGTCTTTTCTCCTCGATTTGATAGACATGTTGTAAGTGTTTTACCTTCTGGGTCTCCCCTTTGATTTTGTTCTCGTTGACCTTCGAGTGAATCACATTGACTACTCGAGGTTCTCCTGCCTGAGGTTGCGGTACTGGGGGAGGCGGGGCTGCTGGTGCTTGAGGCAATCTTGCCTGTTTTTCTCTTGTTCTGGCCTCGTCGACCAGATTTCTCAGATGGCCTTGCCTTACCAAGTCCTTCAAGTGTGCCTTCAGGGCTTTGCAACCCTGAGTTGTGTGCCCCTCTTCATTGTGGTAGGCACAACGCCTGCCAACGTTTCTTCTTATGAATTCCCCTGGTGCCCTTACTGGTGCCCTAAAATAGGGTTGGTTCCGAATTTGTTCCAAGACTTTGTGAATTGGGGCCCGGAACACAGTCGTCACCGCTTGTGCAGCCTTCAGTTCTGTTTCATGTTTGTTCGATTCGTTGTTACCTCGGCCTCGCTTCGGCGAACCGTTTCCTTTCTCTTGCTTTACCTCCCTAGTCCCTGATGTATCTTCCTCGGCTCTGGCATACTTCTCGATTCTCGCCATGAGCTTTTCCATGCTTTTTGGCAAAATTTTTGCCAAAGACTTCCGTAGTGGACAGTTATCCTTCAGGCCGTTCTTGAATGACACGACCGCCACTTCTTGATTACATTCTGGTATTCGATTGAATACCTCGTAGTACCTTTTTGCGTAGGCCTTAAGGCCTTCATCCTTACTGATCTTCAAAGCCATTAGTGCATCCACCCTCAATAGCTGCAGTTTGTTTGTCACGAACCTGGCCACGAACATCTCGGCCAGGCCTTCCCATGTCTTTACGCTTCCATTCGGCAGTTTATGGAACCAGTTTGATGCAATCTCCCCGAAGGATGAGGGGAACACTTTGCAGAGCAACGGCTCGTTCCCACTATACAGTGCCATTGAGTTCAGATATAATCCGACGTGGAAGTTGGGGTCTGACTTCTTATCGTATATTTGAAACCTCGGCATATTGAATCTCTTCGGCACCTCAAACCTGTCCAAGTCCACCAAGAATGGTGTCCTCGGCTTATTTGGGGAATTTACCTCGGCTTCGGCATTCTGTTGCTTCCTTTTGAGGTAATCTCTCAAGTCCTCTTTTGTCCTCCCAGGAGCTCGGCTATCTCCTACTTTCAGTCTTTTTGGTGCACTGCTTTCAGTCTCGTAGTGAGTCCTCTTTGACCCCTCTCCATGAATTGTGTCGAAGCACAGCACTTGCCCCTGAGCATGCCGATGTCCCTTCGGGTCTGCTTCCTTTGTGTGATGCGTCCTCCGTGATTCTTCTCTTCTTAGCTCCCTTCGTCCGACCTCCCTCGAAGGTTAGTGAGAGTGTCTTTCGCTCCTGTTGTGCTGAGGGGCTATGGGGATTGTTCTCTACCCTCCATTCTGGGCATTGGCTGCTGGAATCGGCGTGTCCTGTAGCGGGAACGGTGGCTGCATGACGTTATTTTGCATCATGAAATTGACAACCAACTGCAGGTCTGCCAATTTGTTTGCCATCTCCTTCATTTCTTCGTCCCTCCGCAGGTATCTATCCTGCCATACCTGGAGGTTGTCTTCGTTGTAATAGCCACTTCGATCTAGCTTCTTTGGTGCGTCGCTAGTCTGGCCGACGTCCTTTACTCCGTGATTCTGGTCACGAGTTTTTGCATTGTGTTCGTCTCCTGTGATATCCAGGTCAATAGGTCTCCCACTCCCAGCAGGAGCATCGTCCCCAATCTTTTCCTTCTGTCCGTTATTGGCCATCTATTCTTCTCTCTTTCCCACAGACGGTGCCAAATTGTGTGAGTAATTTTCCGATCACACTGCCAACTCAGTGATCAGCTGGTGAGAATCGAGAATAGATGACACCAGCTAACTCAATGTGAAAGAGAAGATTCCGGCGGTGGTTCTTCCACCCGGGGGCACTCCGACGATTAAGTCAGTATATCTCTCAAAGATAATTAAGTGCTAAATTCACTGCTCAAAGCATAAATTGCGTACCTTAAACCCACATGGGTGCCTCTTCTTTTATAGTTAACTCAATCCCAGTCCTACTAGAAACCTGACTTCTATGGACTCCCATTCAGTGCTTACTTTGGACTCTACAAGAGATAAGGATAGACTCTCTAAGAGTGTTATCCTTATCCATCCTGTAGTCTTCATTCATCGTAGGACTCTTGTTCTTTATTCGTTTATCTCAGATTCCGATATCTTCGGAGGAAACCTCGGCCTAGTTGAGATCACCTCGGCACAATGACCAGGACACGTGGCACCTCGACTGACACATCGGCGTCACTTTGTCATGTGTTGGTACTCAGAAAATATATCCCCACAGATGATTTGACATTTATTTTGATTTTCAAAACTTTAAAACATTAACTTTCAAATTGAAAAAACTAAAAAAAAAAAAATTATGTGCAATTTGAAAAAATTGAATTATGTTTTTGTGCAAAATTGAAAATTTTGTATTCATAAAAGAGCATGATGATGAAACATTGATGTGCAAAACTAAAAAAAAAATTTAAAAATGAAAAAATTAATGTTCTCAGGTTTAAAACTGAAAAAATTTGATAATATCCTCGGTTTTATTGGATAGTAAATCAAACTAATAAGTAGAAGGATAAAAACATTTAATCTCGTATTCTTTTTTTTTCATCAAATAGTAAAATAATTATTTGAAACATTAACGTTGTTAGTTTTAAAAATTAGAAAAAATTGAAAATATTCTTAATTTTATTAAATATGATTTATTGGTTTAAAAAATCTTAAATAAAACCTGAATTATCATAATATTTTATTAAATATGACTTATTGGTTTAAAAAATCTTAAATAAAATCTGAATTATGATAATATTTGTAAATAAAACTTTTAGATAATTAATTAATTTTTAATTATTATTTAACTTAACCCAGCAAGATAAGAAAAAACATAAATATCATTTTTTTCTCCCTCTTATCTATTCAAACAAAATGAAAAGATGTTACCTATCATTTTTCATACCCACATAAAATATTTAATAAAATTTTTAAAATTCCTAACATTTTTCCAAGCTTAAAAGTTGTCAAACCATTTAAATCATTTTTTTCCCTCTAAGTTACCAAATATAGTATTAAATTTATTTTATTTTCTGACCCAACAATCCAAATGGAGCCTAAAAAATTGGAAACTCTGTTTTCTATTATCGTTCAAGATGCTTTCACGTAGGTTGATTTTTTAATTTTTGAATTCCTTTTATTATTTTAGTTTGAGATTAAAAAATTTTAAGATAAATTTTTAATTTTTTTTAACTTTTATAAAAAAAAATAATTATAAATTATATGTGATATTTTATTTTATTAAATTAAAAAAATTATCTTATTTTATTTTTTGTTATTAAAAAAAAAAAATGATATCCCAAATGAAGGCATAAAACTCTGTACTACTGGGATTAGCTTATGAGAATGTGATTCTTAAGAGCATCTTCAACGGTAATAGATATTTTACTTATGTAAATATTACTATAAAGTATATATTTTATTTTACCTATTAATTTTTTCATGTTGTTACTCTAACCATACTCTTTATTTTAGTTATTTATTTAAATATTATTAATTTTATAAAATGTCGCATCAATAATAAAGATAGAAGAAAATGATTCTAATAATTAAATACATTTTGTCTAACCTTAAAAACTAGTTACATATAACTAGTAAATATGAGTTAAACTAAAATATCTAATCATATACTCAATACATTGAAATTGAAAAAAATAAATTATACAAGTATTTTGACTAACAATCATAATATACTAGTGGGTTGGAGATGCTCTAAACCCCCACTCTTCTCAGAGATTCTTACCTTCGCAATGGCGTCTATTGAGGTCGTTCGACTTTCTTTTTCTATCCACAACCTGAATTTGGAAACCCTAGGAGGTTAAGAACGAGTTCGTTGGAATCGATCGATTCGCTATTCGCAGCATGATGTCGATTTCAAGACATCACTGTTGAGAGTTATTTCTCTCTTTCTTATTTTCAATTTTCCATTTCCTATTATTATTTGATTTGATTTTTGTACTTCTCATTCATGTCTTACAATTCTTTTGTTTTTAATATTTTGTTTATATAAATTTTGTCGAATTATTTACTAGTTTTCTTTTGATTAATATATTATTTATTGATTGATTGGAAGTAAGTTTGGATCATAATGCTGGGGATTAGAAAGATTTCATTCTCATATTTCTTTGCAATCAAAATTATAGTCCTAGTTTCTAATTAACTTTCTCATGTTTTGTTTATTTTTTTCATAAATAAATGATAGTAGTGAAGTTTATACTGTGGCCTTTCTCCCAATTTCTTATTTTCCTTAATTATATGACATAGAATTGTTGCAAATTTATCAGTGATGATTTTTTAATTTGGGTTCTTGGTAATTCTGTATACACTACTTGATTTTTGTAGTTTTTATTCATGTCTCATAATTATTTGTTCAATAGTTTCTTTATTATTCAATAATTTTTCTCAAATTGTTTGGTTTTCTTTTGATAATATATTATTTTTTGCTTGATTTTCCATTGTCTTTTGGTTTGTTTGGTTGCCAAGAAATCATGAGAAAATAATTAATAACTTTTGGATCTTAATGATTGAGGTTCAAAAAAATGGACATCTTTTTCTCGCAATCTCCATTGAGACTAAGATTCTTTCTCTGTTTTCTTGGCAATCAAAATTATAGTGTTAATATAATTAACTTTTTCGTATTTTGTTTCATTTTTTCAATTTTTTTTCCTGTTTAATTATATGACATATGAACTATTGCAAATTTATAAGTAATGGTTTTATAATTTTGTTACTTGGTAATTCTTTTCATATTGCATGATTTTCTTAGTTTTGATTCTTGTCTTACAATTCTTTGTTTAATTTTTTTTATTCTTTGATAAATTTTCTCAATTTGTTTGATTTTCTTTTAATAAATATATTATTTATTATTTGATTTTCCTCCTGTATTTTGATTTGTTTGTTTCCCAAGAAATCTTGAGAATAGAATTCATAACTTTGGATCTCAACGCGTGAGGTTAAAAAAAAAAAAAACGGACACCTCTTTCTCACAATCTCCATTGAAACTAAGTTTCTCTCTCAGATTTCTTTTGTAAGCAAAATTATAGTTTTTGTTTCTAATTATTGAAATTATAGTTTTTCATTTAAATTGATAGTATTGAAATTGTACTTGATTTTTGTAGTTTTTATTCATGTCTCATAATTATTTGTTCAATATTTTCTTTATTATCTAATAAATTTTCTCAAATTGTTTGGTTTTCTTTTGATAATATATTATTATTTTCTTGATTTTCCATTGTCTTTTGGTCTATTTGGTTGCCAAGAAATCATTAGAAAATAATTAATAACTTTTGTATCTGAATGCTTGAGGTTCAAAAAAATGGACATCTATTTTGCAGCCTCTATTGAGACTGAGGTTCTTTCTCTTTTTTCTTTGCAATCAAAATTATAGTGTTAATATAATTAACTTTTTCATATTTTGTTTCTTTTTTTCATTTTTTTTTTCGTTTAATTATATGAGATATGAACTATTGCAAATTTATCAGTGATGGTTTTATAATTTTGTTACTTGGTAATTCTTTTTATATTGCATGATTTTCTTAGTTTTTATTCTTGTCTTACAATTCTTTGTTTGATATTTTTTTTATTCTTTGATAAATTTTCTTTTAATAAATATATTATTTATTATTTGATTTTCCTCTTGTCTTTTGATTTGTTTGTTTGCCAAGAAATCTTGAGAATAAAATTCATGACTTTGGATCTCAGTGCTTGAGGTTAAAACAAGAAAGAAAAAGGGACACCTCTTTCTTGTAGTCTTCATGGAAATTAAGTTTCTCTCTCAGATTTCTTTTGTAAACAAAATTATAGTTTTGTTTTCGAATTATTTTATTTCATATTTTATTTTGTTTTCCCATTTTTTTTTTTTTTTTTTTCATTTAAATTGATTGTATTGAAATTTATATAAGGGCCGTAGTCTCAATTTCTCATTTTCCTTAATTATATGACATATGAATTGTTGCAAATTTACCAGTGATGGTTTTATAATTTGATTACTTTTTTTCTTTTTATACTACTTGTTTTTTTGTAGTTCTTATCTTGTCTTCAAGTTAAAATTTTTTATTTAATATTTTCTTTACTTTGATAAAGTTTCTCAAATTGTTTGATTTTCTTTTGATAAATATATTTTTTAATGCATGATTTTCCGTTGCCTTTTGGTTTGTTTGCCAAGAAATCTTGAGAAAAGAATTCGTAACCTTTGGATCTCCTTTGGATCTCAATACTTGAGGTTTAAAAAAACAGATTGAGACTAAGTTGCTCTCTCAAATTTCTTTGTGATCAATATTATGGTCTTAATTTCTAATTAATTTTCTTGCATTTTGTTTTGTTTTCCCAATTTTTTTGGTTTAAACTGATAGTATTGAAATTTATTTAGGTATAATTGCATGAGCAAACTGCATTGCTCCTGGAGGCAAGTGCTTTTTAATGTCATAAATTTGACTAGAATGACTTATACTTAGTCATGTGCTTCATAGTACAAAATAGGGTTATTTGGGCAAGACCAGTGTGCTCAGCTTGAAGTTCACTCGAGTGGGCTAGCATTGGAGAGGTGCGCTCGAGTGGGGGTAGTGCAAGAGAGGTGAATCTCAGGCTCACAGCCCACTCGAGTGGTGGTGTGCTTTTTTTTTGCTCGTAAACAATCTCAAAATCTGGCACTCAAAGCCCAGCCGAACTGCATTTGAGTGGGCAAGCAGATTTTTGAATCCCAACACTCGGTTTTGGAAAAACTGTATAAGGTGCTAATGCTTTTGTTTTTCAATTCTAATCTAAGGCACTAAAAAATACCCAGACATGTAGAGATATTCCTTGAGAAGCCTTAGCCTCTCCAATGCCCTCCAATGTGTAGAATCTAGACCATATTGATTCTTAGAAGAACATTTGTTTTGCTAATGCTTGGGAAATAATTGGGAAAAAAAAAAAAAAAAACTATTCTTTGATTGTTTTGCAAAAACCACTCACATCATACACAGTTATATCAATCTTAGTGGGCATTAGTTATTCATGCCAAATAGCTTATTGTGAGCGGAGCTGGAAGGAGCAAAGATCTAGACAAGAGGAGGCTAACCGTGGAGTTAGAGCCACTTTCGAGTGGAGTCTGAGCTTGCAACCTTGAGAATGAAGATGTCAAGGCCAACACATCCAAGGTTGGGTTGCAAGTCGTCTACTTGAGTTTAACTTTTAATCTAATGGATTTTGATAGGCAGGAGTGCCTATGGTTTTCTACCCAAATGGATTGTTGTTCCTAAGGTATATTGTTGTGTCCTGATTTATTTATTTTATTACTACGATATTTTGTAGATGACTTAATACATTGGAATTGCAAACTAATTGGATTAAATAATTCACTCAGTGAGTTTTTAATTGTTAATTTGATTTGTTTGCATTTGGCCTGTTAACCCCCTCTAGGTGCAAACTGTCCCCTTGCACCTTTTTCCAATTGGTAGTGCTAAATTCACTATTTCAGCTTCCAACCTTAAGTGATCATGGTTGGAGAACAGTATCCATTTCCCTGGGGCTAACTTAAGGTATCTCATAATATAGCAGACAACATCAAGATGAGTGGTTCGAGAATCATGCATAAACTAGCAACCCCCACTGCATATGTAATGTCTGGTTGATTATGAGAGAAGTGTCTCTAGTACTTCACCTTATATACTAAAATTCTAAATCACCAACACCACTATGATGATTAGCTTTGATAGGTGAATTTGGTGGTCTCCAACCTAATGTGCCTAAATGTCACGTAATTACTATATGATGTTACTATTACAATTGTTTTTTTCTTTTCAGAATTTGAGATACTGGTTTACCAATGCAACACTTGTGTATGAAACTGTGCTCTCTGTATAATCTGCATGCTTGTGTTATTCAAGGAACTTATCACTCTGGCAGCGGGTAATTATTTAAGCAGTGACAGTTGAAATAGGTAATAAATTATGACAACATATCATGGCTATTAGCACAAGCAGGCCATGTAAATAGTTGCATGCAATAGATGAAGGGAGATATACTGGGAAAGCATGTTTAGAAGCCTAAAACAACAAACTTGAAGGTAACCTTCTCTGCTTTAACTCTCTTGGATTACAAATTGAATTTGTTTTGAGATCTGTTATGTGTTGTATTTTTTTTTTTTTTTGGTCATGCTGCTGATTGAGAACAAAATTATTAGTTTTAGCTGTTAATTAAAGCATTGGATCACAAAAAAGAAAGATGCACACAACATGCCATGTAAGTGGACATTCATTTAAGAAATCACTGAGTTAATGGGTCATGATTGCAGTAACAATGTTATTGGGTTTGGTGTAGACACTAGATAAGCTTCAAAAAGTCATTGAGGCTTAGCTTAGTCTCCAGAAGAAACCTGCAAGCTTGAGGTGAAGGATTATTGAACTTCAAACAATGCGTGAGCACTGAGCAGTTATGTTTATTTCCTGGACAGTTATAAAATAAAACATTGAATCATAAAAGAGAAGCTTCCATGTGCTAACTTTCACTAGGAAGTTTAGTTTATTTAGTTCTTTAGCAGATGGTGATGACTTTAATTGAATTAAAAGTCTGTTGCTCATAGTTTCGTAGGAGTAAAAGAAGGAACCACTATTTTAAAGGGATAACAAGATTTTAGCCAATTACATTTATCACACTGATTGCAGTTAACTAATTTGGCTAGAACTTGGCAGTAGTATATGCTCTATATCGTAATTATGTTTGAGTGAATGTCGAATTTCTCAGAAGAGGAGAGTTGAGGCACCTACAAAAAGTGAAGGCTGGTATTAGAATCAGATTAAGAAAATTTACTCATATGAAGAAACATTATTATAGAAATATTTAAGTGTCCTGAAAAAACCGATCTTCAGAATAAAAAATTATTTGTTCAGTATGTTCACGAATCATGCCTACTATCGAAAATGACATATCAATGATTAGGTCCACATGCAATCAACACTGAAAAAAATCACTAGACATGAAAAAAGGCATTGCTTCTATGAGAAATATAGATATTTGGAACTATTTTATTTTTCTGGTTATAGAACAGGGTTTTGGTGAAAATATTGAGAGCTATTCTTGCATGTAAGCTGTAACTGGCAATAGTAAGTTTGCTATTTTTCTGGTAAGAGAGAAAAAGAAGGGAAAAAAAAAAAAAAAAAAAAGAATGAAAAAGATGGCAAGAATCTAGGAATCTTGACCATAATATTTTAGGAATCAGCCCCTTGATGTTAGGCTACATCACAAATGACTCAAACTCAAACCCTAAATGTTTGTACCCTTTTCTTCAATATTACAAGCAGAAATAGATAATAATGGGCTGCTGGAGTTTTCCAATCATTAATATGATTAATACTAATAATGGGAAGCTAGCTAAGAATGACTATTGGAAATCATTCTACACTAATATGAAAAAATCTAATGACTCAACAACCTAACTTTACCTACATTGAATTCTATGAACCACTTCTACAGCTCATGCACAGCAAATCCAAGAGTTATCAAAATGCTCTTGACTTCGATAAGTTTCAAATTTATTAGACAAGGTCCATGGGCTCTATATGAAATTCATAGTTTGGCCTTCTCTTCTTAGCACAAAGTTGATCAGTAGGACTCACATGAAGATGATTTGTGAATAAATATAGCTTGATTTCTGGTCTTATTATGAGTTTTATTTCCTTAATGTTGTTGCTTTTCATGTTTATAGGAGATTTTAACTTAATCTACAATTGTGTGAGAGGTTGTGATTGTCTTGAATTTGACTGAGGAGGTGGCTTTACGTACTATAGATTACAAAAAGCGGATCCATATACCCACAATAATATGTTGGGATTGAATCTTATTGAGTTGACTCCTTGACATTAAATACCGGTTTCTGGCACAGTTCATGTTAATAAGTTGTATTCATTGAGTAGTTTTTGTCTAAGTAATACTTTTACTTCAATTACTGGTATAAATAACAACCCATGTAATTATTAAAATTCGATACCACTGTCAAAATTGATTTACTTGTATGCATCAAATATGATATCTTTTCAAAATAACTAGATAATTAAGTAACAACCTTCCTTTCTAAAAAAAAAAAAGTAACAACCTTAAAGAAACGTACCTGTGATGTAGGAGGTCGTGGGTATAGACGTTTTTGAGATTCCCAAATTTTAGTGCGAATGGAATGAAGTAAACAGGCATATGTCAATCCATATTCATTTTCCATAGCTTGGATGAAGCTATTAGTCATGCAACCACCTGTAGTGTTGCCTGTGGCAATCTGTAGAAATGATGTGAATATACTATGTGTTAGGTGGTATTTGCATATATATATATATATTATCATTAACATCCCAGACCTAGTATGTTTTCTTTAAACAGTATATGGTTGGTGCTGAGTCCAGAACCCCATAACTTGTGCCTTAGAAGTAAACATAGAAACAAAAAGATCACCAACTTTAACAAGGTGAAGATCTTCAATCCAAAAGGTATCCTTGATTTTAAAAGGTTGATTCAGGGAAAATTAGAATTTCCATGGATGATATTTTGTGATTCATCTATCACTTCGCACTTTTGTACATGAAAACCTGCTGCTTGAAATCCTTCTCTTCAAAAGGAATATTTGTCTATACACATGCATAGGTTATTTATACTCCTAACTAGACTATAAAAAAAGGAAAAAAAAATCTATGTCTGGATTGATTTAGAAGTAATAAAGATAATATCGCCCAAAATTATTGAATCAATCTACAATAAACCCCTCCTTTTTGTTCTTTTTATTTTCATCTCTTACGTTGGATCGAAAAAAAAAAGAAGAAGAAGAAGAGGGACTTATCTACAATAAAGCTCAAACCTTTATACTCCTAACTAGACTATAAAAAAAGGAAAAAAAAATCTCTGTCTGGATTGATTTAGAAGTAATAAAGATAATATCGCCCAAAATTATTGAATCAATCTACAATAAACCCCTCCTTTTTGTTCTTTTTATTTTCATCTCTTACGTTGGATCGAAAAAAAAAAAAGAAGAAGAAGAGGGACTTATCTACAATAAAGCTCAAACCATAAATTTTTAAGTTGAGCCACTTGTTGCATATCTTAAGGACCGTCCCTTTGTTAGACAAGCTGTGATGCTAGTCTCTTTGAAATTGGTATTACAAATACTCTGATTTCATACTTTACTTTCAGATAAAAATTCTTATTCCTTCTTTTTTCTTTCTTTCTTTCTTTCATAACTTGGCTTCTTTCATGATGCTCCTCCCTTTATAGGTATTATTGCACCATGCTACTATTAATATACAGCTATGAAAAGCATCAAAAAAGTATGACCAGGTACACTATATAGAAGGAAAAAATACAACGTGAGTACCAACCTTAATATCTAAGGAGATTTGATGATCATCACAAGCACTAAAACAGATTGCTGTCCCACCACGTGTACCTTTATAAACAGCTGAACGCTGGTCATCCCATGCATAGTATCCTTGCCTGCAAGAGGAGAACAACGGCTAAGGTTTTTGTTCAGAATATAAGGTGTGAAAGAAGTGCCTACTGTTTCAGGTTAGTTATTCAAACAATAAACAAATCACTAACTGGTTCATCCTGCACATGAATGGTAGATCTAAAAAGGTTCCGCTTTTGCAAGTATCAATGATGGCATGGAGTTTGGCTCCACGAGGTAGTGGCCTTACAATGGTGGCATTGATCTCATCATCCAGTATGTTTCCCTCAGTCAGATAATCAACGGGGCATAGTGATTCATCATACCCATCTAACTCATCCCCATTATTATCAGGCACTTGTGAGCTATGACCCGTGTAGTAAAACACCAACGAGCTCCCTGATTGGCAACCCTGGATGAGCCAAGACAACGCGTTACGGATGTTCTGTTTAGTAGGCATCTGGTATGAGTTCATCTCTTCTTCTGCACATTGGTAATGTTTGTTGTCAAATAAGAAATTGAAATATTGAAACCACTTGATATGACTAGTATTTTTGTGTATGTGTGTGTTAGAGAAAGAGAGAGAGAGAAAGAGATACCTGTGAGGACCAAGACAGATTGGCTTGGGAAAACCCAACCTATTAACCAGCAAGTTAGTCATAGACCTTACATCGCGAACACTACCCTGAACATTTTTTTGATGACCGTGGTAGCTTATTCCGATTAACAGTGCCTTTTTCGTTCCATACACTGGAAGCTGTAAAGGCTGAGGTGATGATTGTGGTGGTGGATGGTAATAACCTGTGGAATAATAATTAGGATAATTTTGGGTATAACCATTGTACTGGTTTGCTGCTGGGACAATGTAGCCATTGTTTTTGGGGCAGACAATGGTAGCATAGCACTTAGGACAACGTGCGATCGTGGCACCAGGTGGCACTGATAGCAGCACCCCACAACTTGTGCAATTCATTCTTTCCATTTTTGTGCTGTTGCAATTATTTTTTTAGAGTAGCCGGTTTTTATAGAACCTTAAAATAGACAATGATGTTTGAGGGGAATTTTTGCTAATTTGTTCCCTTTCATATTTTAAGCTGTGTTCTTAATTGGTGGAGAACTAGATTCACTCTTTTTAGTTGCTTCGATTCATTTCTTATCACTTGTTTGGAAACACATATTTTGAGCTTTATTCTTAATTGGTGGAGAACTAGATTCACTCTTCTTAATTGCTTCGATTCATTTCTTATGATTTGTTTGGAAACGAGCCTATACTCAGACCAACTCTTTAATAGGGTGTTTGGTAGTGAATATGAACTAGGTTATTCAAAATATACATAATTTGTAATTTACAAATGTATAGATGTCTAGACGTACTCAGATTAACAACAGGAGTTGGCAAAAATAGGCAAACAATTAGGGCCTGTTTGGTTGCACCAATGGAATATCAGAATAAACAATTTGATTATCTAATTTGTACATGGGAGTATTAAAAAATGGTCGATTTCACATTTTCCATACAATCCAATGGACCGCCATTGTTATCAGTTAAGCAGCACAAATGTGGACATGTAACATTACAAATTATGATATAGATATGAGACGTCAACATGACAATTTTCAAAATATGACACATGAAGGATGCAAAATATTTAGTTTTATATATTCATTATATGTCATCATATATAAAAAAATGTCATTCAAAATAATTAAAAAAAAAAAACAACATAGCCCTAAATTTTGTACGTTTACATTTTTTAATTTAATTTTATTATATTATTTAGGCCTAAGTTATTTTATTAAAATTTATAATTAATTTCTTGTGTATTTAATCGATGCACATGTGTTTTCTAAGTGTCCTAAAGTGTTAGGTTTTAAAAAATAATAGAAAAGTAAAAAATGTAATGGTGTCCGACACGGACATGCCATTATCTTAAAAATGTCCATACTTGTTCGATTATCAGTCAATGATTCGTTTCGATAACTTACCAAAATAAAAATGTTCCTCCATATAAAGTTATTAGGTTTGACGACTATTCAAATGCTCTTTACTATCCATAAAGTTTTATGAGAATGAAAGGGCTACAAGGTTCTTGCCATTATGTCAAATGATGGATGCTAGTTGAGCAATAAGTGGTCTGATTTCCCATTGGTATAATATTTCAAAAGTTGAGCACAATCTCTTTTTTTAATATTGGCTTAAACCAAAAACTAACTATAAAGTGATTCTCATATTTAAATACTAGGTAAATTACACCAGTAATTTTTATACTTTGCTCTTTATGTCATTTCGATTTTTATAATTTTAATTGACTTGATTTTGGCACTAAATTTATGATTTTGTCTTAATTTAATTCAAATGATCATAATTTTTAGTATTTTTTGATAGAAAATATGCACATAAATGACATGTGTCATAGTTTTATAAGTAAAATTATAAAGTTGTTTAACTTAGTTAATTTCAACGAACTCGGTAAGCTATTTCTTTTCAAAAATCTTAATTAGCGTCAACAATTATACCAAATTGAAACAAAATTTAAAATTAAGGGTCAAAATTAAGCTAATAGAAATGATAGGGACCAAAATGATATGCATTGAATTTGATTTTCAAAGATATTAACTGCCAATTTCTTTTTAAAAGATGTTCATGTTCAAATCTACCAATTTGAATTTCATGTTCAAAACTGCAATAAAAGGTAATGTTTTGCATGATATTCTGTTGAACAAGTCAAGAAAAGCGATTTGATACAATTCAGCTTGCTTGTTTTCATTTTTCAGACAACACTTTTTAGAAAATTTTACTTTCTTATTTTTCGTATTTTTTTGTTTTTACTGAATTTTTAAAAATATTTTAAGCAATTTTTTTACTTTTTAGATACACCTAACATAAATACACCTAAAAAGTAAAAAAATTGTAAAAAAAATCTTTTAAAAATTCACTAAATACCAAAAATACAAAAAAATACAAGAATTCAGTACATTTTTTTTATATTTTTATGTATTTATTAATTTTTTAAAATATTTTTTCACAAATTTTTTACTTTTTAGATACATCTAACTAAGGTGCATCTAAAAAAGTAAAAAAAATTTTAAAATTTAAAAAATATTCACTAAAAACAAAAGAATATGAAAATCAAAAAATTCAATTTTCAAAAAATTTAATCCAGAAAACTCAAACCAAACACACTTAATCTTCTCTTTAGTCTCAAACAAAAGTATAAATATCTTACTAAAGAGTCATATTATTAGGGGAATATGAAATTGAGGACTCTCATGTACTCAAACTGCATGTAAATAACACCTCTTCTTTTTTTCCTTCTCTTTGGGGGTGTTTGGGAAGAAAAAATTTAGTCTGATTTAGGTTAAAATTCACAAAAAGATAAAATAGACTGAAATAGCTAATAAGACAAAATGTCACATCAAACCCATAATTATTTCACTTTTTCACTTACAAACATGACATCCAACTATATAAAAATCTAATCATCTTCTCAAATACAAAAATTTTAACATGCTAAAATAGCCAAAAACTAAAATAACCAACTAAAATAATAACTTTTCAAATACCCACTTTATAGAGTCGATTGGGTTACAAATCCTTGCTTCCGCTCTACAATAGCTCCCATATTAACATGGGCCCAAGACGACACCGGTTGCATATTGATAACATTCTTTGACATGGTATAATGCTAGGATGACTAGTACATACGCCTACAAGTTGAATTTCTCTGTATCAGCATTAAATGGTGTTGAAGATGATAGCTGAGTTTCTGCCTGACTCCGTAATAGCCGTCAGTTCAGAATTAGATAGTGCTTTCAAGCGACATTAAGATGGTGGCAAATTGTGTCATTTAAGAGGATACGATGTGGGTTTTATTCAACTTGATAACAAAATAATGCTACAATACTTGAATATAATCTACCATGACATCAATACATATAGTATCTTCTTTAATCGAAACAAAAAATTGATAAATTGTGTCCTCATATTAGATTATGAATTTATAGTTTGTGTTCAAGCATGATCATATAGAAATTGGAAAAGAAGCTTGACCTGTATTAACTTGTGGCAGAACATCCTTAGGAGACATCCTGTAATCTTACTATTAGCATGCTTAATCTGCTCATGCATCTTTTCGAGTAGATTACCGTATGTTATTCCAGGGTTTTGCCTAATTGTTTGATCGAAAATGTAAGTCATGGCGCCAGTCATTTTGTTTCTTGAGAAGGCCTGCATAATTCAAGAAAATAGGGATGAACAAGAATTCGCATAAAGATGAGAGTAATGGCAAGTTGGGAATGTCAATATGGTAAGACAATGTGGTTTACAATGCCAACAAAAAGATAAATCTAGCTCACCTTTTTTTGGCTTTTTTTCCTTCACATTTACGGAAAGGAAAATGATTTTTGTCACTGAGTGAATTTCATTGGTTTTTATTGTGTGGATCGATTTGGTAAATTTCATTAGAAGATGAACTCTTACAGTTGTATCGGAAGCCATTTGATCATCAGCGCAGGCGCTCAAAGAGATAGCTAGTCCACCATCTGTACTTTTCCTTACACCTGAAGGAGGTTTGTTATCCACCCACCGTTTCCTTTTGAAATCCAATGTTAAAAACAAAAACAAAAAACAAAACAAAGCAAAACCAAAAAAAGAGAGAAGTTACTATGTTGTCTATCGTTGCAAATATCTCAAGTTCATACCTAATAGGTAGAATGTTGAATATACATGTGACCTTGTTTAAGATTTCAATTTCAAATTTTCAAATACAATTGTGTATGTTCTAGTGAGAAATATCATTTTACAACTTTGGTAGTTAAATTTGTGTGTGAAACATAATGGACCAATGAAAAATTCAAATGCCTTTTACTGATTTTGTTAGATCATCAGTTGTGTATGAGTAGTGGGGTGTAGATGCATGTCCAAGTTTCAGCCCTTCCTAAACCTAAATCTTTTGATATTGGGATATGTATCCAGAAGTTAAATATAGGTACGGGGAGATGCCTTGAACACTGATGTGTATTACTTAAATATAGGACTGTGTGGAGAAGAAGGATTCATGTAGCCGATCCTATTTGATGGGACTTGCTTGGTTTGGTTTGGTTTTGTATAATATCCTTAGAAAATGTGATGTAAATTATGTATAAATGCTTGAAATTAAATAGAATTTAGGAAAAATATAAAATTTGTATCTTCTACCCATATGAGAGACTAGAAATATTTTTTTCCTAACAAATGTGAACTTTTCTTCAAACCTCATGTAAAATTAGAGGGTTAGAGTGTCTAAATTAAGTATAAGTATCGGAATATATCTCACACCCTTTCTCTTATCATATCTAACGGACATGGATACTTAGGGAGAAAAAAAAGAGAGAACCAGACTGAACTAAACTTTTTCCACCAACACAGACCGAGGACCTCCTCAAACTAGAGCTCTGCCATCTTAAATTGTTAACTACTAACTCATCTAAAAACTTTGTAAATTGGCGATCTAACAAATTGAGATTGAAGACTAGAACTAGGACTCAAAAACACTTACGGTATGCTGTCGTAAACATGCTCTAGATCAAGGATGGTTCCGCTGTGACAGGCATCGATAATGGCATGAAGCTTGACACCTTCCTTGAGGGGCTTGACAATGGTATTATTGATATCATTATCAAGGATCATTCCAGCAGTCATGAAATCAGAAGGACAGATAGTTTCATCGTAGCCATCAATCTCATCCATATCAAAATCAGGTTGTCGTAAACCATGTCCAGAGAAGTAAAACACCAAGGAGTCCCCCGACTTGCAGTCCGCCACAAGCCATCTCAAGGCCTTCTGCATGTTCTCCTTTGTTGGAATAAGGTTTGGGTCATCCTCCTCTTCTGCAATTTGCTTAAATTTAAATAATTAATAGATTATCCGTAAAAAAAAAAAAATAATAAAAAAAATGATAAGACTTAAAACTTAAGAGTGGGATTTTTTTTTCCTTATATTAAATTAATGTTTTTGATAATTTTAATTATCTGTGAACGTAATATTAATTTACATAGTAAATAAAATATATATAAGATATTTTTATACCTTTCATTCGATTTTTGGGAGATCGATAAAAGAGTTGTTCCTGACACCTCTGAATTGCGAGTGCATGCTTATAGAGAAGTGACGTAACATGTTGAAGCAACTCACTAACTCAGATGGGCACAATCTACTCTCAAGACAGTGAATGCACGCCCCTGTCGATAAGTTTTCTTTGACTTTGTATTGTTTAATTTTATATAGCAAAATTGTCACATATTTATATGAAGCCGATGCTGGTTCTGTCAACTGTATTTGTTCTTTTTGGCAATCCTTGCAGACATTCACTGGTTCGACATTTTCAAACATGGTCCCAGTCAAGTGCTTGGTAATGATTTATTTCCTTTTGGGGTGATCTAAATAAGTGTATTTTTTGACTTTCATGAAAAGATGTGCAGAAAAGTAGAGGTGATGTGACCAAAAAATATAAAAGATAAAAAATGTGCTTATATAGCACACCCCAAATGGAATTATATCACGCACTTCTATAAAAGGCATGGATTAGAATAAATACCTGTTAGAACACAAATAGAAGTTTCAAGAAAACCAAAATGATCGGTTAGAAGAGATTTCATTCTGTTCACATCATTTATTGTTCCCTTGAGCTTGTGCTTCTTCTTCTTTTGGTAATCGACTCATAAAGAAGCCCGCGTTGGTAGATGTACACCGATATTATTAGTCATAGGATTTAGCTTCGATCGGGCTTTGGCAATGCAAAGATGCAAGCTTTTGCTTTCTTGCAATCTTGTTTTCCAACAAAGCACAAACGTCCTTCTAGACAGTTTCACATACTTCTATTGAAATCAGAGATTCACAAGATTGGCATAGAGTGTTTTTGGAGTCCGGTGTTTCCATAACCTTGTTGTGGCAGTTACCACATGAAATTTCTCTAGTGTTCATTGTTTTTGGTTTTGTTTGTAGGCAAGGAGGCAGAGCAACAAAGAGGATTGAATTTATGACGCCAACATGGTGAGGTATAATAGAATTTTACAAAATCCAACCAACCGAGGAGCAACTAAAATGGGATTTTACTAGTGAGCTGTTTTTAATTTTGTTCAACAAACTTTTTCTGCTATTTTAAAGTTTTATTCTATAGCACTATATAAAGTGTGAAGAACTAGATACCCTATGTTTAATTTTTTTTCTTTTGAGAGTGTTCACATTGGCAATTGATCTTTGGATATTAAGCAGATCATTTTAAGCACCATTTTGGTAATGAATGTCAAAAAAGTGAAAATCAAATAGTTTTTTTACCAGGAAAATTGCGAAAGAAAATCCCACTTCATAGAATCTGATCATTTTTCTTAATCATATTCTTTCTAAGTTGTTAAAGTCCAATGACAGTGCTTTGAATATCATGACCAGTATGCTTGATGTCGGCATTATGTTTTGTAGCATGTAGACTGTGGGATCGGGAAGATTAGCCAGCCCTATCTATCCCCTTTATGTGCTTATCCATATAGCTTTTTCTCAGTGCTCGTTGATTCTGCAGGTCATTGAGAAATGAATGGATTTGAATTGAAGACTAATTAGCATTGTTACAAGCAGCGATCAAACCTAGACATTAAAAAACGAAAAATGATATACAAATATACTTTTTGGATCCACTTTATAGACCCAATGATGTGTCACTAGGTCTAAAAAGTGGATCTAAGTTTTCGATCTGAATAGCAATACTTTTGAAAAATTAATTACAATGTTGAAATAAATCCATGGAAAGGGAATCTATATGAGAGTAGTGTAGTCAAAAGCCATTTGGGTCTGCAATGTCTATATATTCTACCAACAATGTAAAGTGTGAGAAGAACATGAAAGAACCTGATGCTCCACTGTTGTTTATGTCTTGTTCACGTATGTACAGATAGAAACATGTACGAAATGAAGAATTAAAAAAAAAAAAAATAAATAAAGAAGAAAAGAGGTGCTTTTCTCACTCTCTATTTTTGGGTTGATTGATCCCAATCCGTTCTCAAGAAGATTGCTACTGTATAACCGTTGTAAGTTGATTCAAATTCTTTGAAGAAATTTGATCACTAACAATGGAAGTCATATTCACGATGAGAAGACAACTCTATTAAAGTAGAGTTTAAGGAAGGTACAGTTTTATAAAAGACTGTTTACTATAGCCTCTGTTTGGTTTGTGAAAATGATGGGCCAAAATATTAAAAAAAATGACTTCTTTCATATTTTTCTCCACCTAATGAAGTTAGGTTTAAAATTACAACTTTCTCATAAATGATCACAAATCAAGAATAGAATACAAATTAGAGCATCTAAAATTAAAGAACAAATGCTACAAAAATGATCACAAATCAAGAATAGAATACAAATTAGAGCATCTAAACTTAAAGAACAAATGATATATATTAACCGGTTTATTAGAAACAAAAAAGTTGATCCTACATATAAATTTTTCTTGTTTCTCTATTCCAAAGTCTCTTTTCACCACATGATTTCTTCACATGAAGGGTCTATTACTCACATGATGGATGCTAGTTGAGCTGCAATTGGTCTGATTTCCCATTGGTATAATATTTCAAATGTTGAGCACAAACTCTTTTTTTAATATTGGCTTAAACCAAAAACCAACTGTAAAGTGATTCTCATATTTAAATATTAGGAAAATTACACTAGTAATATTTATACTTTGGCTTTTATGTCTTTTCGATTCTTATAATTTTAATTGATTTGATTTTGACACTAAATTTATAATTTTGTCTTAATTTAATTCAAATGATTATAATTTTTGATGTTTTTTGACAGAAAATACGCATATAAATGACACGTGCCATACTTTTATAAGTAAAATTATAAAGTTGTTTAACTTGGTTAATTTCAACCAACTCGGTAAGCCATTTTCTTTCAAAAATCTTAATTGGCATTATCAATTATATCAAATTGACACAAAATCTAAAATTAAGGGTCAAAATTAAGCTAATAGAAATGATAGGGACCAAAATGATACACATTGAATTTGATTTTCAAAGATATTCATGTTCAGAACTGCCAATTTCATTTTCAAAAGATGTTCATGTTCAAATCTACCAATTTGACTTTCATGTTCAAAACTGCCAATAAAAGGTTGCAAATGTTTTGCAAGATATTTTATTTAACAAGCCAAGAATAGCAATTTGATACAATTATTCTTCACTTTAGGCTCAAACAAAAGTATAAATATCTTACCAAAGGATCATATTATTAGGGGAATATGAAATTGAGGACTCTCATTTACTCAAACTGCATGTAAATAACACCTTCTTTTTTTTTTTTCCCCTTCTCTTTATATAGTCAATGGGATACAAATCCTTGCTTCCGCTCCACAATAGCTCCCAATATTAACATTGGGCCCAAGATGACACCGGTTGCATATTGATAACATTCTTTGACATGGTATAATGCTAGGATGACCTGTACATATCCCTACAAGTTGAATTTCTTTGTATCAACATTAAATGGTGTTGAAGATGATAGCTGAGTTTCCTGCACAGCTCCAGGTAATAGCCCAAATCAGTTAAGAATTAGATAGTGCTTTCAAGCGACATTAAAATGGTGGCAAATTGTGTCATTTAAGAGGATACGATGTGGGTTTTATTCAACTTGATAACAAAATAATGCTACAATACTTGAATATAATCTGCTATGATATCAATACATATAGTATCTTCTTTATTCAAAACAAAAAATTGATAAATTGTGTCCTCATATTAGATTATGAATTTATAGTTTGTGTTCAAGCATGATCATGTAGAAATTGGAAAAGAAGCTTGACCTGTATTAACTTGTGGCAGAACATCCTTAGGAGACATCCTGTACTATTACTATTAGCATGCTTAATCTGCTCATGCATCTTTTCGAGTAGATTACCGTATGTTATTCTAGGGTTTTGCCTAGTTGTTTGATCGAAAATGTAAGTCATGGCGCCAGTCATTTTGTTTCTTGAGAAGGCTTGCATAATTCAAGAAAATAGGAATGAACAAGAATTCGCATAAAGATGAGAGTAATGGCAAATTGGGAATGTCAATATGGTAAGACAATGTGGTTTACAATGCCAACAAAAAGATAAATCTAGCTCGCCTTTTTTTGGCTTTTTTTCCATCACATTTACAGAAAGGAAAATGATTTTTGTCACTAAGTGAATTTCATTGGTTTTTATTGTGTGGATTGATTTGGTAAATTTCATTAGAAAATGAACTCTTACAGTTGTATCGGCAACCAATTGATCATCAGCACAGGCACTCAAAGAGATAGCTAGTCCACCATCTGTACTTTTCCTCACAGCTGAAGTAGGTTTGTTATCCACCCACAGTTTCCTTTTGAAATCCAATGTTAAAAACAAAAACAAAACAAAACCAAAAAAAAGAGAGAAGTTGTTATTATAGCCCTGTTTGGTGTAATTGTTAAAACAGATTATAGATTATAACTTAATAGATTATAGATTATGACTTTAATCAGAAGTTGTTAATTTGTTTAGTGTAGTTGTTGGATTATACATTTAAGTTGCTGAGTAGTGCTTGTTAAATAAGTTGTGAAGTAACTTTTTCAATTAACTTTTATTTTTTGTTATTCACTATTTGTCTACATTTCTAAAATAATAATAATAATAATAATAATAATAATAATAATCTATAGTCTATTTGGGTCTTTTTCTATTTCTAAAAAAATAAAAAAATCTAAAAATATAACCGTAAATTAACATGTTCACAACAGAAGTTGATAAGCAGAAGCAAGGGGTGAGCAATTTCTCAGAATCAACTTTTTTGAGTCAAAATAAGTTATTAGAATCAGAAGTTGTTTGAAATAAGTTTAACCAAACAGTTCAAAATAGCTTTTCCAAAGCTAGAAGCTATAAGTTGGCTCAAAAAAGCCCAAACAAACACCCTCTATGTTGTTGATTGTTGAAAGTATCTTAAGTTCATATCTGATAGGTACAATGTTGAATATACATGTGACCTTGTTTAAGATTTCAATTTCAAATTTTCAAATACAATTGTGTATGTTCTAGTGAGAAATATCATTTTACAACTTTGGTAGTTAAATTTGTGTGTGAAACATAATGGCGTAAGATTTTTGAATAAGAACTATATATTCAATTGTGTCATATTTACAAAGAGTTCAGCAGCTTATATAACTCTAAACCTATGACTGAAAAAGGAAATACATCCAATTCAAATATTTACACCATAATCTTTCTTAATTCCTAATATACACAATTATGCCAAATTGAGAATATACACAATATATTCTCACCCCCTCGCTCAAAGTCAATGTGTTTTAGAAAAAAACACTGAGAGTTTGCTAAGAAGAAATTGAAACCGAGCAGTAATGTGAGTCTTGGTGAAGAAGTCTGCAAGTTGCAAAGTAGAAGAGACAAAAGGAAGCGAGATAGGGCTAGACTGTAGATGCTGTTGGACAAAGTGACAATCAATCTCAATGTGTTTTGTCCGTTCATGGAAGACAGTATCGTGGGCAATCTGAATAGCACTGCGGTTGTCACAATAGAGGGAAGTCGGAGAAGACTGAGGGACACCTAAATTAGATAAGAGACAAAGAGGCCAAACAATCTTAGTAGTAGCATGAGCCATAGCATGGTACTTAATTTCGGCTGTAGAGCGAGTAACAATAGTTTGTTTCTTACTTTTCCAAGAGATCAAGGAATCGCCAACTGTTGTTTATGTCCTGTACATGCATGTACGTATAATAATATGTACGAAATGAAGAATTAAAAAAAAAAAGGAAAAAAATTAAGAAAAAAAGAGGTGCTTTTTTTACTCTCTATTTTTGGGTTAATTGATCCCCACCCGTTCTCAAGAAAATTGCTACTGTATAACCGTTGTAAGTTGGTTCAAATTGTATGAAGAAATTTGATCACTAATAATGGAAGTCATGTTCACAATGAGAAGACAACTCTATTAAAGTAGAGTTTAAGGAAGGAATAGTTCTAGGAAAGACTGTTTACTATAGCCTTTGTTTGGTTTGCGAAAATGATGGGCCAAAAGAGGGAAAAAAAATATGATTTCTTTCATTTTGTTCTCCACCTAATGAAGTTAGGTTTAAAATTACAACTTTCTCATAAATGATCACAAATCAAGAATAGAATACAAATTAGAGCATCTAAAATTAAAGAACAAATGCTACAAAAATGATCACAAATCAAGAATAGAATACAAATTAGAGCATCTAAACTTAAAGAACAAATGATATATATTAACCGGTTTATTAGAAACAAAAAAGTTGATCCTACATATAAATTTTTCTTGTTTCTCTGTTTCAAAGTCTCTTTTCACCACACGATTTCTTCACATGAAGGGTCTATTACTCGCATGTATCAAAGAATTTTTTCCTTGGAATCACACTGCATGTTCACATTTTACACATTACACAAACAATTGTGTTTAAATTACTTGGTTCCAACCAGTACAGAGAATTGATGCTTGATTTTTTATGTTGAAGCTAGCGAAGGATCCTCTACAAATTCATTTAATAACAAAAAAAGTTAATTTTCAAAACAAAAAACCCAAGTATTTCTACCGTATCCAATATAACTGACTGTACGAGACAATGCAACATAAATAGATAAATATCTCATAAAACAGGGAACTTTATAAACGAAAATTTCATTCATAAAACAAAATTCAAGATCTACATGTTTCCAATAGGTACTCTAATCTCTAGCAAGAAGTCAACCACAGACATTGATAGATACATAGAGATATAAATGGCAAATTTCATGTCTTATAGCAAAGATGTAGCTGCATTCTCATGATGGTATAAATGGTGACAGAACAGTTCTTGCCACTAGGTTTACTGCATCCTCCAGAATCCTCGTTCGTGTCGTTTATAGTACAAGCATTCTTCTGCAAAAGTGTACAAGCCAACAAAGCAGTAAGAATCAGGTGATGCTCAGGCCATAGGGTCTAGAGGTTATATAGGCCATAAGAAGATATAGGTTCATTTCATGTACCAATTTTGCACTCATCGACAGGTCCAGAACAACAAACCAATAATGTTAAGCTTGGAAAAAGGTTTCAACAATCTATGGAAAATTCACAATGAAACAGAGTGGGAAACACAAGATCTACACAAAAGCCTTACAAAGATTCCTACCTTCTTCCTCAGGACTCTATATTTATAGACTCTTTGTGTGATATCCCTGTTCCGTAATATGTTAATTGGTCCTTAATATGAGCATGATTATGTGTTTAATATGATTTTGTGAGCCATTATGTGAAAATATATGGTTTTGAATTTGCTATCTGTTCACCATATGAATATCTATTTGATTGTCTGCTTTGGAAATTAAATTGAAGGCCTTATCGGCCACAGAACCCGGAATTGATTGCACCATTGTGATTAGCGTAATTTTTAGAGCCTACGATGAAATTTAATTGGAAATTGATTTAAATCAGAATTAATTGATTTAATTGATGAACTAGTGTCCAATTATTTATTATTATTAAATTGGTGTTAGTGGGATTTGTTATAATAAGGCATTACATCCCCAATTCTCTCTTTAGCTTCATTTTGGTTGATTTTGAACTCAAAGAAGAGAGAGGGCTAGCTATAGAGAGAGAGAGGGAGAGAATTGTGTAATCTTGGCTCAAGGTTTGGGGAATTTGAAGATTAAACTCAAGAATTTGCTATAGTTTGGAAGATTGAGCCTCTAGGTAAGTGAATTCATGAGTTTAATATTGTGAATTGTGAATTCAAGTTTGATTATTGGTCAAGAACATGAATTAGTTTGATTATAAGGAAATTGAGTTGTATTTGTTGAATTTAAAATCTTAGAACACATGCATGTAAGAAATTGCCACAAATTTCCATGTTTGAGCATAAAGTATGTGATCTATGTTGAGTTTGATTAATGACCATGTATTTGATCATCTCTTCACCAATTAAGTTGAGGATATTGTGTATATTTCACATGCAAGTGCAAATCATGGGAGTTTGAGTCTTGCATGTTTGAATCTAGTGTGTTGGTGATGAGTTTGAGTTAATTTGAGACATGCATGTGATTAAATTGTGAAATTGAGCTTCATTGTGTTGTAATTTGGTGTTTATACCATGTTAGAATATGTATATGTGAAGTTTGAGCAAAAATCATGCATTTGGAATCTTTGAACATCAAATTGAAGCTCAAGAACATGTTCTGGAAAACCCAGAAAATTTGATGTCCGCTCGAGCGGGGAAATCGCCGCTCGAGCATGAATTTCGTGCTCCCAGTATTTTTGCAGACTTGGATGTCCGCTTGAGCGGGTAAGTTCACGCTCGAACGGGGAACTATGTAGATAGACCTTCAGCTTGAGCGCTAGACTTCAAGCTCGAGCGTAAATTTGATGCATCCATTATTTTTGCAGGCCTCAAGGGTCCGTTCGAGCGAGGAAGTACACGCTCGAGCGGGGACCTTGTTTTCTGAAATTTTGAAAAGACATTCTGAGTTTCGTTTTCCGTTCTCTTTCACTTCTAAGTACTCTTAGGCATGCATTGATCATTGTGATTAAGTTAGAAGGATAAGAATAAAGCCGAGAGAGGAATATGTGAATTAAAGAACGGATTTAATCGGTTGTGACCCATATGTGTTATGTGATGTGTAGAGTCAAGCTCCAGGCCAAATCAACCAGCCGATCACTGTGAGTAATATCTTAACAGAGATATCTGAAATATGTTGTTGTCCAATTGCTTACTTCTATGTAAGTTTTATAAGTTCGTTGATTCGGTTGGTGGACAATGTTTGCTATACCGAATGGATGGGCTAGAGGCCATTCTGACAAGAATGAATGGATAGGCCAAAGGCCATTTTGACAAGAATGAATGGATGGGCCAGAGGCCGTTTTGATATGAATGGATGGGCCAGAGGCCGTTTTGACATGAATAAATGAATGGGCCAAAGGCCGTTTTGACACGAATAAATGAATGGGCCAAAGGTCGTTTTGACAAGAATGAATGGATGGGCCAGAGGCCGTTTTGACATGAATGAATGGGCCAGAGGCCGTTTTGACATGAATGAATGGGCCAGAGGCCGTTTTGACATGAATGAATGGGCCAAAGGCCGTTTTGACATGAATAAATGAATGGGCCAAAGGCCGTTTTGACACGAATAAATGAATGGGCCAAAGGCCGTTTTGACACGAATGAATGAATGGGCCAGAGGTCGTTTCGACATGAATAAATGAATGGGCCAAAGGCCGTTTTGAAACGAATAAATGAATGGGTCAAAGGCCGTTTTGACACAAATGATAATCTGACATGAATGATAGTCTGACACGAATGATAGTCTGACACGAATGATAGTCTGATATGAATGATAGTCTGACATGATTGAAAGAATGGTTGGGCCCAAGGCCCGTTTGAAATGAACGAAAGGACAAATGGGCTAAAGGCCAGTTTGACATGAATGGATTTGGCCCGAGCCTGTCCGATGTGTTTGGAATCACAGTCACTTGACACATGTACATATACTAGATAGAAATACGAATTGGGCCTAAGGCTGTCTGATGTATATATTGTTCCAATGTATCTTCTTTAATTGATATTATTCACTGGGCTTTTGCTCATGCTCATTCATGTGTTTGTAAGTGAGCCAAGAGAGGTCCAAACCCAGCCTCAGTGAAGTCTGTGTGGAACAACCAAGGTTTTGAAGAGTCAGCCCTTGCGTCTCACGCACGAGACACGTTTTCGCCCTTTTGCTATCTTATGTTATTTTGTCATGTCAGCGAGGACTTTGGATTACGTTTATATATAGTTTTGATTAGCTGACCTAGACTTGAATGATCCTGTCTGTATAGAACTTTATGTTACTGTATTTTCTGATGTGAGTTATTAGTGTCTTTATGTATGGTTTGTTATGATGTGCCATGTAAGCACAGCTCTATGGACAAAGTTTTAAATTTTGCTTCCGTTTGGCCCCTTTACTCTGATGTGTTATGTCCGGTTTGGTTTGAGGCCGTAGGTAATCTCATGATTACTGGCCGGTTATGTCCTTAACCCTTGGGGGCGGGTTCGGGTCATGACACTTTGTAGAGACGACCCTACTTGATTGGCACTCGAGGCTTGGTTTGGTTTGTCTCCTTTGCTTACAAATTCAATTGACTCTAAACAAAAAATACCAACTAACCAACCTTGCTAGCTCAGTATCCGTCTAACACCCTAACTGATATAATTGCCAGCTCAGCTAACTACTCAGCTAGAGATCTTTTACTCGAGCATTTCTCCTTTGTTTGTATCAAATAAACTACATGTTCTGAATTTATCAGAGAATTTTAAGATATTTGACTTCATATATGGCGAAGGGAAAGAAAGATTTTGTAAAAATAAAATAATATAGACATGCATACTGCAGACACCCCATTTTTGACCGTCCTAAAGACTTGGACGTCATCGATTGAGTGCTCGATGATTGCGCATGTTTGCGCTCGTTTGGAGTCCCCGGGGTTGTCGGTTGTGCGCCTTGCCTCTGATTCTTTGAACTTTCTTGGTTTTGTGCTTGTTCTAAGCTAACCCTTGGTCCCCCCTTTTGCCTGGAGGGAGAAGTAGGGGTGTAGACCACTTTTCTCCCCTGCCAGCCAGTTTTCTCCCCTGTAGACCACTTTTCTTCCCTGTAGACCACTTTTAGTGGTCGGTCGGCTAGGGTGGGTGGTCGGTCGACCAGCCTAAATGGTCTACAGCCTGCCACCACCTTTTCCTTTCTTTGTAGACCCTTTTTCTCCCCTGCCAGCCAATTTTTTCCCTTGTCGACCACCTGAGGTGGTCGGTCGACTGGGGGGGTGGTCGGTCGGCCACTTTAAGTGGTCTACGGCCTTTTTTCTACTTTTGCAGATATTTTTGGTGCCAGCTGTGGCAGTTGTTAGGTACAAAATGCATTCTCCCTACACGTGTAGGGAGGGATTCAAGCAAGTTTTGGCTTGCATATTCTATATAAGGGGAGCTCTCTCCTCCTTCCAAGAGTTTCAAAATTTTGGAGAAGAAAATATCTACTCTCTCTCTAGATTTCTCTCTCTCTCTCTCTCTCTATATTGTTGTGCTCCATAGTACTTAGAATTGCATTTTCTTTGCATATTGGCACACAACCTCCTAGTGAAACACCTTCACTCTTGAGCTGAGGTTCTTGGAGGTTGCATTTGAGTGATTTTGGCTTGGTTTTGCCTCAGAAGTGGTTATTCTTGTTGTTCTTCAAGGGTGAGTCCTATTCCCCCTTTTAAAGCTTTGTTTTGATTGCATACTTAGCCACCTTTGCATGCTTCTTTTGGCTTAACCTTCAACTGAAAAAACCTTTGTTTTAAAGTGTTTTAAAAGGTTGTTAGAGGCCTTGTTTGAGTTAGGGGTGTCTCTCACTCTCTTATGCCTTATTTGCTTAACTTTTTGCTATCTTTTAAAGCTATTGGGACCACCTCTTTTTGGCTTTCTTACCACTGAAACTTAGAGGAATTTCAGTGGTAGAAAGGTGGTTTTGAGGTCCCAAATAGGTGGGGGTTGTCCCCCTTCCTCTTCTCTTGTTTGCATGTGTTGATAGCCCATCAAAAGAGCATGCGTTTCTACTTCTTAGTGGCTTTGTTTAGGCTCATTTTTGTGACTTTTTAGACCTGTCTTAACTCTGTTTTTGGTTGTCTTGGTCACCTCTTGCATGCTTATTGCACTTGTAGTATAATCCTACTTGTAGCCTTGCAAAGTAACATGTCTTTGTGCCTTGAATTTGCTTAGTTCAAGCATGCTTTTAGCCATTATTTGCCATGTCATAATTCTGTCTTGGGTTGGTTTGGTTGCCTCTTGCATGCTTTACACACTTGTAGTGTAATCTTGCTCACTAGCTTTGAGTTTCAAAGTCTTTAGCATACTTTACTTGAGTTGTTTGCATGCTTTGGCCTCATCTCTCACATGATTTCAGTGCATGTAGTGTAGACATACTCTCACATGTTTCACTCTTTCAATGCTTTTGGAGAGTTGTGCCTTATGCTTCACTTATGAGCCAATTTGTATGCACGCTTGCCTAAGCTTTTGGGCTACCATCTCAACGTGTTTTTGACCTTATTTTACCATGTTATAACTTTAATTTTTGTTGGTGAAGTCACCTCATGCTTAGTTTTGGTATGTGTAGTGTAATCCCACTCATTGGCCTTGTATGCGTCATGCTTTATGCCTCCCATTCTAGCACGTGTTAGCTCTACTCTATGCATGTTTTGGCATTGTTTTGACCTGTCTTGGGACTTTTTTGAGTCATCTTGGCCCTTTGGGGCTTGCTTAATATGGTTATGGTGCAAGTACCTTAGTTAGTCTTGAGTTTTGAGCACCCTACTATGCTATATTTGTGATGGTTGCATGTTTGGGCATCGTTTAATTTTAGAGCATTGTAGACACTCCATTTTTGACCGACCTTAAGACTCAGACATCATTGATTGAGCGCTCAGTGATGACGCATGCTGTGCTCATTCTGAGGTTACAGAGTCTCGACTAAGAGCCTTGCCTCCGGACTTCGGGACTCTTTTGTGCTTTGCCTCAGTTTGCGAATCAGGTTCTGTTTTCTCTTCCCGAAGGGAGGGAGAGGTCTCGTAGACCATCTCTCAGTGGCCGTAGGCTACTTTTTGTGGTCGTAGACCACTGTTCCCGTTTGGAGACCAGTTTTCGATTTTCGGAGCCGTCGGCCGTGCGCCTTGGTTCGGGACTGTTTAACTTTCTCCGTTTGCTCCGGTTTTTGGCACACATCTTTTTTCCTCTCTCTAGAGGGACACTGTGGCCCGGGAGACTACCTTCGTGGTTGCACGCCACTTCCGATGCTTAATAGTCAGTTTTCGGGGCATCCGGCTACGCGTTTTAGCCTCCGAACCCTCATTTTGCATCCGTCTTGGTTCATTTTTGGCATGGACCTTGTTTTCATTGTTTGGAAGGTGGTACAAGGGTGGGAGACCGCCTTTTCTCTTGGAGACCACCTTGTCTCCCACCGGCTGGTTTTCTTGTCAGGAAGCTGGTCTCCCTCACTTTTGGGCCACAATTGCTAGTCTCCCACTATACCATTAGCTTACATTCAACTGGGAGACCACCCTAGGAGGCTGCCGACCAGCTTTTGAGACTTGACCCTTTTGACCTGGTCGGCCGATCACTTGAACTGGTCGGCCAGCTCCCATCAGTCTTGTTTCTGTGAGTTGTTGCCAGATGTGCCAGCTGGAAGGCACAGAAAGGATCCTCCATATATCTTCAAGGTTGCTTTTAAGCTTCTTGGAGAAGCTTTAGCCTTCCTTGTCTATAAAGAAAGGCCTCCCCTTCTTTGTAGAGGGTTCAGAAAATTGTTCTAAGGCATAGCATACATATTTCTCTCTATCTCTATATCTTGGGTTCAAAAAGTGCTAAGTTCTTGCCCCTTTGCACACCATCTCCTAGCCTAACCCCTCCAACACCAACCTAAGCTTCTTGGAGGCCTTTTTCAGAGGTTGAGAAGCTACTTTTTTGGTCCAGAAGCTGCTGGAGTTGCTGAGCTACAAGGGTAATACCCTATTCCATCTTTAAGGCTTTATTTTGCTTCATCTTTTAGCCATACTTGCAAGCATATTTGAGCTTTGGTGTAAACTGAAAAAAAAATCTTATTTTGAGGCCCTTAACATGTTTGTTTAAGATCATTTCTCTGTTGGGGGTCATCTACCCCCTTGCATGTTTCATTTTGCCTTATTTTGAGCCATGCATTAGGGCCTTTGCATTGACCTTTGTTTGGCCTTTTAGCCATTGAAATCCAGTGGATTTTCAGTAGCTAGCATGCTGTTTTGAGTGGCAAAATTAGAGAGGGGTGATCCTCTCAGCCCTTGTCTTGTTTACTAGCATATTTGGCCTAACAAAGGAGCCTTTATTTGCATGCTTCCAAGCCATATTTCAGGCCATTTTTGGTGGGTTTTAGGACCTGCATAGGCTCTGTCCAGAGCCCTTTTTGCTGTTTTGGGTGTCCATCTTGCATGTGTAGAACAACCCTCTTTATAGCCTATCAAAGGAGCCTATCATTCTTGCATGCATAGACCATGTTTCAGTGGGTTTTTGGGCTTTATTTGGCATTTCATACCTCTTAATTTTTTTGGTTTAGTGACCTCTTGATTTCCTCACATGCTTGTAGTGCAAATCCTCTTTACTAGCTTACATTGCATGCTACTTTGGCCTTTGATTCCAGCACTTTTTGGCCATGTCTTAAAATGATTTTTTGCATGTTTTCGACTTCCTTAGCTCTATTTTTATGCCTCATGGTCGAATGATGCTTGCTATGCATGGTTGTAGTTCAATATCCTTGCCTAGCTTTGAGCTTTAGAGCTTATTGCATGTTTATGTTGAGATGTTTCCATGTTTTGGGGCCATTGTGCATCATATTTCAGAGCTTACATATATGCCATATTCTCATGTTTTCCACTCTTTAAATGCGTTCAAGAGTCGTGCTTGTATGCCTCGTTTTTGGACCATTGCATGAGCTTCATTTCCATGCTTTTTGAGCCATCATTTTAGACCATTTTCCCACTATCTTGGACTTGCATAGGGACTGTTTGGGGCTGGTTGGGTCATTTGAGCATTGCTTTGTGTACCTCTAGTGTAATGCACTTCACTAGTTTCGATATCCGGGCCATCTAGCATGCATTGTGTGAGGTGTTTACATGATTCGGGACCATCTTGCATGTCATTTCAGAGCTGGAAAATGTGTGATTGCATGCCATATTTCATCCCTTGCCATGCTTTGGTAGAGTTGCATTTGGTGCCTTAGGTTTGGTCCCTTGCATTTGTGCATGTTTGCTTGTGTTTTTGTTGCCTAATTTCATCATGTTTGGCCACTGATTTGAGTGTGGCTGAGGCCCATTTATTTTAGTTTAAGTCCATCTTACATTGTGTATGCCATGTCCATGTTGTCACATGCTTGATCGTCGCATTGTATATGCCTTGATTATGCCTTTGTGTATGTCCATCGTCATATGTGCATTGTGTATGCCATATAGCGTCATGTGCATTGAGTATGCCATTCGTAGTTCATAGCATTGCGCAAGCTAATTGCACCTTTGCATGTCATTCCTTGCATGTTTGCATGTCTTAGTTGCATTTCGTTTAGGATTGCATGCTAGTTGTTGCATTGTGTTTGCATGCCATGCCATTCTAGTTATTGCATAGTGTTTGGAGTAGGGTTTAATCCAAACACGGGAAATGAGGGACGTTTCGTACTCAAAGTGATGAAACGTGCTTCGATTCCCGGTCGCCTACACTCTTGATTACCCATGATGGAGTTTAGGCCTTATTATGTTCATTTGTGCATCCATTTCACATTGAGTCATGCAATTCGACTCCTCGGCCATCATGCATCGAGATGCGTGATTGGTGGCATGAGGATTGAGGACTACACTCCTTAAAGCTTGTGCAATGATGGGGAGAGTGGCCATGCACACATATGTTGAAAATACTTTGCCATGCCCCTTTCTTGCTCTCTGTTGCAACAGGAAACCGACAACAAAAGCGGTCGGCGACCTTACGGAGCTTTGTACAGTATTCTAGGACCAGTTGCAAACAGAGGCAAATCGGGGCATTGCGATGGATTTCCTGACAAGGCGACTTGAGCATGCATGCATCCCTATCATTCGGAACAGAGCTGAGGCAGTCCATTTTGTTTAATTTGCATGCCAATTTCCTTACTTACTTAGTTAATTCGTTAATTAATTAATGTTGTGTAATAATTAGTTTAATTAGCTTAGATTAGCTAGTTTATTCTGTACTATTCATTTGGACCCTCCGAGTGTGCGTGTGTGTGACGTATGTCTTCCAACCCCACGTCTTTCTCCTTTTTATTTACCAGCTTATGATGGTTAGTTTTAGGGCATGTTTCAATTAGCATTTATATGTTCGCATGTTTGCATTCATTCATTTGTATTGCATGCACCGGGCTCGGCGCATCATACTAACTGCATTGTATTTTAATTCCGAGTTGAATACGTGTATCAGTTGTTGCATCTCATATGCCATCTTAGAATAGCCGAGCCTATCTTAGTTGCATTCTTGCATGTGTTGCATTAGGCATTCTTAGCATAGTTAGAATTCATGCATGATTTCTAATTAGCTTCTTTCTTTGGCTCGGCGGGCTCGGTAAGTGTTTATGCTTTAGCATCCTTGTATGTGTGTGAGTGACTGCCATGATAGTATGCTTACCATGAGGCTATGTGCTTATGTGATATAACTACCTGAATGCCTGTGGGTGAAGGTTGGGTTACTTGAGTTGGAATAATTCATCGAAACCCGTGTTTTAGCCTACTTGCGAGTAGCAAACTTCAATCCATTTTCAAAACAAACGGATATGTGATGCTTTGTTCTAACTTAGGCAATCCAGTCTATACTTGTATGCTGTGCGCATCACATAGTAATTCTAGGCTAATAACCAGAATAAGAGTACATAATTTTTTCAAAACTCGATATCATGGTTAGTAGAGGCCGATCTTTGATCGAGGCGTGAATACTCACGGCAGTGACCTTTCAATCGTACCCAAGTTCCCGAGCCGAGGCAACTTTGGTGATGACGGTACGTGGCCTTAGGCACGAGTCAGGGTTTTCTAAATTCTCCCAAAATAAAATATTTAGGTGGCGACTCTGTATTTGGCAAAGCAGTCCATGTTTGGCACTTCTTTCTAAAAATCTGTTTTTCAAAACAATTTGCCGGATTTGGACTCTTTGGTGATTTATCGGTCTCGTATTTCACTTTGCGGGATTAGATTCAGAACCGTGACATTTGAGTCCGAACTGTAGTAAGCCCAATGAACAAAACAGGATTTCTCCCGGGACGTTCGAGGACGTCTACAAGCATGTACGTGTGTCATGTTCTCACTTCTTTCATTCCTTGAGAGCTTTTGAGAGTTGTGTCTTTGTGCCTTGTTAATGAGCCATCAAATGAGCATGTTTTCCTTGTGTTGTATGCCTTGATCTTAACATATTTCAGCCACTATTTTGGCATGTTCGACCTCTGTCTGGGGTTAGTTTGACCATTTGAGACTGATAGTGCATGCCTCATGTGTAATATGTTTCATTAGCTTTGATGCCTTAGCTTTTAAACATGCCATGCATACATTGCTTACATGATAGAGTCTTGCACATGTCACTTTAGCATTGAAGGTTGATCATCTTTTTTACGTTATGTGTGTTTGGATTGGACGTTAATCCAAACACGAGGAATGTCGCACGTTTCATACTCAAAGTGATGAAACGTGTAGCATTTCTTGGTCGTTGACCTTCTTGATCAAGCATGATAGATGTGGAGGCCGTTATGTGATTATTTGTGCATTCATTGACATTGACTTGTGCAAACTTGGCTTCTCGGCCATTGTGCATTGCGATGCTCGGTTGGTGGGCCGAGAGTCGAGTACCGCACTCCCTTGAGCTTGAGAAATGATAAGGAGGGTGGTTGTGTACACATATCTTGCAAATACACTGCTATGCCCTTTGTTGTTCTCTGTTGCAGTAAAACTGGAGCTTGGCAAATTAACTGGTCAGCCGACCTCAGTAGGGGTGGTCGACTGACCACTTTTTTTGGTCTACAACTAGTTTTTCGATCTCTGACCCTCTTTTACAGTCGGACCCACAGAGGTCCTCATGTTGGAGCAGAAGCAATCTGGAAGTTAGTACACTTTTCAGAGATCAAATCAAATGCAAACAGAGGCAATTCTGGGCATAGCAATGGATTTCTGAGCGAGGCGATCGAGCATGCATGCATCCCTTACCTCGAGGACCTCTTTTAACTGCTTTAGCTGCTTTACTTAGTTAGCTAATTTGTCGGTTTTGTGCTTAATTAATCTATTTGTTTTGTAACAATTAGTTAACTAGGAATAGTTAATTAGTTTTGGTTTGTAATAATTAGTTTAATTAGCATAGCTAGTTAGCTTATTATTCAGACCCTCCGTCGAGAGGGCACAATGTTGTAACAAGCGTGCGTGTGTGTGTGTGTGTCTTCCAACCCTACGTTTTTCTCCCTTTTATTTACCAGCTTTTGATGGTTAGTTTTAGGACATGTTTCAATTAGTATACTTATGCTTTGCATGCGTACATCATTCATTCGTATTGCATGCACCGGGCTCGGCGCATCATTCAAACTGCATTGTACTCCAATACACTTACTTGAATACGTGTTTCAAAGCATGTTATCAAGTGTTGCATTCATATGCCATCTTAGCTAGCCAAGCTTATTTTAGTTGCATTTTGCATGTTTTGTATTAGGCATCTTGTATAATTAGGATCATGCATTGATTTCTATTTTGGCTCGAAGTACACTGTAAGTGTTTATGCTTTAGCATCCTTGCATGCGTGTAAGTGTTGCCATGTTTAGTATGCTTGCCATGAGGGTATGTGCTTAACTGCTATAACTGCATGAATGCCTGTGGGTGAAGGCTTTATTGCTTGAATTGGAACAATTCATCGAAATGTGAGTTTTAAGCCCACTTGAGAGTGGCAAAATCATGTTTTTCTAAGCCCACTTGAGGGTGGCAAATCCGTTTTTTAACCTACTTGCGAGTAGCACTTCCAAACCATTTTTTGAAAAACAAACATGAGATGTTTTGTTCCAAATCGAGTGATTTAGTCTATACTTGTATGCTGTGCGCATCACGTAGTAAGTTAGCTAAATAACCAGAATAAGAACACATGTGTTCTGAAAAACAGCATATCATGTTAGTAGAGGCTGATCCTTTGATCGGGCGAGCAGGGGTGCTCATTTCAGGACCTTCCCCTCTCGTATCTAAGTTCCCGAGCCGAGGCAACTTTGGTGATGACAGACACGTGGCCTTAGGTACGAGTCAGGATTTCCTAAATTTTCCAAAAACAAAATATTTAGGTGGCGACTCTGAAATCTGGCAAAACAGTCCATGTTTGGCGCTTTTTTATTAAAAATCGATTTTTCAAAACAATTTGCCGGATTTGAACTCTTTGGTGATTTATCAGTCTTACATTGCACTTTGTGAGATTAGATTCAAAACCGTGACAAGAGTTCGAACTGTAGTAGCTAAAACTACAATTCGTGCCCTCTCCAAAAGGGGGGCACAGGGAGCAAGTTCGGGCGGTTTACACATACACACTACAAAAGTTTTCCAACCATTTCGTCTACACGAATTAATGAGTGAGTTAGCTAGGAAAACAACATTCCTATCAGCTATGAGTTTATGTTAGTGACATTTGCAAAGATAATGACCAATGTTGCTACTATGCTACCATTGCTAAACACTGGTTCAGCATAACTTAGAGTGACCAATCAATATGTTGGGAATTCAGAAGTAAATGTTACAATGACTTGCACAAGTTACTATCAGTATATCTATGGATATACAATCAGTCCAAGCTCCCATTCATAACAAGCTAATAATCAATTACTTAAAAGGTTCGAAATTTACCCACCTGACAGGACTTGAGCTTCAAAGTAATAGGGGAAGAGCAACATTGATTAGAGATGAGAATTCATGGACAAACCACTGTCCAGTACGTTGAGCTGCCCAGATATTTTGGCTTTGTAGGTTGGACACATAAAACCAACAGAATCTGATTGAGTTTCGGAGTCAACGGCCTCGTGGTTGAACTCTGTTCTGCACCATACACACATAGTTGTAAACTGAAGTCTGCCAGCAATGTTTAACATGACGGCCTCAGTTTCAAATCCAGCAGAAGAATTGAACCCCTCTTCCATTCCTTCATCATTTGCCAGATTCATGGTTACCTCGGGCAGAGATGGTGATTCTTGCCCATTCACAAAATTGAATTTTAGGGGTTCTATTTCATCCAACCTCAGATCGTCAAAGGCAGTTACATTGTCAAGCTTCTGATCAACTGTGCAGAATTCATTTTCTCCCTGTCAATATACACAACAAAATAACAATTAATTCCTCAAAAATAAAACTGAAAAAGGAGATATGTCCTACTACCGTATTTCTAGAAAGTATCAATAAATGACTAGGTCTTTACCTGACATGGTATAAGTTTGCTTACATAAAGTACAAAAACAATAAGCAAAAATAAATAAATAAAAATCGAGCCTTTATTTCCCATCCAAGTACATTTACAACTTTCCATTTTGAAAATGCTCAGGATATGCCACTCAAGAAGAACAAAACACTAAATCCTTCGTTCTGATTTTTATTGATAGGCCAGTGAGGTCAAGATTACTATCTAATACAGAAACAATTTGATAGAAGTATCTGCGCTTTCTAGTCTCTTAGGTAGTTTGGAGAATCACCAAAGGACAAGGACACTAGCCCAGAGAAGACACAAATAACAATTATTACATTTTTATATCTAAATATGCTCAACATTTGAACTCTTTACAGCCACATAATTTATGCAGCTCAGAATTATACCTTATTTGAGATGGTAGTCAACAAGGGAAAGCAGGGCAGTGATTGCACCACTGGCATTGAAGAGTCAGCAACCCCACTCTGACAAACATTTTCTTCAACAATTTGACCTGAAGTCCCTGTTACTACATCATGAATCGGTGTAAGTTGGCTATTTCCAAAACCAATTTCTTGCTCACTGTTTCCATGCTTTTCCACTTGATCGAGTTTTGGATGGTCAGAAGTGTTGGTGCAAACCACAGCCAAATTATTCTCAACATGAGAAATATGATCACTGTTCACCCTTTATCAGTCATTATGTACTTGCCATCATGCTGGCTAAAACCTAGGTCTGGAGCTCTCGTAGTCATGCAATCTTCGTTTTCCAGTTCATTAGGACCAGAATTTGAGCTCAATTTATGGTCAGAATTTGCAGCATGGGTTTCTGGAACAGTTGCCACTTTCTGTGTATTAGGAGAGGAACCATCATTGGTTTGATCATTAGGCTCGGCAGTGGAAGTTTCTAAAATGGAACTTTGTGCAATTTGAATCAAAGCATCCATTTTAGTGATCCTTGGTGGCAACTCATCCGGAGATGGAGATTCAGTGCACTTCAGAAGAGCAGCCTGACCTGGCAATTCTTCAGAACTTCTGACACAGTTTCTTACGTGAATTCCCACATGACCATTGTAACTCGAGTCTGGATTCTCGGCCGCCCTTCTCGGCGGCCCTTTCCTGCAGCCCCCAAAACGACGTCGTTTTGGGGCAAATTTTGAAAAAAAAAAAAAAAACGCAGAGGAAGAGGGAGAAAGGAGGAGGGAGGAGGAGGAGGAGGAGGAAGGGAAGGGCCGGACTGGAGGGGGCCATAATCACAGGGGAGGAGGAGGCGGAGGCGGGCGGAGGCCGGCTGATCGGAGGCTCAGCTGCGATGAGCGGCGACGGCGGGCGACGATCGGGAGGCTGCGACGGCGAGCTCGTAGCCTCCTTCCTCCTCCTCCCTCCTCCTTCCTCCCTCTTCCTCTGCGTTTTTTTTTTTTTTTGAAAATTTGCCCCCAAAACGACGTCGTTTTGGGGGTCAGAAAGGGCGGCCGAGGATCCGGATTCTTGTAACTCTACCTTTCCTGAAATACCTTGTGACAAACCTGGCATTCATACTTTCCGTCTTTAATTATCACAGAGATCGAATCAGAGGATTTGTTCTTTTGTAATAGAGAAAATCACAGAGAATTGTATCCCTTTATTATAATCAATAAAATTAATTATTTGTGCATTTATTTCGTGTCTTATTTATAGCTATGAAATTTGTGTTTACACTCACTTTGATCCCTATATAAGTGTCGATGTCCCTCTTCTGTTACTTTATTTTTAAATTTTTAACAAAATCCAGTCATATGACAAAACTATGACTACGAAATGAGGGTAAGAGAAAAAAATTATTCATGTTTTCTGTCAATACTTTGTCCTACGTGACATGAGAGTTATATAATATATATATATATATATATGTTCGTATGGTAAAAAATAAATGAAAAGGCAAAGAAATAAAGCTTTTGAAATAAAAAAAAAAATGCGACAAAAAAATCAAAAAGAAAGAAAGATGAATAGATAGAAAACTGTGTTACCTGAAAAACAGAGTTTTGTGATTCTAATTTATGCAAAACCCTAATTTATCCCCTTAATTGTTCACAATCTGCATTTTGTTTTAACGTAATATAGTCATATTTTGATGTAAATTTTAGAATAAAGTGTGTATTGGTGAAAAATGTAAATGATTTTTCTTTCTTACTCTCATGTTGTAGTTACATTCTTATTACATGATTAGATTTTGTTAAATATTTAAACAATTGAGTAACAGAAATGGGATATTGGCATTTGTATAGAGACCAAAATGAGATTTAACCAAAAATATAAGGTTGATTGTCACAATTTCATGTGCAAAAACTAAAGTAGGATTTGACCAGAAATGTAGAGAGTTGATTGTCATAATTTTATGTGTAGAGACCAAAATAAGATTTAATACAAAATATAAAGGTACAAAGTGTAATTTATCCAATAAAATAATGAAAAAGTAAAAAGCATAATCGTATCTGACATGTACACGCCATTATCTTAAAAATGTCCACGCTGGTTTGATTATCAGTCAATGATTCGTTTCGATAACTTACCAAAATAAAAATGTTCCTCCATATAAAGTATTAGGTTTGACGACTATTCAAATGCTCTTTACTATCCACAAAGTTTTATGAGAATGAAAGGACTAAATGGTTTTTGCAAACATTTCTTTGCCCCGCCATTATGTCAAATGATGGATGCTAGTTGAGCTACAAGTGGTCTGATTTCCCATTTGTATAATATTTCAAAAGTTCAGCGCAAACTCTTTTTTTGATATTGGCTTAAACCAAAAACCAATTGTAAAGTGATTCTCATATTTAAATATTAGGTAAATTATACAAGTAATTTTTATACTTTAGTTTTTATGTCATTTTGATTATTATAATTTTAATTGACTTGATTTTGATACTAAATTTATGATTATTTTAATTTAATTCAAATGATTATAATTTTTGGTGTTTATTGACAGAAAATATGCACATAAATGACATGTACCATACTTTTATAAGTAAAATTATAAAGTTGTTTAACTCAGTTAATTTCAACCAATTCAATAAGCTATTTTCTTTCAAAAATCTTATTCGACGTTATCAATTATATCAAATTGACACAAAATCTAAAATTAAAGGTAAAAATTAAGCTAATAGAAATGATAGGGACCAAAATGATACGCATTAAATTCGTGTCATGACCCAAACCCGCCCCCATGGGTAAAGGACATAATCGGCCAGTAATCCTGAGATTACCTATGGCCTCAAACCAAATCAGACATAACTCATTAGAGAAAGGGGCCAAACAGAAGCAAAATTTAAATTTTTATCCATAGAGCTGTGCTTACATGGTACATCATAACAAACCATACATATGCATATTAACAACTCACATCACGAAATATAGTAGCATAAAGTTTTGTACAGGCAGGATCATTTAAGTCTAAGTCAACCCATGAAAACTATATACAAATGTATTCAAAGTTTTCGCCAACATGACAAAACAAAACAGGATAACAAAAGGGCGAAGACGAGTCTCGTGCGTGAGACGCAAGGGCTGACTCTTCAAAACCTTGGTTGTTTCACACAGATTTCACTGAGGCTGGGTTTAGACCTCTCTTGGCTCATCTACAAACGCATGAATGAGAGTGAGCGAAAGCCTAGTGAATAATATCGAGTAAAGTAAATACACAAACGGTATTTAGAACAACGTGCTTCAAACGGCCTTGGGCCCAATTCATATTTCTATCTAGCATATACATATAAATATAAGTCAAGTAATTGTAGTTCCAAATACATCATACAGCCTCGGGCCCAACTCATTCGGGTCAAGCTGGCCTTTGGCCCATCCATACTTTCAATAAGGTCGAACTGGCCTTTGGCCCATTCATACTGTCATTCATGTCAAACTGGCCTTTGGCCCATTCATACTTTCATGTCAAACTGGCCTTTGGCCCATACATTCATTCATGTCAAACTGGCCTTTGGCCCATTCATTCTTTCATGTCAAACTGGCCTTTGGCCCATTCATTCATTCAAATTAACGAACTTATGAAACTTACATAGAAGTAAGCAATTGGACAAACAACATATTTTAGATATCTTTATTGAGATATTACTCACAGTGATCGGCTGATTGATTTGCCCTGGAGCTCGACCCTACACATCACATAATACATATGGGTCACAACCGATTCAATATGTTCCTTAATTCACATATTCCTCTTTAGGCTTCCTTTTTATCCTTTTAACTCATTTACAATGCTTAATGCATGCTTAAGAGTACTCAGAAGTAAAAGAGAACGGAAAACGAAACACAAAATGCATTTTCAAAATTTCAGAAATAGGGGTCCCCACTCGAGCGTGGACTTCCCTGCTCGAGCGGACCCATGAGGTCTGCAAAAGTACTGGTTATATCAAATTTACGCTCGAGCGTGAAGTCGGGCGCTCGAGCTGAAGTTCAGTCTACATAGCTCCCCGCTCAAGTGGACATCATGTCTGCAAAAAATACTGGGAGCCAGAATTTTACGCTCGAGTGGCGGTTTCCCCGCTCGAGCGGACATCAAAATTTCTGGATTTTCCAGAACTTGTTCTTGAGCTTCAACTCTATATTCGAAGGCTCTAAACACATGATTTTGGCTGAAACTCCACATATACATGTATCAACATGGTACAAACACCAAATTACAACATTATGAAGCTCAATTTCACAACTTGATCACATGCATGTTTCAATTTACACAAACTCATTTCCAACATAACAAATTCATGCATTCAAAACTCCTACTCATGTGGATTGTACATGCATGTGATATATAACCCTCATTCTCAACTTAGATGATGAAGAGATGGTCAAAAATATGAGCTTTAACTAAAATCTCACATGGATTATACATTTTGTGTTCAAACATGCAATTTTCAAAGCAATTTCTCACATGCATGTGTTCTATGACTTTCAATTCTTCAAGACCAACTCATTTTCATCATGATCAATTCATTTTATGTTCTTTATCATCATTCAATTTTGAATTCACAAAGTTACAAGCTAATATTCATAAATTCACTCACCTAGGAGCTTCAAACACCCAAGCTCTAGCCAATTCTTGAGTTTAATCTTCAAGATTTTCACAAACTTGAGCCAAACACAATTCTCCTCCTTTCTCACTCTCTATCCTTCCCTCTTTCTTTTTCTTAGAGTAAAAAATCAGCCAAATTGAATTAAAGAGAGAATTTGAGTGAAAGTGGCCCACTAAATAAGCTCCTTTAATCAAAATTCTTAATATTTAAATAATTGAGCACTAACTCATTAATTTAATCTAATTAATTTGATCCGTATCAATTTTCAATTAAATTTCACCGTAGGCTCTAAAAATTATGCCAATCAAAATGGCGTAATCAATTTCGGGTTCTGTGGCCGATAAGACCTTCAATTTAAATTTCAAAGCAGATTATCAAATAGATATTCCTACGGTGAACAGATAGAAATTCAAAAGCACATATTTTCATATAATGGCACACAAAATCATATCAAACACATAATCACATTCATAATAAGGACCAATTAGCATAATAAGGAACATAGTTATCATAGCCTTCCCCCTTTTAGGAAGTTTAGTCCTCCAAACTTAATTTACCTTCATCGGGAAACAAATGTGGATAGCGTAGCCGCATTTCATCCTCTTTTTCCCACGTGGCATCTGTCCCATAGTGTTCTTTCCATTCCCCTTTCACCATTGGGATGGACTTGCTTCTCAATTGTTTCATTTTCCAGTCAACGATTCGTTCCGGCCACTCGGCGTACTCCATATTTTCATCAAGAGCTACTCGGTGATAATCAATCACATGAAACGGGTCTCAAAGATAACCCTTCAACATCGACATATGAAACACATTATGGATTTGCTCAAATCCTGGTGGCAAAGCAACTCTATACGCAACTGGATCAAGTCTTTCTAAAATTTGAAACGGCCCAATGTAACGGGGCGACAGCTTGCCCTTCTTTCCAAACCTGACTTGACTTTTCATCGGAGACACACGAATGAACACATGGTCACCAGCCTCATACTCAAGAGGTCTTCTCTGAATATCTGCATAATTCTTTTGTCGTTCCTGAGCTATTTTGAGCCTCTGTTGAATGGTTTTGATCTTCTCAAAAGTGTCTTGCACAATTTTAAGCCCAAGTAAAGCTCTATCCCCGACTTCTGTCCAACAAATTGGTGATCTACACCTTCTACCATACAAAGCCTCATATGGTGCCATGCCGATGCTGGAGTGGAAGCTATTATTGTACGCAAACTTTGCTAGTGGCAAATAGTCTTTCCAACTCCCCTGAAAATCCAAAGCACACATCCGAAGCATATCTTCCAAAGTCTGTATTATTCGTTCTGATTGACCATCTGTCTGTGGATGGAATGCAGTACTAAATCTCAGTTCTGTTCCCATGGCTCCCTGCAAACTCTTCTACAATTTAGATACAAATTTCGGGTCTCTATCCGACACAATAGATACCGGAACTTCGTGTAAACGGACAATCTCATCAACATAAATTGTAGCCAACCTATAAGCATTAAACGTAGTTCTAACCGGTAGAAAATGTGCAGATTTAGTTAGTCTATCAACTACAACCCAAATAGAATCCATACCTCGAGGGGTCCAAGGTAGGCCAACAACAAAGTCCTTAGTCACGTGCTCCCACTTCCATTCAGGAATAGGGAGAGGTTGAAGTAGACCGCCTGGTTTCTGATGTTTAGCTTTAACTTGTTGACATTGAAGACACTTGGATAGGTTGAAGTAGTAAGAACTGCCTCACTCCAAAACGGAGCCGAAATGGAGGCAGAGAGAAGGAGAGACCTAACTATCTCAAGGAGATGACGCTGGTTACACTTAGCTTAACCATTTTGGATAGGTGTATTAGCACAAGAAATTTGGTGAATGGTACCCAATTTGGCTAAATATTCACAGAATTAAGTTTTAAAGTATTCCCCGCCCAAGTCAGACCACAACAATTTAATAGTAGACCTAAACTGTGTAGTGACCATAGACTGGAAAGTACAGTATATTTGGTAAAAGTCAGACTTATGAGTCATAAGATAAACTCAAGTATAACGGTTGCAGTCATCAACAAATTTCACATAATATGTAGAACCCCCTTTGGTGAGAACAGGAGAAGAGCCCCAAACATCAGTATGAATTAAAGAAAATGGTGTATCAAATATAGAAGTACTTTTATGGAAACGTAAGGCTGTCATTTTGGCAAGTTTACACCATCGACATTCAGTAAGTTCACTAGGAGAAACTTTACCCAATATACCAGACTAAGTTAAAAACAGCAAGCGATCAGCAGACAAATGCCCTAATCTAAAATGCCACAAGTAGAAATGACTAGACAGAGAATCTAATTGAAAAAAGAGGAAAATGCAGTCAGAGAGGTTGCCATAGGCAAATGTAAGCTTTCCACCACATAGAGGTTTCCAACTCTACAGTCAGTCCCAATTTGTTGCTTAGACATCTGATCTTGCACAGAATAGATAGAAGAAGAAAAGATAACATCAAAACTAGAGGTATCAAACTGATTGATAGATAATAAACTGAAAAATAACTGAGGAACATAAAGGATAGAGGGAATAGAGACAACAGACATAACATATAGTAGGACAGACCCAACAGATATAACAGATATACCAGACCCACTAGCAGCATTGTCAGAAATAGGAAAGGGAGGAAGAGTACAATTTTGAAGTAAAGAGAGATGAGAGTCAAATGGTAAGAGGCACCAGAGTAAAAAATCCAAACAGACGAAGAAATACCTGAAGAAGACCCAAGCAAACCTAAATGAAGAGAGGAAACAATGGAGGCAAACGAGGATAGCTGAGAGGTAGACAATATATGCTGAAGTTGACTAATTTGAGTAGTCAAGGAAGCCAAGTCATGATCAGGAGCCGGAGCAGATGTAATAGAATCGGCGGGCGGCTGAACTGTACTTAGAGGAGGAGCGCAAAACTTGATCGGAAACCGCAGAGAAGACGAGGTAGACACAAGCGAAACAGACAAACATCCCTTCTTGGGACAATGATACTTCCAGTGTCCCCTTTGATGGAAGAAGGCACAATCATTAAAAGCCAAAGACATTGTAATAATAAGAAAATTGAGAGGTTTAAGTGTAATAAACCCAAAATAAAACAAAATAGTCAAACCAGGGGTTCAAGTGTAAAAACCAAAAAATCTGAAGGGTCAAACTGTAATAAATCAAATAGAATGATATTAGATGGTCAAATACGACCAAAGCATTGCCAAAAAAAGAGAGACTGAAACCGAGATGAACCAAGAGAGGTCGAAGCAGAGTCGAAGCCGAGATGAATCAAACAAAATAATACCAAAAGAGGTCGAAGCATGGTCAAAGAGAGATGAACTAGAAGCTGAAGTCCAAAGTCGAAGACTTGGAGCCGAAATTGAAGAGAGAACCACGAACGACAATAGCGAAGAAGAACAGTCGAAGCAGTCGTGAGACAGAGGCAGTCGGGTTACGAGGTTGCGCTTGTGTGTTGCGACCTGAGGGAAGTTGCAATCAAGAGAGAACCACGAATGACAGTTGCTTGAGGTCTTCAGTCAAACCAGACAAACACAGAGAAGAAGAAATCGACTCAGAGACTTCTAGGTTTTGGCTCAAAGACGGCTCTGATACCATATAAGATTTCTGAATAAGAACTGTATATTCAGTTGTGTCATATTTACAAAAAGTTTAGCAGTTTATATAACCCTAAACCTATGACTGAAAAAAGAAATACAACCAATTCAGATATTTACACCACAATCTTTTCTAATATACAAAATCATGCCAAATTGAGAATATACACAATATATTCTCTCAAATGGACCAATGAAAATTTCAGATGCTTTTTACTGATTTTGTTAGATCACCAGTTGTGTATGAGTGGTGGGGTGTAGATGCATGTCCAAGCTTCAACCCTTCCTAAACCTAAATCCTTTGATATTGGGATATGTATCTAGAAGTTAAATATAGGTATGGGGAGATGCCTTGAAAGCTGATATATATATTACTTAATTGTATAATATTCTTAGAAAATGTGATGTAAATTTAGAAATGCTTGAAATTAAATAGAATTTAGGGGAAATATAAAATTTGTATCTTCTACCCATATGAGAGACTAGAAATATTTTTTTCCTAATAAATGTGAACTTTTCTTCAAACATCATATAAACTTAGAGGGTTAGTGTCTAAATTAAGTATAACCATTGGAACATATCTCACACCTTTACTCTTATCATATCTGATGGACATGGGTACTTGGGGAGAAATAAAAGAGAGAACCAGACTGAACTAAACTTTTTCCACCAACACAGACTGAGAACCTCCTCAAACTAGAGCTTTGTCATCTTAAATTGTTAACTACTAACTCATCTAAAAACTTTGTAAATTGGTGATCTAACAAATTGATATTAAAGACTAGAACTAGGACTCAAAAACACTTACTGTTTTATGTCGTAAACATGGTCTAGATCAAGGATGGTTCCGCTGTGACAGGCATCGATAATGGCATGAAGCTTGACACCTTCCTTGAGGGGCTTGACAATGGTATTATTGATATCATTAGCAAGGATCATTCTAGCAGTCATGAAATCAGAAGGACAGATAGTTTGATCGTAGTCATCGTTCTCATCCATATCAAAATCAGGTTGTCGTAAACCATGTCCAGAGAAGTAAAACACCAAGGAGTCCCCCGACTTGCAGTCGGCCACAAGCCATCTCAAGGCCTTCTGTATGTTCTCCTTTGTTGGAATAAGGTTTGGGTCATCCTCCTCTTCTGCAATTTGCTTAAATTTAAATAATTAATAGATCATCCGTAAAAGAAACATAAACATAAGACTAAAACTATTATGTTGGGGCCATAGACAAAATTTTGGAAGATGGCCCTTATTACGTTGGGGCTAGATTGATTATTATTAAAAAATGGCAACCTGGACTAAAACTAACAAAGTGTGAATTTTCGAGTGTGCCGTTGTGGGTGAAGTCGTATAATGTTCCTTTGGAGCTTTGGACTGAAGAAGGTTTGGGTTACATTGCTAGCATCATAGGAACTCCTCTTTATTTGGATGAGCCTACGTTCAAGAGAAGCTGACTTACGTTTGCGAGAATATGTATTGAAGTGCCAGCAAATAAAGAGATCCTTGAGTCTTTCAAAATAAATCTTGGTTATGGTGACCCATATGAGATTTAAGTTCAGGCCATGGAAGCCTCAAAGGTGTGATGTTTGTTAGACTTTTAGTCATACCACTAATTTGTGCCCTCAGAAGCTAAAGACCTTGAACCCTCCATCTTCCAAACAAGAGTGGAGAGTCAAGGAGACTAACATACAAGTTCCAACTAAGTGGGAAGTGGTGAAGAAAAAAGGGAGAGATGGTGGGCAAGGTTCAACGACAATGATAAACAAAGAGGGAGAGGTGCAGCGTTTCACCCCATCAACATCTAATGCTTTTGATGTCCTTGAATCATGTGATATGGGAGAGTTGGGGAATGGAGAATTAAATCAAGAGTTGTTATGTCAAACGAAGAGCCTAAAAAGTAGAGAGAGTCCATCTCCAAGTGATCCCATTAATGAGGAGACTACAAAGGAGGATAATAGAAGAAAACTCAAAGCGAAACTTCATTACTTGAAGAGTGCTAGAGGGAAATTTTGAATCCTTTGTTGTGTATGTTGTGTTCGTCGTCTATAGAGTTAGTTTGTTTCTTTTGAGGGAGTAGTTTGCTTTTTGTTTATGTTTATTCTCCCTACAAAAGATGTGTATTGAATTTCATTGTATATCTTTCTTTTTTGGTTATAATATGACTTACTTATCTAAAAAAAATAAATAAACATAAGACTTAAAACTTAAGAGTGGGATTTTTTTTTCTTATATTAAATTAATGTTTTTGATAATTTTAATTATCTGTGAATGTAATATTAATCACTCAAAAGCATGATATAGCAAAATTATCACATATTTATATGAAGCCGATGCTGGTTCTATTAACTGTTTGTGTTGCAGACATTCACTGGTTTGACATTTTTGGACATGGTCTCAGTCAAGTGCTTGGTAATAAATCTATTTCCTTCTGCTCATATACACTGTTAAGATTAAATGGAATTATTTACTGAATATCACACACTACTATAAAGGGAATGGATTAGAATAAATACCTGTTAGAACACAAATAAAAGTTTCAAGAAAACCAAAATGATCGGTTAGAAGAGATTTCATTCTGTTCACATCATTTATTGTTCCTATGGGGATATATTTCTGAGCACCAACACATGGCTAAGGTGATGCCAATGTGTCAGCCGAGGTGCTACGTGTCCTGGTCATAACGCCGAGGTTATCTCAGATAGGCCGAGGTTATCTCCGAAGATATCAGAATCCGGGATAAGCGGATAGGGGACAAGAGTCCTAGTATGAGGAAGGACTTCAGCTTGGATAAGGATAAAGCTCTTAGAGAGTTTATCTTTATCTATTGAAGAGTCCAAGATTAGCAGTAATCCTAAATCCATTAGAGCTAGGCTTCTATTGGGACTAGGATTGTGTTGGCTATAAAAGGGAGGGACCCCCATGGGTCTAAGGTCATAATTTATATTACGAGCAGGAGTTAAGCACTATTAATTATCTTTGAGATAACTGACTTGATCGTCGGAGTGCCCCCGGGTGGACGAACTAACGCCGGAATCTCTTCTTTCTGTTGCAGGTCGTTTATGTGCCATCTATTCCGCCAGTGCTCTCCAGTTGAATACTGAGTTGGGAGTGTGGTCAGAAAATCACTCACACAATTTGGCGCCGTCTGTGGGAAAAGATAGGAGGATAGATGGCTAGCGACGGACAGAAGGAAAAGGTTGGGGACGAAATCCCTGCTGGGAACGGTAAACACGTTGACCTTGACATAGAGGAAGATGGTTGCAACGAGGAGACTCAGGGTCAGAATCATGGCAAGAAAGACGTCGGCCAGGAGGGCGACGTACCAAAGAAATCGGATCGAAACGGGTATTACAACGAGGACAACCTCCAGGTATGGAAGGATAGATATCTGCGGAGGGATGAAGAGGTGAAAGAGATGGCGAACAAATTGGCCGACCTGCAATCGGTCGTCAATTTCATAATGCAAAACAACGTCATGCAACCATCATTCCCGCTATAGGACACGCCGATTCAATGCCAATGCCCGAAGGAGGACAAAAACAATCCTCAGAGCCCCCTCAAAGACACTAGAGCGAAAAACACTCACACCGGCCTTCAAGGGAGGTCGGGTGAGGAGAGTCAAGAAGGGAAGAATCTTGAAGGACACATCGCACCAAGGAAGCAGACCCCAGAGAACATTGGCATGTTCAAAGGCAGGAGCTGTGCTTCGACATAACTCATGGAGAAAGGTCGAAAAGGGCTCACAACGAAGCTGAGAGCAGTGTGTCGAAAAGACTGAAGTCAGGAGATAGCCGAGATCCTGGCCGGACCAAAGAGGACTTGAGAGATTACCTCAAGAGGAAGCAAGATCATGCCGAGGTAACTTCCCTTATTAAACCGAGAACACCATTCTCGGTAGAGTTAGACAAAGTAGAGGTCCCAAAGAGATTCAGTATGCCAAGGTTCCAGATATACGATGGGAAGTTGGACCCCAACTTTCACGTCAGATTATACCTGAACTCGATGGCATTGTACACTGGAAACGAGCCGTTGCTCTGCAAAGTGTTCCCCTCATCATTCGGGGAGATTGCATCAGATTGGTTTCACAAATTGCCAAAAGGAAGTGTGAAAAGCTGGAAAGGCCTGGTCGAGATGTTTGTGGCCAGGTTCGTGACAAACAAACTACAGCCCTTGAGGGTAGACGCCCTAATGGCTCTGAAGATTGGCGAGGACGAAAACTTGAGGGCCTACGCCAAGAGGTATTATGAAGTGTTCAACCGAATACCAGAATGCAACCAAGAAGTGGCCATCATGTCATTTAAAAACGGTTTGAAAGATAGCTGCCTACTCCGAAAATCATTGGCAAAGACATTGCCAAAAGCATGGAGGAGCTCATAGCCAGAATCGAGAAATATGCTAGAGCCGAGGAGGACACGCCAGGAACCACACGATAAAGCAAGAAAAAGAAAACGGCTCGCTGAAGCGAGGCCGAGGTTACAATGGATCCAACGAGCAGGAGATAGGACTAAGGGCTGCACAAGCAGTCATAACTGTGTTCCGAATCCCTATTCACAAAGTCTTGGATAAAATCCAAACCCAACCTTGTTTCAGAGCACCAACAAGGGTACCAGGAGAGTTTATGGGACGAAGCCTTGGTAAGAATTGTGCTTACCATAACGAAGATGGGCATATGACCCAGGGATGCAGAGCCTTGAAGGCGCACCTGGAAGACCTGGTAAGGCAAGGCCATTTGAGGAACCTTGTAGATGAGGCCAGGACAAGGGAAGAGTAGGCGAGACTGCCTCAGGCACCAGTAGCTCCACCTCCTCCATCACAGCAGCTGCAGGTAGGTGGACCTCGGGTAATTAATGTAATTCACTCGAAGGTCAATGAAAACGAAATACGAGGGGAGACCCAGAAGGTAAGACACTTGTAGCATGTGTACAAAGTAAGGGAGAAAAGACCTCGGGCCGAGGAGTACCAAGGACCAGTAGTGTCCTTTACCGAAACCGACCTGGAGATGGTCCAACATCTGCACAACGATGCCTTGGTAGTATCCCTCTAGGTTGGGAAGTGCCAAGTGAAGCGCATCCTCATTGACTAAGGTAGCTCTTGTGACATCATGTATGTCAGATGTTACAAGGAGCTTGGCCTTCACCCAGACGATATGGAACAATCTAATGGCCCAATGGTCGGGTTTAATGGAACGCCGACATGGCCACTGGGAGCAGTAAGCTTAGATGTGCAGGCTGGCTCGAAGAAGATAAAGACAGAGTTCACCGTAATCGACACACCCTCCCCTTAAAATATAATCTTGGGAGGCCATGGTTGCATACAGTGGGGGCTGTTCCCTTAACATTACATTAACTATTGCGGTTCCCAACAGAGTATGGGATAGAAGAGGTCAGAGGAGATCAGCTGCAGGCAAAGAATTGCTCCATGGCAGCAATGAAATCCACCTGCAGTATACGAGAACCAGAGAAGGCAGAGATCGAAGATGAGGACGTGGAAGTCCTAGAGGATGTCGGCAAGGAGCCAACCGAGAAGAGTGAAAAAGCACTGAAGAAATTCCTAGTTCAGGAGGGGGATGAAGAACGCTTCTTTCTTCTCGGCTCGGGCTTAGCTGAAGAAGACGAAAAAGAGTTGGAAGCTTTCTTGAGAGCAAATATTGAGGTGTTTGCTTGGACGCCTTACAAAATGCCCGGCATTGATCCCGAGGTCACTTGTCATAAACTGAACGTTGACAGATTGGCCAAACCTGTAATCCAACGAGCAAGAAGACCGACATTGATGCACGTCGAAGCAGTGGAGGAAGAAGTAGACAGACTTCTGGAGGCTAGGGCCATTCGAGAGGTAAATTACCCGACATGGCTATCAAATACAGTGGTGGTGAAGAAAAAGAATGGTAAATGAAGGGTTTGCGTGGACTTTACCAGCCTGAACAAGGCCTGTCCCAAAGACAGTTTTGCTGTACCCAAGATTGACCAACTGGTAAACGCCACTTCAGGGTAAGGATGAGCTTCCTGGATGCCTACAGGGGTACCATCAGATAGCCATGTACCCCCCAGATGAAGAGAAGATTGCGTTTATCACCCCAAAAGGGCTGTATTGCTATAGAGTGATGCCTTTTGGGTTGAAAAACACAGGAGCAACTTACCGAAGATTGGTAACTAAGATGTTCAAACACCTGATTGGCGGAACAATGGAAGTTTACATCGATGACATAGTCGTGAAGACCAAGGAACCTGAAGGTCATTTGGTTGTTCTGAAAGTAGTTTTTGACATCCTTAAAACATATCGGCTCCGACTCAATGCATCAAGGTGTGCATTTGGAGTTGGATCTAGTAAGTTCTTGGGATACCTGGTGACCAGAAGGGGCATTGAGGCCAGCCCAGATTAGATTAAGGCCATCATAGAGTTGAAGAGCCTGACGTCGGCAAAACAGGTGCAAATGTTGACTGGAAGGGCTACAGCCCTGAACAGGTTTATAAGTAGAAGCTCTGACAAATGCAAACCCTTCTTCAGCTTAGTGAAGAAGGCCACAGACTTCTTGTGGACAGAAGAGTGCGAAGTCACCCTGACCGACTTAAAGAAGTATTTGACCACGGCTCCGGTTCTCTTAAACTCAGAACCTGGAGAGGAGCTGTTTTTGTACTTAGCAGTTTCAGAGCACGCAGTAAGTGCAGTGGTAATCCGAGAAGAAAAAGGGGAGCAAAGGGCTGTTTACTATGTAAACAAAACCCTGGCTGATGCAGAAACCAGGTATCTACCCCTAGAGAAATTGACGCTAGCTTTAGTAATGGCTTCAAAGAAACTGAACCATTACTTTCAAGCCCACAAAATTGTGGTGCTAACAGAATACACTTTGAAGTCCCTACTGCAACAAGGAAATCTGACAGGCAGAATAGCTAGATGGGCAGTGGCCTTGGGGCAGTATAACCTGGAATACAGACCCAGAACAGCGATCAAAGGCCAAGTCTTGGCTGACTTCGTGGCCGAGTTCACTCCAGGAGCCATCACACATCAAGCTCTGTTGAGTCGAGATGAACGATGTCCAAGCAAGCAAGGAGAAGCCTAGCCGAGGGCAACGGAACAAAAGAAGGAAGAAAAACTCAGACCCTGCAGCATTTACATCGGTGACTCCTTTCGACTATTTGTTGATGGGAGTTCAAATCGACAAGGAGCGGGGGCAGGAGTAGTACTGGTATCTCCAGATGGGCAGATAGTAGAACAATCGATTCGTTTGGGGTTCAAGGCCTCAAACAATGAAGTAGAGTATGAAGCACTTATTGCAGGACTGAAATTGGCAGTGGCAGTAGAAGCAGATGAGGTAATAGTCTTTTGTGACTCCCAGCTTATAGTCAACCAGACAATGGGTGAGTTTGTAACACGAGATGAAAGGATGTCGGCCTACGCAAAGGAGGTCAACAGGTTGGTGGCCTTGTTTCAGAATTGCCGACTATATCAGGTTAGCCGAGATGACAACAGTCACGCCGATGCACTGGCCAGCCTAGCTAGCGCAGTATAACCTGGAAAAGCAAGGACGATAATGATTGACTACTTGTTGGGCCCGAGCATCGAACCACTGGCCACAGAGCGTGAAGCAATGTGTGTGGACATGGGACCAAGCTGGATGGATGCAATAGTAGCATTCCTGAAAGAAGGAAAACTGCCAGATGATCACAAAGAGGCACACAAGATCAGATTGAAGTCAGCAAGATTCAGTTTGACAGTAGAGGGACATCTCTACAGAAGATCCTTCACTGGACCCTTTTTGAGGTGTGTACATCCTTCACAATTTGAAGATTTTTTATACGAAATACATGAAGGAATATGTGGAAGCCACGCTGGGGGCAGATCACTTGCCCATAGGGCCATTACGCAGGGGTATTGATGGCCTTACATGTAGAAAGATGCAGAAGCCTATGTGAAGAAGTGTGAAAAGTGCCAAAGGTTTGCACCTCTGATACACCAACCAGCAGCAGACCTAAACTTAGTATCTAGTCCTTGGCCGTTTGCCCAATGGGGCATGGATCTTGTTGGATAACTCCCCCAAGCAACTGGACAAAGGAAGTACCTGCTGGTAGCAACAGACTACTTCACCAAGTGGATAGAAGCTGAACCCCTTGCCAAGATTCGAGATGTGGATATGAAGAGTTTCATATGGAAGAATATCATCACTCGATTTGGGATTTCAAGAGCAATAGTTGCAGACAATGGAACACAATTTGATAGTAAACTAATTAAGAGCTTCTGTGCAAAGTTCAAAATCAAGAACTACTTTTCAACCCCAAGCTTTCCCCAAAGCAATGGACAAGCAGAAGCATCCAACAAAGTTATCTTGGATGGGATAAAGAAGAGGCTGCAGGCAGCAAAAGGAAAGTGGGTGGATGAGTTGCCCAGTGTACTCTGGGCATATCGGACTTCTGAGAAGATGAGCAGGGAATCCTTTTGCCATGGCTTATAGCCACGAAATATCATTTATTTGGAGGTCGGCATCCCAAGGATCAGAACCCAAGGAGTAGAAAACGGGACTAATGATGTACTCTTAGCCCGAGATCTGGATCTTCTAGAAGAAAGAAGGGAGAAAGCTGCAATTCAGCTCGCAGAATACCAGCAGCAGCTTGCCAAAGCTTATAATAAAAAGGTCAACCCAAGGGAGTTTCAAGTCGGTGACCTCGTCTTGAGAAAAGTCGTCGGTAACAAGAAGGATCCCAGAGAGGGCAAGCTTGGCCCAAATTGAGAAGGACCCTACAGAATCATCTCGGTACTGGGAAATGGGGCATATCGGCTTGAAAATTATGAGGGCAAAGAGTTGCCAAAACCTTGGAATACTTGCAATATTAAGTTTTTTTATCATTAAATTTTCTTATTCTTTGTTATTAGCCGAAGTAATAAATAAAGCTTGATTTTTTCGTGACCGATATGATAGTTAAATTCCAGAATACATGTATAATGAGAACCCAAGTAGAACTTAAGTTCACATTAAGGGGTCGAGAGTTAGAAAATGGTTTTAACGCTTGTTGAAATTTGTGAAAAATTTACAACTTGAAGTTAAACCGAGATCATGTTTAACACTTGTTGAAATTTGAGAAAAATTTACAAGTTAAAGTTAAACCGAGATCATGTTTAACACTTATTGAAATTTGTGAAAAATTTACAAGTTGAAGTTAAACCAAGATCATGTTTAACACTTGTTGAAATTTGAGAAAAATTTACAAGTTGAAGTTAAACCGAGATCATGTTTAACGCTTGTTGAAATTTGTGAAAAATTTACAAGTTGAAGTTATATCGAGATCATGTTTAACACTTGTTGAAATTTGAGAAAAATTTACAAGTTGAAGTTAAACCGAGATCATGTTTAACGCTTGTTGAAATTTTTGAAAAATTTACAAGTTGAAGTTAAACCGAGATCATATTGAATGCTTGTTGAAATTTGTGAAAAATTTATAAGTTGAAGTTAAACTAAGTTTATATCGAACACTTGTTGAAAATTTGTGAAACAAGACTGTACCAAGAAAGGTACTTATGTACTTGCTGAGATACACTATTGGCTTGTATAACTGAGGTATGTCACCGCGAGAAGGTGGCATCAGACTAAGGTGTATATTGAAGACACAAAATTATTCTAAGTATAAAAGTCATACAAAAGCAGTAAAGGGGTGATAAAGATACAAGCATTGAGGAAAAGAAGTTGCATTTATGTACAAAAGAGGGCAATTCGGCCTACCAAAAGAGTAATTGTTTAGAAATTACAAAAGAAGGCACATCGGCCATATAAAGAGCTTACATTATTTTAAAGAAAAATAAAGAAGCACAAAAAAAAAAGAAGGAGAAGATCAAATTAAGACTCTTCAGCAACACCAGATGGTTGGGTTTGAAGTTTAGAAGACTGCTGGGAGGACATCTCGGCAGCCTTCTCAGCCGCAAGCTTAGCATCTATTTCCTGAATGGTTTGATCGAGGATCTTGTCGGTGAGAGATATGTCCGATGATGCCTGTAACAACGCCCGCGAGGGGACCTCGCTACAGTTCGGACTCGATTTTGTTGCGGTTCTCAATCTTGAACCAAAGAGTCCAAATCCGGCAAATTGTTTTGAAGGAAAACAGATTTTTTGAAAAGAAGTGCCAAACATGGACTGCTTTGCCAGATAACAGAGTCGCCACCTAAATATTTTAAAATGGGAAATTTAGGAAACCCTGACTCGGTGCCGGAAGGCCACGTGTCCGTCATCACCAAAGTTGGCTCGGGAACTTGGGTACGATTGGGGAAGGTCACTTCGTGAGCACCCCCGCTCGCCTGGTCGAAGACCGGCCTCTACTAACCATGATATCTCTTTTTGAAAACATTGTGCGTTCTTATTCCGGTTATTAGCCTAGGTTACTATGTGATGCTCGCAAAGAAACAAGTATAGACTGAAAGTCTGAATTGGAACGAAACATTTCATGTTTGTTTGTTTGAAAATGATGTGATGGTGCTGCCCGCAGGCAGGCTAAAATGGGGATTTGCCACCATCAGGTGGGCTTAGAAAACTGTGATTTTGCCACTATCTAGTGGGCTTAAAACAAACAGTCGACGAATTGTCCCAATTCAGATAACTCAACCTCCACCCACAGGCATTCAAGCAGTTATATCACATAAGCACATAGCCTCATGGTAAGCATGCTGTCATGGCAACACTCACACTCATGTAAGGATGCTAAAGCATAAAACTTACAGAGTACTCCAAGCCAAAACAAAAGCTGATTAGAAATCATGCATGATCCTAAAAATACTGAATGTCTAATGCAACACATGCAAAGATGCAACTATAGCAGGCTCGGCTATTCTAACATGGCATATGAAATGCTACAACTAACACGTATTCAATTTGGAATTGAAATACAAATGCAGTTTGTATGATGCGCCGAGCCCGATGTATGCAATACAGATGAATGATGCAAACATGCTGTCATACTGTATGCTAATTGAAATATGCCCTAATCTAACCAACATAAGCAGGTAAATAAAAGGGAGAAAGAAATGGGGGTTGGAAGACATACATCACACTCACACACCCTTATTACAACATTGCCCTCGCGCAGAGGGTCCGAATAAAATAATAATACAGACCCGAATAAAAGAATATTACAGATTTCTAATTAATGTACAGATTAAACTAAGAAAGTTGTAAAGCTGGCATGCAAGCTAGGGGCTGCCTTGCTTCTGATGTATGTTGTATGCCGGGCTGCTCTGGCGCGGAAATCCACTGGGATGCCGCAATTAGCCTCTGTTTGCACTTTTCTAAATCTTGGCGCGGATTCAAAGGTCGTTGGTCCTCGATTTTGCTGTAACAGAGAGCAGGAAAAGGGCATAGCAATGTATTTCACAAATATATGCATGCCTCGATCCTCGTGCCACCAATCACGCATATCAATGCATGATGGCCGAGGAATCGGATTGCACAACTCAATATAGGGATGAATGCTACAACAAAACTTAACTCCATCATGGGTAATCCGGAGTGTCGGTGACTTGGGAATTGAGACCCGTTAGTCACTCGAGTAAAACGTGCCTCGTTCCGTGCTAACACCTATCCGAACACGATGCAATATGCATGATATGCATGAAATGCAGCAAACATGTGATATAGCATGCACAATGCCATGAAAATGAGTAACCTCGAAATGCGTGCACACGGGCACGCAAATCGAGGAAATGTATGAATGCAATCTAAGATACAACCTAGTATGCACTATGCTGTGAAAATGAGATGAAAATAAGATGCCTCGAAAAGCGTGCACGCGGGCACGCAAACCGAGGCGATGGCATGAAATGCGAAGCGAATAAAACAGAGTGCCTCGAAATGCGTGCGCACGGGCACGCAAACTGAGGCGATGACAAAATGAAAATCGGATACAACGCGTTTCAAACGCGCACTCCACAAGCACGCAAACCGAGGCAATGATAAAATGAGAAAATCGGATACAACCGGTGCCTCGAAGGCGCGCGCACACAAACCGAGGCGATGATAAAATGAGAAATCGGATACACCCGAAGTGCCTCGAAACGCGCGCGTGCACGCAAATCGAGGCGCTGCCAAAATGAGAAAACCGGATATGAATCTCGAAGCGCGCCTACGTGCACGCATAAACCGAGGCGATGATAAAAATGAGAAAATCGAGATACAACGGCAGCCAAATGCGCCACAGCACGCAAACCGAGGCGATGATAAAATGAGAAAATCGGATACAACCGAAGTGCCTCGAAATGTGCGCCCACAGGCACGCAAACCGAGGCGATGATAAAATGAGAAAATTGAATACAACCGAAGTGCCTCGAAATGCGTGCACACGGGCACGCAAACCGAGGCGAAGATATGCAATCATGAAATGGCATACGGAATGCAATGATGGGCTTACGCCAACATGAGAGGGCCTCAGCCACACTCACATAAGCTGCCGTCGGATAAAATGAGCTGCCTCGAAATGCGTGCACTCGGGCACGCAAACCGAGGCGATGATATACAAGCATGAAAATGGTACAGAAATGCAATGATGGGCTTATACCAACATGAGAGAGCCTCAGCCTACTCACATAGGAAGCCAGCGGATAAAAATAAAGTGCCTCGAAATGCGTGCACACAGGCACACAAATCGAGGCAAAGGCATACAAGCATGAAAATGCAAATTGGGCTTACGCCAACATGAGAGGGCCTCAACCACACTCACATAGGCTGCCGGCAGATAAAAAGAAGTGCCTCGAAATGCGTGCTCACGGGCACGTAAACCGAGACGATGCGGAATGACATGCGAAATGCAAATTGGGCTTATACCAACATGAGAGGGCCTCAGCCGCACTCACATGGGATGCCGATGAATGAAAACGGAGTGCCTCGAAGTGCGTGCTTACGCACGCAAACCGAGGCAATGCATTAAGGCATAAAATGACATGGGAAATGATATGCAAGCATGCTAAACAAATTTCAGCTGGCTAAATGAAGGAAAACAACCTCAAATGATACGGAATGAGAATCAACGACCTAAATCATCCCGAAATGTAGTTTATGTTCAAATAGCCTACGGCTATGCTAAATGCAGACAAAATTGGCACACGACAGCAAAAAACAGTAGCAAGGCAGTCCCAAAAATGACATTTTCTCAGTACAAAACTAGGCCAAATTATGAGTGTGGATAGGGCAACAATGGCATGCAAAAATACGGTAAAAGAGGGGATTTACAAAGCAAGTGATATCTACAATGCTCAAACCCAAAAAATCAGTTCTACAACATTGAAGATGGAACAAAAATATGCACAAATTCAAGAGATGACAACCTCTAAATCAGTATGTATATATGCTAAACATAGCATGCAAAATAAGGGCCAAAAGAGGATTATAAAGAGAGGTACCAAATGGATGCACCAAACCACTTAAGACCCTTGACAAAAAGTGTATAATAGACCAAAAAAAGACACTCTATAAGCAAAACATGACCAAAGAGAGATACAAAGAGAGGCCATTCATGGAGACACCAAACAAGATTGGTCCCTTCTAAAATGTTGTAGAGGGACACAAAATAGGCTCAAAATAAGTTTATAGCATGCTCCAAAAATAAATGCACATAAGCTAAAAAAAGCATGCAAGTTTACGGTAATTTGGAGGATTTACAAAGGAGATGCATGATAGAGTCACCAAACATGGTTGAGCCCTTCTTCAATGTTGAAGAGGGGCTCAAAATAGGCCCAAAATCAGTTTATTTCAGGCTCGAACACAGATCACACATAGGCCAAATATTCAATGCAAAATATTGACATATAAGATGATATTGAAACAAGTACCAAATGGGGCTCTCAAATGGGGTTGAGCCCTTAATAAAACATGTAGAATAGCTCAAAATAAGGCCCCTTTCAGTTAGGGCCGGAGCTCAAAACAGTGAGCAAGTGGGCTAAGAAATTGGTGCAAGAAAATGGTGTAAAAGAGAGGGATTGAAACTTACCCTTGAAGACCTTTCTTTCCTTGCTTCTTGACTTGAGAAATGTTGCTTCTAAGCCTCCAAGAACCTCTTCTTGTTGCTGGAAATGGAGTAGTGATGGTAGTGCTTGATGATGATGAACAAAAGGCACCAAAACTTGAAGAAATGTTGGATGCTTGAAGCTTGGAAATGGAGAGAGAGATGAGCCGTGTGTATGGAGCTCCCAAAATGTTTCTCTAACCCTTCCCCCAGCTGGAAGTTGCTGGTTTTATAGCCAAAAAGATGGAAAATATCTTTCCTCAAATATCTAGATATTTTGAGGGCAAAATATCTAGATATTTTGAGGGCAAAAACAAAAGATTTTGTTCGGCCGCGAAGTGGGCATCTGAGACCGTAGTGTTCCTCGGAATGCTAAAATAGAGGGACCTGCCAAAATTGAACAAAAACGAATGCAAAACGAAAGCTCGGGGACCAAAACCGCTACGGTCCCGAAATGGGTGCCGGCACCTAAGTGGTGTTCGGTCATGAGTGGGTTTCGAGACCCCAGTGTTCCTCGGAATGATGAAATAGAGGTCTCGCCAAAAACCGGAGAAAACGGATGAAATGAATGCTCGGGACCAAAACCGCTGATTTGGGGTCCCGAAATGGGCCGCCGCACCTAAGTGGTGTTCGGTCAAAGTGGGTCTCAGAGACCCCAGTGTCCTTCGGAAGGACCAAGCGAGGTGTCTGCCAAAAATGAACAGACATCGATGCAAAATGAATGCTCGGGGCCAAACCGCGTGGTTCAGATCCCGAAATGGGTCACGGCACCTAAGTGGTGTTCGCCAGTGGGTCTCGGAGACCTCGGTGTCCCTGGCGACCAAACAGAGGTGTACGCCAAAAATGAACAGACATCGATGCAAAATGAATGCTCGGCCAAAACCGCGGTTGGGATCCCGAAATGGGCCGCCGCACCTAAGTGGTGTTCGGTCAAGTGGGTTTCGAGCCCCAGTGTCCCTGGAAGGACCAAACAGAGGTGTTCCGCCAAAAATGAACAGACATCGATGCAAAATGAATGCTCGGGGCCAAAACCGCGGTTCGGGATCCCGAAAATGGGCCAAGCACCTAAGTGGTGTTCGGCGAAGTGGGTTTCGAGCCCCTGTCCCTTAAATGGGAGTAAATGAGATGCATGCCAAAAACCGGAGAAAACGGAGATGGTTGGGCGGTCGAACCACGGCCTAACTTGGCTCAAAACCGAACCGATCCGAAATGGGAAAAATGGCCTACGGTCACGAAAAAGTAGCCCACGCCCATCGAGAGATAGTCTCACGGACCACTCCTCCGCTCGAAAGAAAACAGAGAAAACCGAGTTCCTCGCAAAACCGAGACAAGGCACGAAAGAGAGAGGAAGTTGGGAGGCGAGGCAGCGGCCACGACTCTGAGACTTCTGAACGAGCACAGTATGCAACATCACCGAGCGCTCAATCGGTGACGTCTGAGTCTTAAGGTCGGTCAAAAATGGGGTGTCTACAATGCCTTCTCAGGAGCAGCATCCTTGGGAACCTCCTCACCCTCCTCATCTTGAGTCAAGTCCAGGACTTGCTCATTTTGAGTAGGGGACTTGGCCTCAGCAGCTTCCTTGGACTTCCTCACCAAAGCCTCCTCCTCAAACTCAGAATCATCGTCGGATGGGCTTGGAGTTAGGGGGAATGGAAGAGGAAGGATGTCGGCATTCCTAAGGGGGGAGTCCTCGGGGACTTCAAGCTTTTTCAGCAAAGTCATCCAACCAAGGGTGAAACCCTTGTTGCATGCCTGCTTCACTTGTTTTTCGTAGTCCGAAGTGACATCGGCCACCCCCTCATTGTATCCCTTTTGATTGGCGGCCTTGAGCTCGGCGTCTTTCATGGCCAAGGCGTGTTGCAGTTCTTTCTGGGCCTGGGCCATCTTTTCCTCGGCCTCTTTCTTTTGGGCCTCAAGAACCTTCTAGATGGCCTCTGCAAAATCTGCCTTTTCCTCGGCATCATCTTTGGCTCTAACAGCAGCCTCGGCCTGGTCTGCCAAAGTTTTCATTTTTTATTGTAAACTTTTATTAGTCTTCTGCAGACTGGAGACCTCCCTCTTCTTGTCGGCCAGCTCCTTCTGGTTCTCAAAGGCTTGCATTGAGAAGGAATGAGCATGTTGGATGGCCTGAAAGTGAAAAGAGCAGAAGTTATTAGAAAATTTTCTAAGTACAAAAAAGAAAGAAAGATACCAAGTGTGAAGACTTACTTGAACAGAACACTGGAGCATCAAGGCGAAGTTCTCATGCTCAGTCATCTTGGCGTTGCGGTCGAGATCCCCAGGGAGGAGCAAGGCTGTACTAAGGGTAACACCGACGTTGATGTCGTCGGCACTATCCTCAACAAAGACTGGCCTGTCCTCCAAAGTAATAGGTGGAGCCTAGGGGGCACCAGCCTTCATGGAGCCCGACGCTGTGGCAGGCTCTGACCTCAGCCTCTTTGACTGAGTTGATTGGGAGGGTTCGACCTCAGCGGGCCTCTTCTCGGGGGCAGAGGTAGTCTTCTCGCTCGAAGCCAATTTTGAGATTGGCAAGGTGTCCTCAGTATCAATCTAAGTCACCGTTGCCTTTGGCTGAGCCTTCTTTATCCTTTTTTGTTTCGGCTTTGGCTGGGTTGGTGCTGGTTGAGCATTGACTGAGTCAGGGATATTAGCCAAAAGATCTTTAGCAACTGCTTTCTGGTGGCCTATCTCAGCAACAAAAACTATTCGGCGTCGTCAACGGCGTTGAGAAGGCAGTATCAGCTATGGAGCCGAGGTAGATGGTTGTTCTGCTGGATTTGAGGTTGAACCCTGACCCGGCAGAGATGAAGAAGTTGTTGGTGGAGTTGTGGCGGAAGGAGGAGACTGACTCTTCTTCTTCTTCTTTGGAACGTCGAGAAGAACCAACTTATAGGTGGGAATGAAATTAAGCACCAAAAGGGCTCTCTACTTGAGGACTGGCAGATCCAATAGTTTCCTCAAGTCTTTGCTGGGAAAGAAAGACTGGCAGAAGCCCTTTGGTGGCTAAGGAAGAGCTGCAAGAAAAACAGACATTAGAAACAAGCGAAGTACTAAAGACTTTAAAAACGAGCAAGTACAAACACTGGGCTCTTACCATTACCCTCTACAAAGACTGTACGAAGAAGAGGATAGAGGTGGAGGTCCTCATCTGGAGTGAACTCCCAGTTCCCCAAGGTAATGAAGTAATCATCCCCAGCTCCCTTGTTGGAGTCTAGGAGATCGGCAATGATTTTGTACTCTGTGGACCTCGGTTTAAGGTAGTAAATATAGCTTGTGTCCCTTTTAAGGCCACACATGGTGTAGCAGTATTGGATATCGGCTAAGGTAACCCTAGCATTCTCTTGTTTGGCTAAGGCTATTATACCATTTATGACTTGGTAGGAATTGATGGAAAGCTGCATTGGGTTCAATTTATAGTAATGGATTGTCTCACAGAAAAGGATATTGAGTGGGAGCTGAAGTCTGCACTCGATAAAGGCTACAATAGGGAAGGGCATAGAATCAGTTGTGGGCATGATAGAGTCATCCTCCCTAGCCAACCTCAGATGAAAGTCGGCAGGGATGTCAAATTCTCGCCTAAAGTGCTCTAACTTGGTCGGGGTGTCTACCCTATGCTTCCACATACCCATGATATTGGCTTAATTGGAGGAGTTGGATTTCAGATGGGAGTGTTTTGTAGGGTTTTAGGGACCTCGGCTAAAGCCTGAAAATACACAGAATCTACGGGGAATCGTTTCAGCTTGTCCTAAAATTCGTGGGTTCTACAAACAAATCCCAAACCTAGATCTATGGAAACGAAGATTGAAGGCACGAATCTGGAAAAGTCACAGAAAATAGAAAAGCAAGAATGTGTTTCAGAATTAAGAACAGTGATGAACTATCAAGAACACTGTGCTATGGTGAGTGCAAGGGTATAAGGCCAAGAACAGTGGCAAAAATGCAAGAAAATTGTGAGTAGTGTGTGTATTCAAGACATGGGCAAAAGCAAAGTCATGAAATAGACACACTCTGATACACGATTCATAAATCGAATACTTGAGCAAAACAGCAATGGCAACAAGTAATGAAGCAAAACTTCTTAAAGAGCAACAAGAACTAAAACCAGGAGGAACCGTGGCTTACCAAAAAAAGTGAAGTCAGAATGAGGATCGCCGAAGTCAGACAACGGCTGCAAAAACGGTAAAGTGGTGAAAATCACGTCGGAGGAGACGAATAAAGCAAGTTGCAGAGCTAAGAAAAGCTTGAACAATGATAGATCTTTTACAAAAAGCTAAAGAGAGAGAAAGCCTCAGAAATGAAGGTGAAGAATGAAAAGAAGCGAAGAAGAGGGAAGATTTGTCAAAACTCGAAACGGCGGTAGAAAGGCAATTAATGTCTCTTAAACGACGTATACATCAGATGGTGCACGCAAGAAAAATTCGACTTACAGTCGCGTATCAAGTACGATCCAATAAGAGAAAGACGCGTGGCTAAAAACGGTTGAGTTTTTACGCGTGACAGCTCATACGCGGGAAGGAGCTCTTGGAAAAAGACATGTCGGCCTATATGGTGATCTTGGCTGAGAAATTTTAAGCCGACGTAATGGAATCAAGTATTGATATAGGTTCCATCACCTTAGAATGCCGAGGTAATAGAACTTAGGGGGCAGTTATGGAGATATATTTCTGAGCACCAACACGTGGCTAAGGTGACGCCGACGTGTCAGCCGAGGTGCCACGTGTCCTGGTCATAACGCCGAGGTTATCTTGGATAGGCCGAGGTTATCTTCGAAGATATCGGAATTCGGGATAAGCGGATAGGGGACAAGAGTCCTAGCATGAGGAAGGACTTCAGCTTGGATAAGTATAAAGCTCTTAGAGAGTTTATCTTTATCTATTGAAGAGTCCAAGGTTAGCAGTAATCCTAAGTCCATTAGAGCTAGGCTTCTATTGGGACTAAGATAGTGTTGGCTATAAAAGGAAGGCACCCCCATGGGTCTAAGGTACGCAATTTATATTCTGAACAGTGAGTTAAGCACTATTAATTATCTTTGAGATAACTGACTTGATTGTCGAAGTGCCTCCGGGTGGACGAACCACCGTCGGAATCTCTTCTTTCTGTTGCAGGTCGTTCAAGCGCCATCTATTCTGCCAGTGCTCTCAAGTTGAATACTGAGTTGGCAGTGTGGTCAGAAAATCACTCACACAATTCCCTTGAGCTTGTGCTTCTTCTTTTGGTAACTGACTCCGCAAAGAACTGCCCACTTTGGTAGATGTACACCAATATTATTAGTCATAGGATTTAGCTTTCGATCAGGCTTTGGCAATGCAGCATGTAGGCTTTTGTTTTCCTGCAATCTTGTTTTCCAACAAAAGCATAAACGTCCCTCCGGGACAGTTTCACATACTTCTATTGAAATAAGAGATTCACAAGATTGGCATAGAGTGTTTCTGGAGTCCGGTGTTTCCATAACCTTGTTGTGGTAGTTACCACACGAAATTTCTCTAGTATTCATTGTTTTTGGTTTCGTTTGTAGGCAAGGAGGCAGAGCAACAAAGAGGATTGAATTTATGGCGCTGACATGATGAGGTAGAATAGAATTTTACAAAATCCAACCAACCGAGGAGCAACTAAAATGGGATTTTACTAGCGAGCTGTTTTTAATTTTGTTCAACAAACTTTTTCTGCTATTTTTAAGTTTTATTCTATAGCACTATATAAAGTGTGAAGAACTAGATACCCTATGTTTAATTTTTTTTTTTTTGGGAGTGTTCACATTGGCAATTGATGTTTGGATATTAAGCAGATCATTTTAAGCACCATTTTGGTAATGAATGTCAAAAAAGTGAACATTAAATTGTTTTTTTCCCAGGAAAATTGCTAAAGAAAATCCCACTTCATAGAATCTGATCATTTTTTCTTAATCATATTCTTTTTCAGTTGTTAAAGTCCATTGACAGTGCTTTGAATATCACGACCAAGCTAGTATGCTTGATGTCGGCATTATGTTTTTTAGTCTGTAGACTGTTGGATCGGGAAGATTAGCCAGCCCTATCTATCCCCTCTATCTAGCCTCACCCTCATGCATATGCAATATAGTTTGTTTTGAGACTACTATATAGTTTTTTCCCCCCAAAATGTGCTTATCCATATAGCTTTTTCTCAGTGCTCTTTGATTCTGCACGTCATTGATGATGTTGGGTATATCTCCTTATTGAAGTTTGGGGTCTAATTGGTTTGTTAAAGAATTTTAATTTGACTTGGTTTAGGTATTATATATTTTTATATATTATATTTGTGGAGATCCAATCCAGTTTGAAAACAACTAAGGTTTTGATAATAAACCCTAGATTCACAATATTTTAGGTATTGTTTTTGCTCATCCCGAAGTGAAGAGAACGGCTGCTACACATAATCTACTTTGGTGAAATCAATTATTTGGGTGTGTGAAAAGTGGAATTAATTTGGGTGGTTCTTTGCTTCGTTTTCGGTGTTGATTTGGTTCGTTATTTTGGATCTTCTACAACTCTGGTTTTGAAGATTTTGGTTCATTTATTTGGTGAGGTCTTTCCTCTTGTTTATTTGTGATTATTTAGAATTCACCTAAGGGTGATTTTGTGAGACCGTTCGTGTCTCGTTTGTAATCATTTGGAAACTATTTGGTTGATAGTGGAATCGGATTTCGATCCCGTGGATGTACCTCACATTGGGGGAACCATGTAAAAATTCTTGTGTTACTTTTAATTTAATTTTTTCGCATTAGTTTTTATTCTCATTGATTGATTTACTTGTGGGGAATTATAAATTTTCCCTAACGGATGAATGAATTTGATTTGAAGACTAATTAGCATTTTCACAAGCAGTGATCAAACCTATACATTAAAAAATGAAAAATGATGTACAAGGCTATTTTTTGGATCTACTTTATGGGCCCAGTAATGTGTCAAGAAGGTGATTGGTTAATAATTAGAGAATATTTAATTATCAATCAATTATCTTCTTAAGCCATTTGGTCTAAAAAGTAGATATAAGTTTTGGACCTCAATAGCAATACTTTTAAAAAATTAATTACGATGTTGAAATAAATCCATGGAAAAGGAATCTATATAAGAGTAGTGTAGTCAAAAGCCACTTGGGTCTGCAATGTCTATATATTCTACCAACAATGTAAAGTGTGAGAACATAAAAGAACCAGATGCTCCACTGTTGTTTATGTCCTGTACACGCATGTACAGATAGAAACATGTACGAAATGAAGAATTAAAATAAATAAATAAATAAAGAAGAAAAGAGGTCCTTTTCTCACTCACTATTTTTGGGTTGATTGATCCCCATCCGTTCTCAAGAAAATTGCTACTGTATAACCGTTGTAAGTTGATTCAAATTCTTTGAAGAAATTTGATCACTAACAATGAGAAGACAACTCTATTAAAGTAGAGTTTAAGGAAGGCATAGTTTTAGAAAAGACTGTTTACTATAGCCTCTGTTTGGTTTGCGAAAACGATGGGCCAAAAGGTAAAAAAAATGATTTCTTTCATATTTTTCTCCACCTAATGAAGTTAGGTTTAAAATTACAACTTTCTCATAAATGATCACAAATCACAAATCAAGAGTGGAATACAAATTAGAGCATCTAAAATTAAAGAACAAATGCTACATAAATGATCACAAATCAAGAATAGAATACAAATTAGAGCATTTAAAATTAAAGAACAAATGCTGCATAAATGATCACAAATCAAGAATAGAATACAAATTAGAGCATCTAAACTTAAAGAACAAATGCTATATATTAACCGGTTCATTAGAAATACCAAAATTGATCCTACATATAAATTTTTCTTGTTTCTCTGTTCCAAAGCCTCTTTTCACCACACGATTTCTTCACATGAAGGGTCCATTACTCACATAATGGATGCTAGTTAAGCTGTAATTGGTCTGATTTCCCATTGGTATAATATTTCAAAAGTTGAGCACAAACTCTTTTTTTAATATTGGCTTAAACCAAAAACCAACTATAAAGTGATTCTCATATTTAAATATTAGGTAAATTACACCAGTAATATTTATATCGGAAATGAGCCATAGCTCGAATCCAATGGCTCGAATTGGCTCGAAAGAGGGAGAGAAGAGAGGAGGAAGAAGCAGAGGAGAAAGAGGGAGAGAAGAGAGGAAGAAGAGAGGAGGAAGAATAGAGGAGAAAGAGGGAGAAAGGATCGTCCCTGCTCGCCTCGCCACCGCCGTCGCCTCACTGCCGCCGATCGTCGCAACACCAGCCTGATCGCCTCCCTCGCCCCGCCTGCACCCCCCAAATGTTGGGCCCCCTCCAGTCCCTCCTCCTCCTCCCCCTCCAGTCCCTCCTCATTCCTCCTCCTCCCCTCTTCCTTCTCCTCCTCTTCCTCCTCCTCCTCCTCTTCCTCCTCCTTCCCCTGCTTCTGGTTCTACTTCACCTTCATCTAAAAAACGAGGCCGTTTTTGAATTCGAGCCATTTCGAGCCGCTCGGTTTCGAGCTACCTATCATTGCCGTATTTATATTTTGGTCTTTATGTCATTTCGATTCTTATAATTTTAATTGATTTGATTTTGCCACTAAATTTATAATTTTGTCTTAATTTAGTTCAAATGATTATAATTTTTGGGGTTTTTTGACAGAAAATATGCCCATAAATGACACGTGCCACACTTTTATAAGTAAAATTATAAAGTTGTTTAACTTAGTTAATTTCAACCAACTCGGTAAACCATTTTCTTTCAAAAATCTTAATTGGCGTTATCAATTACACCAAATTGACACAAAATCTAAAATTAAGAGTCAAAATTAAGCTAATAGAAATGATAGGGGCCAAAATGATACACATTGAATTTGAATTGCAAAGATATTCATGTTCAAAACTGCAAATTTCATTTTCAAAAGATGTTCATGTTCAAATCTACCAATTTGAATTTCATGTTCAAAACTGCCAATAAAAGGTTGCTAATATTTTGCAAGGTATTCTATTGAACAAGCCAAGAATAGCAATTTGATACAATTAATCTTCTCTTCAGGCTCAAACAAAAGTATAAATATCTTACCAAAAAATCATATTATTAGGGGAATATGAAATTGAGGACTCTCATTTACTCAAACTGCATGTAAATAACACCTTTTTTACCCCTTCTCTTTGGGGGTGTTTGGGAAGAAAATTTTTAGTCTGGTTTTGGCTAAAATTCACAAAAAGACAAAATAGACTGAAATAGTTAATAAGACAAAATGTTACATTAAACCCATAATCATTTCACTTTTTCTTTCACAAACATCACATCCAACTATAAAAAAATCTAATCATCTTCCCAAACACAAAAATTTTAACCTGTTAAAATAGTCAAAAACTAAAATAGCTTATTAAAATAGCAACTTCTCAAACACCCACTTTATAAAGTTGATTGGGTTACAAATCCTTGCTTCCGCTCCACAATAGCACCCATATTAACATTGGGCCCAAGACGGCACCGGTTGCATATTAATAACATTCTTTGACGTGGTATAATGCTAGGATGACCAATACATATGCCTACAAGTCGAATTCCGCTACATCAACATCAAATGGTATTGAAGATGATAGCAGAGTTTCCTGCACAGCTCCAAGTAATAGCCCAAATCAGTTAAGAATTAGATAGTGCTTTCAAGCGACATTAAGATGGTGGCAAATTGTATCATTTAAGAGGATATGATGTGGGTTTTATTCAACTTGATAACAAAAAATGCTACAATACTTGAATATAATCTACTATGATATCAATACATATAGTATCTTCTTTATTCAAAATAAAAAATTGATAAATTGTGTCCTCATATTAGATTATGAATTTATAGTTTGTGTTCAAGCATGATCATGTAGAAATTGGAAAAGAAGCTTGACCTGTATTAACTTGTGGCAGAACATCCTTAGGAGGCATCCTGTACTATTACTATTAGCATTCTTAATCTGCTCCTGCATCTTTTCGAGTAGATTACCGTATGTTATTCTAGGGTTTTGCCTAATTATTTGATCGAAAATGTAAGTCATGGCGCCAGTCATTTTGTTTCTTGAGAAGGCCTGCATAATTCAAGAAAATAGGGATGAACAAGAATTCGCATAAAGATGAGAGTAATGGCAAGTTGGGAATGTCAATATGGTAAGACAATGTGGTTTACAATGCCAACAAAAAGATAAATCTAGCCCGCCTTTTTTTAGCTTTTTTCCCATCACATTTACTGAAAGGAAAATGATTTTTGTCACTGAGTAAATTTCATTGGTTTTTATTGTGTGGATCGATTTGGTAAATTTCATTAGAAAATGAACTCTTACAGTTGTATCAGCAGCCATTTGACCATCAGCACAAGTACTCAAAGAGATAGCTAGTCCACCACTTGTACTTTTCCTTACACTTGAAGTAGGTTTGTTATCCACCCATAGTTTCCTTTTGAAATCCAATGTTAAAAACAAAAACAAAACAAAACCATAAAAAAGAGAGAAGTTGTTACTATGGCCCGTTTGGTGTACATGTTAAAACATATTATAGATTATAGCTTAATAGAATATAGATTATGACTTTAATCAGAACCAGTTAATCTGTTTGGTGTAATTGTTAAATTATAAATTTAAATTGCTGAGTAGTGTTTGTTAAATAAGTTGTGAAGTAACTTTTTCAATTAACTTTTATTTTTTGTTATTCATTATTTGTCTACATTTCTCATAAAAAAAAAAATAATAATCTATAGTCTATTTGAGTCTTTTTCTATTTCTAAAAAAATAAAAAAATCTAAGAGTATAACCGTAAATTAATATGTTTACAGCAGAAATTGATAAGTAGAAGTAATGGTTGAGTAGCTTCTCAGAATCAATTTTTTTAAGTTAAAATAAGTTGTTTGAATTAGAAACTGTTTGAAATAAGTTTAACCAAACAGTGCAAAATAGTTTTTCCAAAGTTAAAAGCTATAAGTTGGCTCAAAAAAGCCCAAACAAACACCCCCTATGTTGTCGATCGTTGCAAATATCTCAAGTTCATATCTGATAGGTAGAATGTTGAATATACATGTGACCTTGTTTAAGATTTCAATTTCAAAATTTCAAATACAATTGTGTATGTTCTAGTGAGAAATATCGTTTTACAACTTTGGTAGTTAAATTTGTGTGGGAAGCATAATGGTGTAAAATTTCTGAATAAGAATTGTATATTCAATTGTGTCATATTTGCAAAGAGTTCAGCAGCTTATATAACTCTAAACCTATGACTGAAAAAGGAAATACAACCAATTCAAATATTTACACCACAATCTTTTCTAATTCCTAATATACACAATCATGCCAAATTGAGAATATACACAATATATTCTCACACCCTCACTAAAAGTCAATGTGTTTTAGCAGAAAACACTGAGAGTTTGCTAAAAAGAAATTAAAATCGAGTAGTAATGTGAGTCTTGGTGAAGAAGTCCGCAATTTGCAAAGTCGAAGAGACAAAAGGAAGTGAGATAGGGCCAGACTATAGATGCTGTCGAACAAAGTGACAATCAATTTCAATGTGTTTCGTCCATTCATGGAAGATAGTATTGTGGGCAATCTGAATTGCACTGCGGTTGTCACAATAGAGGGAGGTCGGAGAAGATTGAGGGACACCTAAATCCGATAAGAGACAACGAAGCCAAACAATCTCAGCAGTAGCATGAGCCATAGCACGGTACTCAACTTCGACAGTAGAGCGAGTAAAAATAGTTTGTTTATTGCTTTTTCAAGAGATCAAGGAATTGCCAAGAAATATACAGAAACCAAACGTAGACTTGCGATCAGTAACATTAGCAGCCCAATCAGAATCAGTATAGGCCACCAAATCCAGAGAGGAAGTAGAGAACAATAGGAAACCCTAAAATCTAGTACCTCGGAGATAGTGAAGAATTCGAACCAATGCAGCCCAATGTGTGGAGCGAGGAATAGAGACAAATTGGCTAACCACATGAACAACATAGGCAAGATCAGGATGAGTAACCGTCAGATAGACAAAGCAACCCACGAGCTCTCAATATAAAATGGGATCATCTAGAAGAACACCATTAGTAGTGTTAAGCTTTACATTAAGCTCAATGGAGGTATCAGAAATCTTAGTGTCAGTAAGACCGGCACGATGAATAACTTCATTGGCATACTTGGCCTAAAATGGAAAGTAGCTCTTGGGAGAAGAAGCTACCTCAATACCAAGAAAATACCGCAACAGACCCAAATCCTTCATTTCAAAGTTACGAAAAAGATGTTGTTTGACCTCAGATATAGCAGAAGAGTCAGAACCAATGATGATTATATCATCCACATACAGTAATAATGCAACAAATCTAGCAGAGGTGTGGAGAAGAAATAAAGCAAAGTCCTGGGCACAAGGATGAAACCCAAGCTCGATGCTTGACAATCAAAAGCGATCATACCAAGCACAAAGAGACTACTTCAGACTATACAGAGCACATCGAAGGTGACAAACCTGTCTAGAGGAATGGTGAAGTCCAGGGACATGAAGCATGTAAACCTCCTTAGTGATATGGCCATTACGAAAAGCATTCTTAACATCTATCTGATAAAGAGGCCAAGAACGAACAGCAGCGATAGAGATCAAAGTACAAATAGTAGTCATCTTGGCAACAGGAGCAAAGGTCTCCTCATAATCAATACCATACTCCTGTGAGAAACCTTTGGCAACCAAACGAGCTTTGTAGCGCTTAAGAGAACCATCAGAAATGAGTCTTGACTTTGTAGACCCATTTGCAATCAACTAGATTCTTACCAGCAGGCAAAGGAACCAACTCCCAAGTACTAGTTTTCTGTAAAGCAGACAACTCATCCTCAATAGCTTGAACCCAATGAGGATCTTAATAGGCCTCCTTATGAGACTGAGGTTCTGAAAAGAGTGAATAGTAGACAAAAAAGTATGATAGGAAGCAGAAAAACATGTATTAGACCAACCCAACCTGTTTAGAGAATGATGTGCTCGAGTACGATATCGGTGTATAGTAAGATCAAAGTTGTCGCAGGGGATCGTGAAGGGGCATAGACAACCGATGGAGGAGGAGCCTTCCGACAAGAATAAACTAACAACGAAGGAGGAGAAGAAGAAACCGAAGGAGGAGAAACAAGAGGACAAAATGGAATAAGCTCAGGAGGAACTATAGAGATATACTCATCAGACGGGACCTCAGAAGGAGACGGATCAATATGAACCAAATCCTCTTTGGAATCTGGGGCGATTAGAGGAGGAAGCTGAAAGTAAGATAGACGTTCGAGAAAGGCAACATGGCAGGAGACATACAGGCAATGGGAAATAGGGTTATAATAGTGATAGCCTTGCTGAGTGAGACTATAACCCAAAAAGACACATAGGACAGATCGGGCACTAAGTTTAGTCTTATCTTTATAGGGTAAAAGGATAAAACAAGCAGATCCAAATATACGAATGAGGGAGTAATTAGTAAGTTGAGAAAAAATAGCCTCATAAGGAGACCGACCAGAAAGGAGGGTAGGCATGCGATTGAGAAGAGAAACAGCAGTAAGAACTGCCTCACCCCAAAAACGGAGCCGAAATGGAGGCAGAGAGAATGAGAGACCTAGCTGTCTCAAGGAGATGGAACATTTCACGCTCGGCTTAACCATTTTGCACAGTGTATCAGTACAAGAAATTTGGTGAATGGTACCCAATTTGGCCAAATATGAACAAAATTCAGTTTTAAAGTATTCCCCGTCCAAGTCAGACCACAACAATTTAATAGTAAACCTAAACTGTGTAGTGACCATAGACTGGAAAGTACAGTATATTTGGTAGAAGTCAAACTTATGAGTTATAAGATAAACTCAAGTATAACGATTCTTGATCATCAACAAATTTCACATAATATGTAGAACCCCTTTTGGTGAGAACAGGAGAAGAGTCCCAAACATCAGTATGAACTAAAGAAAATGGTGTCTCAAATATAGAAGTACTTTTATAGAAAGGTAAGGCTGTCATTTTGGCAAGTTTACATCCCCGACATTTAATAAGTTCACTAGGAGAAACTTTACCCAATATACCAGTCTAAGCTAAAAACCGTAAGTGATCAGCAGACAAATGCCCTAATCTAAAATGCCACAAGTAGAAAGGACTAGACAGACAATCTAATTGAAAAAAGAGAAAAAGGCAGTCAGAGAGGTTGCCATAGGCAAATGTAAGCTTTCAACCACATAGAGGTTTCCAACTCTACAGTCAGTCCAAATTTGTTACTTAGACATCTGATCCTGCACAGAATAGATAGAAAAAGAAGAGATAACATCAAAACTAGAGGTATCAAAACTGATTGATAGATAATAAACTGACAGATAACTGAGTAACATAAAGGACAGAGGGAATAGAGACAACAGACATAACACACGGTAGGACAGACCCAACAGATATAACAGATATACCAGACCCACTAGCAGTATTATCAGAAATAGGAAAGGGAGGAAGAGTACAATTTTGAAGTAAAAAGAGATGAGAGTCAAATGATAAGAGGCACTAGAGTAAAAAATCTAAACAGACGAAGAAATACCTGAAGAAGACCCAAGCAAACCTGAATGAAGAGAAGAAACAATGGAGACAGACGGGGATAGCTGAGAGGTAGACAATCTATACTGAAGTTGACTAATCTGCGTAGTCAAGGAAGCGAAGTTTGGATTAGAAGCCAGAGCAGATGCAATAGAATCGGCAGGCGGCTGAACGGTATTTAGAGGAGGAGCGCAAAACTTGATCGGAAATGGCTAAGAAGACGAGGTAGACACAGGCGAAACAGACAAACATTTCTTCTTGGGACAATGATACTTCCAATGATCCCTTTGATGGCAGAAGGCACAATCATTAAAAGTCAAAGGCATCGTAATAACCAGAAAATTGAGAGGTTTAAGTGTAATAAATCAAAAATAAAACAAAATAGTCAAACCAGGGGTTCAAGTGTAAGAACCAAAAAATCTGAAGGGTCAAACTGTAATAAATCAAATAGAATGATATTAGATGGTCAAATACGACCAAAGCATTACCAGAAAAAGAGAGACTGAAACCAAGATAAACCAACAGAGGTCGAAGCAGAGTTGAAGCTAAGATGAATCAAACAGAATAATACCAAGAGAGGTCGAAGCATAGTCAAAGAGATATGTACTAGAAGCCGAAGTCCAAAGTCGAAGACTTGGGCGAAGTGAAGAAAACCACGAGCGACAATAGCGAAGAAGAACGATCGAAGCGATCGTGAGGCGAAGATTCGAGGTTGCGCTTGTGTGTTGCGACACGAGAAGTTGCAATCAAGAGAACCCCACGAGCAGCGGTTGCTTGAGGTCTTGATCAAACTAGACAAACCAGAGAAGAAGAAATCGACTCGAGAGACTTCTAGGTTTTGGCTCAAGGCGGCTCGATACCATATAAGATTTTTGAATAAGAACTGTTTATTCAGTTGTGTCATATTTACAAAAAGTTTAGCAGTTTATATAACCCTAAACCTATGATTGAAAAAAGAAATACAACCAATTCAGATATTTACACCACAATCTTTCCTAATTCCTAATATACAAAATCATGCCAAATTGAGAATATACACAATATATTCTCTCAAATGGACCAATGAAAATTTTAGATGCCTTTTACTGATTTTGTTAGATCACCAGTTGTGTATGAGTGGTGGGGTGTAGATGCATGTCCAAGCTTCAACCCTTCCTAAACCTAAATCCTTTGATATTGGGATATGTATCTAGAAGTTAAATATAGGTATGGGGAGATGCCTTGAAAACTAATATATATATATATTACTTAATTGGATAATATTCTTAGAAAATGTGATGTAAATTTAGAAATGCTTGAAATTAAATAGAATTTAGGGGAAATATAAAATTTGTATCTTCTACCCATATGAGAGACTAGAAATATTTTTTTCCTAACATACGTGAACTTTTCTTCAAACATCATATAAACTTAGAGGGTTAGTGTGTCTAAATAAGCATCAGAACATATCTCACACCCTTATTCTTATCATATCTGATGGACATGGGTACTTGGGGAGAAATAAAAGAGAGAACCAGACTGAACTAAACTTTTTCCACCAACACAGACCGAGAACCTCCTCAAACTAGAGCTCTGTCATCTTAAATTGTTAACTACTAACTCATCTAAAAACTTTGTAAATTGGGGATCTAACAAATTGATATTAAAGACTAGAACTAGGACTCAAAAACACTTACTGTTTTCTGTCGTAAACATGGTCTAGATCAAGGATGGTTCCGCTGTGACAGGCATCGATAATGGCATGAAGCTTGACACCTTCCTTGAGGGGCTTGACAATGGTATTATTGATATCATTATCAAGGATCATTCCAGCAGTCATGAAATCAAAAGGACAGATAGTTTCATTGTAGCCATCGATCTCATCCATGTCAAAATCAGGTTGTCGTAAACCATGTCCAGAGAAGTAAAACACCAAGGAGTCCCCCGACTTGCAGTCAGCCACAAGCCATCTCAAGGCCTTCTGCATGTTCTCCTTTGTTGGAATAAGGTTTGGGTCATCCTCATCTTCTGCAATTTGCTTAAATTTAAATAATTAATAGATCATCTGTAAAAGAAAACATCAACATAAGACTTAAAACTTAAGAGTGGGATTTTTTTTTCCTTATATTAAATTAATGTTTTTGATAATATATATATTTTTTATCACAGTGTCAATGTTTCTGAGAAGCAAACTTATGGATGTTTTTGCTTTCTCTTTTCAACTATTGTCTGAAAGCCCATACCAAAGTTCTTACAATTAGATTTAAATATTTTTATACCTTTCATTCGATTTTTGGGAGATCGATAAAAGATTGTTCCTGACACCTCTGAATTGCAAGTGCATGCTTATAGAGAAGTGACATAACATGTTGAAGCAACTCACTAACTCAGATGGGCGCAATCTACTCTCAAGACAGTGAATGCACGCCCCTGTCGATAAGTTTTCTTTGACTTTGTATTGTTTAATTTTATGATTGCAATGAATTTATTAGATGTTGTATTCTAAATTTGTGATTAATTTTAGTATATTAAAATTCTAATTTTCACATGAGACACTAATAATCAGTTTGTGATGTATGTAAAATGCTATACCATGCAACAGAGGATCCAAGACATATGAACGAAATTCTTCATGAAACAAAAGAAGATTACGCACCAAAGCATTGTGACATGGTTACGGTTGATCGATTTAGAATCAGTGTGCAAATTTCAAGTTTCTTGTTTTATTATCCACAAGTTTTAAATCACTCAAAAAGCATGATATAGCAAAATTGTCACATATTTATATGAAGCGATCTTTGGTTACATTAGCTGTTTGTGTTGCGGACATTCAGCGTTTGACATTTTGGACATGGTCTCGGTCAAGTGCTTGGTAATAAATCTATTTCCTTTTTGCTCATATACACTGTTAAGATTAAATGGAATTATTTACTGAATATCACACACTACTATAAAGGGCATGGATTAGAATAAATACCTGTTAGAACACAAATAGAAGTTTCAAGAAAACCAAAATGATCGGTTAGAAGAGATTTCATTTTGTTCACATCATTTATTGTTCCTTGAGCTTGTGCTTCATTTGATAACCGACTCCAAAGAAGCGCCGCTTTGGTTGATGTGCACCAATATTATTAGTCATAGGATTTAGCTTTCGATCGGGCTTTGGCAATGCAGATGCAGGCTTTTGTTTTCTTGCAATCTTGTTTTCCAACAAAGGATAAATGTCCCTTGGGGACGGTTTCACATGCTTCGGTTGAAATCGAGATTCTAAGATTGGCATCTGATGTTTTTGTTTTCTTGCAATCTTGCAATCATGACCAGTGTGCTTGATGTCGGCATTATCTTTGTAGTCTGTAGACTATTGGATCGGGAAGATTAGCCAGCCCTATCTATCCCCTTTATGTAGCCTCACCCTCATGCATAGTTTGTTTTTTCCCCCAAAATGTGCCTATCCATATAGCTTTTTCTCAGTGCTCTTTGATTCTGCAAGTTAATGAGAAATGAATGGATTTGTTTTGAAGACTAATTAGCATTTTCACAAGCTGTGATCAAACCTTGACATTAAAAATGAAAAATGATATACAAGTCAACTTTTTGGATCCACTTTCTAGACCTAGTCATGTGTCAAGAAAATGATTGATTGATAATTAAAAAATATTTAATTATAAACCAATTATCTTCTTAAGATATCACTAGGTTTAAAAAGTGGATATAAGTTTTGGACCTGAATAGCAATACTTTTGAAAAATTAATTACAATGTTGAAATAAATCCATGGAAAAGGAATCTATATGAGAGTAGTGTAGTTAAAAGCCATTTGGGTTTGCAATGTGTATATATTCTACCAACAATAATGTAAAGTGTGAGAAGAACATAAAAGAACCTGATGCTCCATTGTTGTTTATGTCACATGCGCATGTCCAGATAGAAACATGTACGAGATGAAGAATTAAAAAAAATAAATAAATAAGAAGAAAAGTGGTGCTTTTCTGGAGTCCGGATCCTTTCCTTCAAGCTCTCTACAATGGTCCCTACGGGGGACGGCTGAGATGGGGCCACGTCACCCACTTAGAAAACGGCGAATGCGATTTGCTGGAGAAAAAAAAAAAAAAAAATCCAAAACTTGTTTTCCTTTCCCAAGACCCATCTAACCTTTCCTCTTCTTCACCACTATCTTCTCTCTCTCTCTCTCTCTCTCTTCACTTCAACTTTCCTCAGTTTTTAATGGTTGCCCCACACTTAGCCTTCCTCTAATAATGCACTCTCCACTACTTTTGTAAACAAAGAAAGTAGAAAAACAAAAAAACAAATGTGTAGATCAAGTATCATCCACTTTAGAAATAAACAAACAAAACCCAATTATTTTGAAAGAAAAAAAGGCTTATAGAGAAGGAAAAAATGGATGGGGTTTGATTTATTAATTGGGTTTGTTCTCTTTTCTTCTACTATCTCTGTCTTCTTCTTTTAAAGTTCAATTTCTCTATTTCTTTGCTCATTTTTCAAACTCACCATCTTCTTCCTCTGTTCCCCTCATTTAATATTCTTCTCATTTTGTTCGTTTTTAAAAAAAAAGAAGAAGATAAATTTCGACAATTAGATATCCTCTTTCCCATTAGAAATAGCTTTCTGGTGTCTCCGATTTCTCAGTATTGTTTCTGATTTGCAAGAGAGAGTACTTTTGAAGATCATGTTTTGCAGGTATATCTATTTCTTAGTAAGCAATCATGGTTTCAAGTTCTTGAGTGAGATTTGAAAAATCACTTCCCTTTGGGTGTCTTTATTTTCATTTTAGGAGAAAGAGTATTAATTTTGAAACCAAAACACAAAACAGAAGATAGTGGTGAAGAAGAGGAAAGGCTGGATCATCCTGGTAAAGGAAAACAAGTTATGGAATATATTTTAAATTCAATAGATCTCAACCGTCCATCTCTAAGTGGGTGGCGTGGCTCCATCTCAGCCGTCCCCCGTAGAGAAGGAGAGGATCTGGACTCGCTTTTCTCACTCTCTATTTTTGGGTTGATTGATCCCCATCCGTTCTCAAGAAAATTGCTACTGTATAACCCTTGTAAGTTGATTCAAATTCTTCGAAGAAGTTTGATCACCAGGAAGTCATGTTCACAATTAGAAGACAACTCTATTAATAAATTAGAGTTTAAGGAAAATGCAGTTTAGAAAAGGCTGTTTTACTATATTACTCTGTTTGGTTTGCGAAAATGGCCCAAAAGATTAAAAAAAAAGTGATTTCTTTCATATTTTTCTCCACCTAATGAGATTAGGTTTAAAATTATAACTTTCTTATAAATGATCACAAATCAAGAATAGAATACAAATTAGAGCATCTAAAATTACGGAATAAATGCTACATAAATGATCACAAATCAAGAATAGAATACAAATTGAGCATCTAAACTTAAAGAACCGTGCTATATATTAACGGTTCATTAGAAATAAAAAGTTGATCCTACATATAAATTTTCTAGCTTCTCTGTTCAAGTCTCTTTTCACCACACATTTCTTCACGTGAAGGGTCTATTACTCACAGGATGGATGCTAGTTGAGCGTAATTAGTGCGATTTCCATTGGTAAAATATTTCAAAGTTGAGCACAAACTCCTTTTTAATATTGGCTTGGCAAAACCAACCATAAAGTGATTCTCATATTTACATATTAGGTAAATTACACGGTAATATTTATACTTTGATTTTTTACTTGTCATTTTTAGATTAGTATAATTTTAATTGACTTGATTTTTGACATAAATTTATAATTGTCTTAATTTAGTTCAAATAATTATAATTTTAGTGTTTTGATAGAAAATGCATATAAATGACACGCGATGCCATAATTTTATAAGTAAATTATAAAGTTGTTTAACAGTTAATTTCAACGAACTTGGTAAGCCTTTCTTTCAAAATCTTAATTGGCGTTGTCAAAATTACACCAAATTAACACAAAATCTAAATTAAGGGTCCAAAATTAAGCTAATAGAAATGATAGGGACAAAATGATACACATTGAATTTGATTTTCAAAGATATTCATGTTTAAAACGCCAATTTCATTTTCAAAAGATATTTCTTGTTCAAATCTACCAATTTTAATTTCATGTTCAAAGCGCCAATAAAGGTTGCAAATGTTTTGCAAGATATTTAACAAGCCAGAATATCCAATTTGATACAATTAATCTTCTCTTTTGGCTCAAACAAAAGTATAAATATCTTACCAAAGAATCGCATATATTAGGGGAATATGAAATTGAGGACTCTCTGTTTACTCAAGGCATATAAATAACATCTTCTTTTCCCCCCCTCTCTTTATATAGTCAATAGGATACAAATCCTTGCTTCCGCTCCACAATAGCTTGCATATTAACATGGGCCCAAAGGCGAAAGGCGACACGGTTGCATATTGATAACATTCTTTGTGTGGTATAATGCTGGGATGACCCGATACATATGCCTACAGTCAGAATTTCTTTGTATCAACATTAAATGGTGTTGAAGATGATAAATTTGAGTTTCTTGCATGACTCCTAGTAATAGCCCAAATCGGTTAAAATTAGATAGTGCTTTCAGCGACATTAAAATGATGGCAAATTGTATCATTTGAGAGGATATGATGTGGGTTTTATTCAACGATAACAAAATAATGCTACAATACTTGAATATAATCTACTCTGATATTAATACATATAGTATCTTCTTTATTCAAAATAAAAAATTGATAAATTGTGTCCTCATATTAGATTATGAATTTATAGTTTGTGTTCAAGCATGTTCATGTAGAAATTGGAAAAGAAGCTTGACCTATATTAACTTGTGGCAGGACATCCTTAGGAGGGATCCTGTACTATCACTATGAGCATGTAATGCTGCTCATGCATCTTTTAGTATATTCTGGTATGTTATTCTAGGGTTTTGCCTATTTGTTTGACGGAAAATGTAAGACATGGCGCCAGTCATTTCGTTTCTTGAGAAGGCCTGCATAATTTAAGAAAATAGGGATGAACAAGAATTCGCATAAAGATGAGAGTAATGGCAAGTTGGAAATGTCAATATGGTAAGACAATGTGGTTTACAATGCCAACAAAAGATAAATCTAGCTTCTATTTTTAGCTTTTTCCCCATCACATTCTTGAAAGGAAAATGATTTTTTGTCATGAGTAAATTTCATTGGTTTTATTGTGTGGATCAATTTGGTAAATTTCATTAGAAAATGAACTTTTACGGTTATATCGGAAGCCATTTGATCATTATACGAGGCACTCAAAGAGATAGCTAGTCCACTATCTGTACTTTTCTTTACACCTAAAGTAGGTTTATTTATCCACCCATAGTTTCCTTTTGAAATCCAATGTAAAAACAAAACAAAAAAGCAAAACAAAAGCAAAACCAAAAAAAAAAAGAAGTTGTTACTATGTTTATCGTCGTCGTTGCAAATATCTCAAGTTCATATCGATAGGTAGAATGTTGAATATACATGTGACCTTGTTTAAGATTTGAATTTCAAATTTTCAAATACAATTGTGTGTGTTCTAGTGAAAATATCATTTTACAACTGGCGAGTTAAATTTTGTGTGAAACATTGTAGAGAATCAGAAATTAAAACCCAAACTAAGTATGGACCCAAGCACTAAGATGTCGCCTTGAGAAAGCGACAGGGGATAAAAAAGCGTGGGCCAAAGCTCAAAGTGGGCCAACAAGTGGGTTGAGGCAGGTCAGGCTCACCAAGGCTCGAGATGGACTCGGCGAGGAAAAAATGCCCAAGTCAAGTTGTAGAGGCAACTTTGCAGTGGTGAAGTTTTCGAAGGACATGTCGTGGCAAAGTTCTTTGAGGCACTTTGTCTCCGCTACCATTCAAATATCTTGAGTGCATTGCCATTTTAAGTAATATCGGTGTCACTATTATTTGGAGTTGCCAAGGGAATGAAAGGCCGAGGCAACTAAGTTCTGGAGGCGATGCAGCCGACACTACCATCTCTAATATCTTGGTCATGTAAATGCGAACTTGCCACGAGAAATGAACGCCATTAACTACTACATATCAACCTAAGTTCAGAGGAATATCCTACCAGGTGATGGCTTGACCTTTGAGAGAGGCTTCCTCTGCAAATGAAAACTAATCCTTGGCCGAAATGGCGGTCCCAAGGCATTACTAGCCTAAAAGGCGATAGTAGGCCTACGGTTTATTAACTTGAGTGCGATGGCGGGCCCCCAAGACTTCTTCTTGGGTGATAGTAGGCCTAGAAATACCGATTTGGCAGCAACCCGCGAAGATGGGAAGCGGGACAGCCCAAATATAAGGACTCCTTTCCATTACCAGTCACAGACTTGCCTTGAGTCGCCTAGGGCTAAGGAAGCCCCCTTAGGCAGTACTAAGGCCTGACATGGTGATGGTAGGTTTGGTTGTGGCCTTAGTCACAAATTAGGGAGTTTGTGTCACGACCCAAACCCACCTATGGGTTTAACAATGCTTAGGCGATGTCTGAGATTAGAAGGCACTTTAATGATAAAAGCAGTAATTGAGTCGAGTGGCGGAAATATCTGATAATTAAATAATGTCAATGAAATGTAATGATCTGTATGCAAAAGACTTTTAACGTGACACCTACTTGCGGTCCGGTGCGAACACCTACATATATATGAAGCGGTGGCTGAAATGAATAACATAATGCGTAAAAGGTTAAGAATGAATGTCCTTTCGATTGTTAAGCAGATCAATTGATTGATATATCGGTCATTCGGTCATAATAGTCATATGTGGTACATCCATTAGCGAACAATATAATGCGATGAGTCTTGAAAGGCCGAAGCGGTCAATGATGGCCATCATAACGATAAGCGAAGTTTCAAGATAGGAACTAGAGATCTCTATAACGATGCGATACTTGGTAACAGTAGTTGCTATGGATGTCACAATACAGTTCAGAATAGAGGACATACATTCATTCAGTTAACAGTATCAATTCAGAAACAATACAGTTTAACCATTGAAAGATATTCATATTTGAACATATCTTTACACGGTTATTACTCCTCACGAGTTAGACTCTGAATAAGTTAGGGCATCTCTAGATGCCAACCCTACGATTCTGAGTGAACACACACTAAGCTACAGTTGGGAAAAAAAAAAAAAAAAAAGCTTAGTCCTTAATTTGCCTCGATTGGGTTCTGCATCAATATCCTCATTAAGATGCTTTAAACTAGGCCTAGGATGCCTAGAATGAAATGAGGATGCAAAAGATGCACTTTAAAAACATTTTCAAATTTTGAGAAAAATAAGGTCCTTTCGGCGTGGCTTTCCCCTTCGGCGGACATCTGATCAAAGGTTCCCTTTCAGCGTCACTTTCCCTTTCGGCGGTACTGCACTCTATAGCAAAAATCTTTGGATGTGTGAAAATCACGCTCGATAGGCGCTCGACACCGCTCGGCGTGTGACCTAAATCCCCGCTCGGCGTGGATTTCCTTCGGCGGATTATAAACAATGCCAAGTCTTTGGGAGCCGTGTTCCAAGCAGGTGCCACTTTCCCGCTAGGCGTGAGTCCAAATGCGGAAATTCAGATTTGAACCTCAAGCTCAAAACCAAATTTAAATGCCTCAAATTTGATCATCTTGGGCTAATTTTCTGGAAAACACTTGTAAACTTATAGAATAACATGATTCAAAGCTCAATTTGAGAAATCAAAAGCCCAAAGGTAAGTAGATTAAATACAAACTTTGGCTCAAAACTCAGAATGTGATGAACATGGACATGCATGAATTTAACCAACTCCAAAGCTTCAAATACTTGTTCAAAAGAGTTTATTTCCTCAAGAACATGGTGAATTCATGATCCATTGTAAAAATATGAACATGCATGTACAATTTTATGAACAATAACTTCAAAACTCAAGAATGGCAACATGCATGCATGATTTATACTACAATTCAACATTATGAACTAACTCTTGGCTAGAATCTCTAATTTCTCATGGATCATGCAAGAATCAACTCAAATACACAATTAAGAAGAGGTTTCTCCTACCTTAGGTCCTCAATTACAAGTATGGAAGCTCAATTATGCACTTATCCTTTCAATTCCTTCAAATTTCCAAGCAAAATTCAAGATGAAGCCAAGTTTCTCTACCTCCCTCTCTTAGTCAGTTTTGTCTCTCAAAATGGATGAGGAAAAGTGATGCCAACATATGAAATTGAAGACTAAACAATGGCCTAGCTAAGTCCACTAGATGGCAATTTAGTAAAAAGGCCCAACTTATGTAATTTAACTTAATTTAATCTAATTTAACCATACCAAATCACTTTTACTTAAATATGCCATAAAATCACATAAATTCTAATGATCATAAAACACCGGTCAATTTGGATTGACGTGACAAGATCTTCAATTTGCGTTTAAAGCATAAAACATGGAGATAATTTATGATCAAGCAGATAGAAATGCATTTAAACTAGTATATTCAATCGATCAATTCGGTATTTCGATTCAATTACTTATCATAATCGATCTCGGTTTAGCGATGTCGGTGGTTAATCGATAGCGATGGTGAGGTTGTCACATTGTGGTTAGGTGGCTAAGGGTGGAAGCTTATGAGGTGAACCTAAACATGGCCAATAGCGAGTTAATGGAGTCTGAGAAGCATGTACTAGCCAAATAGAATTGAGAAGGCAAGTCGTGACAAGTTTCATCGTGCAAGTGCACTTCGAGGTTCAAGAGAAGACAAGTCAGAGACAAACTCCGTTGTAACGCACTTTGAACAAAAAGAGTTGCCGCGCCAAACACTCTCGCGTATTACACTTGCTAAGGTTCAAAAAGGTAGTTGTGGAGGCAAGCGGATAGTACAGTACATGCAAAGGACACATGGCACCTTCAGCCTGGTGGCTCAAGGCGGAATATTCCATATGATCTTCTAGGACACATGTCTCCTCCTATTTGGCCACTTTGTGTCCTTTTGGTACCAAGGAAAAGCCTAAAAATATGACCCCTTTCCTAAGGTTGGGAAGAAGAATTTTTGGGATTTGGGAAAATCACCCATTTTGGCTTGCCATACACTTCTTCTTAAGCCACTTATTTCACCCTTACCCACACACTCTCTAACTCCCATCTGTGGGCTCTTATTCTCGACCACTTCCACCATTATTGGACCATCAACATAGTTTTGTCTCTAATCACCTCTCTAACCTTGAACCCCCCTACATTTTTGGCGACTCTATTGGAGAAGGCTGCTTTGTTGATGGTTCATACCTTGCATAATACTTCACTAGAAAAGATGGCAAATGAAGAAGTTCAACAATCCCACTGACAAAGCTCTTCAATGGCGGGCGGCTTGACCTTGAGGCCGTGATTAATAAGTGGTTGAGGTAGTTCAATCACTCCAGGATATATAGAGGGAGATCCTGGCAGCTTTGCAAACTTTCACTGAGGCTATTATGGCCATGGCTTCTAAACCAGCGCCAGTGCAAGCACCTCTACCTGTAGTAGTCCTAAACCTAGCGCCTAACTTATTCCCTGAGGTTCGGGCTCCAATCCAGGTGCCTCTGGTGGTACCTCGGTGAAAGTAACCGCCATTGATTCATGAGGGACCAGTTGGACCATTCAACCCACTCACTTTGTTACTCTAGCCGATGTACAAGCTATGCTCGAGCAAGAGCGCGAAGAAACAAGCGCCATCTCTCCTAGACCCAGATGTGAAACCCCCATACTCTCAAGAGATATTGACCATGACTTACCCAACTGGGTATACAGTGCCCAAGTTTATTAAGTTTGATAGAAAACAAGGCAATGCCAAAGAACATGTGGTCAGGTTCATTAAAACTCTTGGTGTCCATGGCAGTGACCACTCTATGCACCTTCGGGAGCTCTCCAAATCACTTATTGAAAGAACTTATAGTTGGTATGTAAACTTGGCTCCCAACTCAATCAAGAGTTGGGAGGAGATGGTGAACAAGCTCCACACGAAGTTCTTCCAAGTCTAGGAGAAAGTTACAACCCTCACACTTAGGCGAGACGTCCAAAAAGAAGGCAAAGATATACTAGACTATGTTAAGCGGTTCTAAGACAATGCGATTGACTGTCATGAACCAATGGATGAAGCTCACTTAGTCAGCATATGTGTGGACGGTGCCATACGCTACTACAAGATTTTTTTGATGAACCAGAATCTGCCTACCTTTTCAGCCTTGATTGAGGCAACTAGAAATCTCAGTACCATTGGTCCTTTACACAGATCTCATGACAGCCACTGCTACTCTTGCAGTAGTAGAGTTTCTATGGTAACTCCATAGGAGGGAGCCGCTAGCAAGCAGAGGCTTTGTCCTCTCGAAAGAGGAAGAGTTATGAAGAAAGGAATCCATATTCTTGCAGCCTTGAGAATGTTGAGGCCTTGGTTAAAGAATGGGTCACTGATGGTGAACTTATTTTACCTCTGGTCGATGTTACTTTAACCAAGAAGAACAAAAAAAGCCTAGATTACTGTTTCTATCACAGAACCACCAGACACCCTACCAGGGATTGTTGGACGTTAAAAAATATCTTCAAAAAGAAAGTTGACACGAATGAGCTGAAGTTCAAAGATACCGGTAATCGTGACGTACGAAAGAAACCTTATCCTAACCACAAGGAGAATGGGAAGAATGTATACATGATCAGCTACCTTGGGCCTGTGCACGATTAAGTGCACATGGCGTCTTACTATGATGAGTTAGAAGAAATTATGGCAGCGGGCTCACTGACTCACTGAAAGCGGCACAGCAGGGCAAAATTCACAAAGGATACTCATGCCCAACCCTTGCAAAATTCTGTTAAGTTTCGCACCTTCTTTGACCAATTAGGGCTGAGCCAAGCCGCCAGGATGGAAGCAACAAAGGCTTTCATCAGCATCTCTGAAGTGCACCATGCTAAAGTTGCTGAGGCCAAGGAATATGTGCCTTGCGCATCCAGGAAGATTATGGGGCCATTACCTTTTCAGAGGCAGACAGAGCATACCCATTTCCCCATAATCGTCCTCTTTTTGTCACATCTTATATCAATGATGTGGAGTTCAAGCGTGCTTTCCTCGATGGTGGGGTGTCCATAAACATCATTACTGCTGACACCTTCGCAAAGGCTGGCATCCTGGAGTCCAGAATGGTTCGCCAACCCATTATTGTAACCGGTTTTGGTGGTGAGAAAAAGGTCACTAAGGGCAATGTTGTAGTGGACTTAGCAGTTAGCGAGATTCGTTCCGCGACTAAATTCCATGTGATTGAAGCATATACGAATTACCACATAATACTTGGCAGAGCTTGGATGCACCGATATGAGGCTATCCCATCCAGCTATCACCAATGTGTGAAGGCAAAACTGGGAAAATGCTACTACCATAAATCGTCAAAAAGCCATTGAATTGGAAGAGGCACACTATTCGGATGCGATTTCTTTCTTGAGTTGTCAGCAGATAAAACTCAAGGACTAGTAAAATTGCGAGGTAAAATTGCGAAGTGGGAAAACATCAAGAGATCACGAGGTTGCTCCAAAGTAGTGGGAGAAAAGGCGGCAAATCCACAAGTCCTCTGCCTAAGATTATCAAGGTGTGCGAGGGCAGCAAGACAGTTTACTACCTATGACGGTCTTGGGGGCTAGACTTCATACCTTGGGAGGACGGCCCTGAGACAAATAAATATGATGGTAATGAGTCCCGAGAAGGGTTAATGGAAACGCTTGAGCCCGCCCCGAAATGCATGCAAGATAGGCTAAACCCGGCGGGAGGAACTTTTCGAGTCAACCTTAGTGACTCACCTGGGCAGAGAAAGCCAGTGTTTGTCAGTAATAAAATGGCTCCAGCAGCTAAGGCAGAATTGATAACACTACTAAAGCAATACAGTAATGTCTTTGCTTGGACATATGATAAGATGCCTGGTCTTACCCATATCTCGTCACTCATCATCTGGATACTTTTCCCAACTCTAAACCGATCAAGCAGCATGCTCGAAAGTATCACCCTGATCTTGAAGCAAAGATTAAAGCAGAGGTAGAAAAGTTACAGAGGGCCAAGTTCATTGAGCCTAAACAATATCAACAGCTAGCAAATATTGTTCTTGTGCGAAGAAGAATGATCAAATCAGGGTCTACGTAGACTTTCGTGACCTGAATAAGGCTTGCCCGAAAGATGAGTTTCCATTACCCCATGTCGATACACTTGTTGATTCAACTGTGGGCCATCAGATGTTCTCTTTCATGGATGGGTTCAGTGATTATAACCAGATCAAAATGGCACCAGAAGATATAGAAAAACTGACCTTGAGCGCCCTTGGGAAATTTTTTCTACACGGTGATGCCCTTCGGTTTGAAAAACATGGGGGTAACCTACCAATGGGCTATGACCGCAGTGTTCCATGACATGTTGCATCACGAAGTGGAAGTATATGTGGATGATCTGGTGGTCAAGTCTACTAAGGCAAACCGCCACCTCTGCGACTTGGAAAAGGTTTTTCAGCGCTGCCGCAAATTCTGCCTCAAGATGAACCCTCTCAAGTGTACCTTTGGAGTTACCGCTGGCAAGTTCCTTGGCTTCCTTGCACACCAGTGGGGGATTAAAGTAGATGGGGACAAGATCAAGTCAATAATGGAGATGCCTTCGCCACATTCTTAAAAAGCTTTGAAGAAATTCCTAGGCAAAGTGTCATACCTCAGGAGGTTTATTCCAGCTCCTGCTGAGATAATCTTCCCTTTTGGGACACTGTTGAAAGGAAATCACAAGTTTGAATGGTTGCAAGAACACCAACAGACATTTGATATGGTGAAGCAAGCACTTACCTCCCCACTTACAATGATTGCCCCACAGCTTGAAAAGCCTCTGCTACTGTACCCGACCTCTACTCTGCAGTCTATTGGAGCCCTACTTGTCCAAGACATAGATGACATTGAGAAGCCAGTTTATTACATTAGTCACAAAGTCAATGGTGCTGAGTCGCGATATACCCCAATTGAGAGGCATTGCTTAGCCTTAATCTTCACAGCACAGAAGTTACGCCACTATTTTTTGGCACACCCGATCCAGGTTGTGACTTGAAGTGATCTCGTTCGCTACTTACTGAGCAAGCCCGTTCTAATTGGGAGAATGGCAAGATGGCTCTTGGCTCTAGCAGAATATGATATCACTTATGTTACTCTCAAGGCTATTAAGAGCCAAGCATTTATAGACTTACTGGCCCAGTTCCCATCCGGTGAACATGAATCTGCAGAGGTATCCCTACTAGGTGAGGTCCATGTCTCAATAGCTGAAGTTGAGACTTATTGGGACTTAAAATTTGATGGAGCCTTCGGAGCTGGGAAAGGTGGAACTGGCATCACACTAACTAGTCAAGAAGGAGAGAAGTTTCATCTGTCATATATGCTTGACTTTGAATGTTCAAATAACGAGGCTGAATATAAAGCGTTGATACTGGGTCTGATAGCTGCCCAAAAGAAGGGCCTCTGCAAGTTAAAAAATTTGGGGCGAATCCAAGCTAGTTGTCAAGCAAACGATGGGTGATTTCGTCTTGAAGGAGTCCCTGTTGGCCCCATATCGCACTATAGTTCAAAGGTTGCTCACTTAGTTTGATGATGTCCAAATCCAGCATACTCCTCAAGCACATAACCGTTTTCCCGATGCCTTGGCTACACTGGGGGCAAAGGTGGAGATACCAGATGATAGTATAGCCATCGTCATCGAGAAAAGGACAACGCCAGCGGTGATAAGCGAAAGAACATGCGAGGAAGATCTTTGAGGAGTGGAAAATAGATATAATCCGATGGTTAAGCGGCGGGAACAATCGGACCAATGAGAACTTGCATCATTTTGCTCCTCGGAGGAGAGTTGTATTTTCGTGGTCCAACAACTTCTTGGTAAGGTACATCGAGGCAAGAAGCAACTGACAAACTTAAGTAGATCCATGCTAAGTCTTGTGGAGATGGAGACATCGGTTTATCTTGTGAATCTGAGAGGCAAGTACTCTTGGCGGAGATGGAAAAAGAAATCTTGAATTGCAAAGGCAATGCGCAGTGCAGTCCACCCTAAGAAAGAGGAAACTCATTTCTTAAGCAATGGAGAATGAAGGCGACCATATATTGACTATCTGGGAAATGGCACCTTGCTGAGAATAAAGTGATGCTGTCGAGTTAAGAGACGAGCCTCCACCTCTTCCTTGACGGGGCAAGTTGTGTCGAAGAAGCCGAGGAACCTTTAGCGTGCTTATCAAAAGATGAGGCAAACAAGGTGCTAAGGGAAGCACACAAAGCAGAGCATTAAGGAGGGCAGCGGTTATATGGACATCTCATTCACCTCAGTTACTACTGGCCAACAATGGAAGAAGATGCTAAAAACTTTGTGAGGAGATGCCAGTCTTGTCAGAAGTTTGGGAATTTGATACATGCACCGGCAGTTGAACTGCATAACATCAAGACTCCTTATCCGTTCCATACTTGGGCATTTGACTTGGTAGGTCCTATAGCGCAACAGTCTAAAGGATATAGATGGATACTTGCAGCAATTGAAGTTAGCACTAAGTGGGTAGAGGCTATACTAATGAGGAAGAGAGATGGGGCAGGAGTAGCCAACTTCATTAGAGAGAACATAATCTGCAGGTTTGGCATACCCAAAGTGATACTGTCTGACAGTGGAACTCCTTTTGTAAATCACCATGTGGGAAGACTGTTGGATGCCTACCAAATTAAGCATCACAAGTCTAGTCCATACTATCCCCAAGGGAACGGACAAGCTGAGGCGACCAACAAAACCCTCATCCGAATACTAAGTAAGATGATGGATGAAGCATAGGACACAAGGTCTGAACAACTCCCTATAGCACTCTGGGCGTATACAACGTTAAAGAGGAAGCCAACTCAGGCAACCTCATTTTCTCTAGTATATGGGTCCGAAGCTGTGTTATCGGTTGAGTTGGCAGTACCCTCAGTAAGAATGGCTATGTCAGCACACTTAGTTCTAGACAGCAAGAAGAATGACATAGAGACAGCTGAAGAAAGAAGAGATCAGGCCTCGCAGGTAATGGAAAAGTATCATCAATCCATAGCCTGCGCCTACAATTAATCTGTTCAACACAGAAAGTTCAAGGAAGGAGACTTAGTATGAAAAACAGTGGATGCAATCATGCGGGGGCAATCAATCCCCAAGTTCTCACCCAGATGGAAAGGCCAAACTAAGTATGGACCCAAGCAGTAAGATCGCCCTGAGAAGGCGACCAGGGATAAAAAAAAGGAGCGTGGGCCAAAGCCCAAAGAAAGTGGGCCAACAAGTGGGCCAAGGTAGGTCTGACTCACCAAGGCTCGAGATGGACTCGATGAAGAGAAATGCCTAAGTCAAGTTGCGAGGCAACACTGCGTGATGAAGTCACGAGGGACATGTGCAGTGTTAGAGTTACTGAGGCACTTTGTCACAGTGCCACCATTCCAAGTATCTTTGGTGCCGCCATTCCAAGTAATTTGATTGTCATGATCATTTGGAGTTGCTTAGGAAAGAAAAGACCGAGGCAACTAAGTTCTTGAGGCATTACATCGGCGTTGCCATCTCTAATATCTTTTATCATGTAAATGCGAACTTGCCATGGGAAATGACTACCACAGAACTACTCTTTGCGACAACTAAGTTGCGGAGGAATATCCTACCAAGGTGATAGCAGCCTTTGGGAGAGGCTTCCCTCTTCAAATAGGGGCTAATGCTTGGCACCGATAGCAGGTCCCAAGGCATTACTAGCCTAGGGCTGATAGCAGGCCCCACGGTTTATTAACTTGGTACCGATAGTAGGCCCCAAGACTTACTGGTTAGAGCTGATAGCAGGCCCAGAACTACCAGTTTACCGCGGTAACCCCACAAAGATGGGAGCAGGGCAGCCCGAATATAAGGGACTCCCTTTCCATTACCCAGGTCACGGACTTGCCTTGGTCGCCTGAGGCTAAGGAAGTCTCATTGGGCTTAGTACTAAGGCCTGACATGGTGATAACGAGCTTAGTGTGGCCTTATATGGGAAGCTAGGGAGTTTGTGGTTAAGAGGCTAAGGGTGGAGGCTTATTTGAGGTGAACACAAACATGGCCAATAGCGAGAGCTAATGGAGTTCGAGAAGCATGTCTTTGGCCAAATAGAATGAGAAGACAATGCAGTGATAAATTTCACATTGTAAGTACACTTCGAGGTTTAAGCTGAGAAGGCAAGTGTGAGACAAACTCCGCTGCTTGCACTTCTTTGAGGCCCAAAAGGGAGTTGCCGCGCTAAACACTCTCAACGCAACTACACTCTCAACGCAACTACACTTGCTAAGGTTCAAAAAGGTTGTTGCGGAGGCAAATAGATAGTACACAGTACATGCAGAGGGACACGTGGCACCTTCAACTTAGTGGCTCAAGGAAGAATATTCCATGTGATCGTTTGGGACACATGTCTCCTCTCTATTTGGCCACTTGGTGTCCTCTTGGTACCAAGGAAAAGCCTATAAATATGACCCATTTCCTAAGGTTTAGGAAGAAGAATTTTGGGAATTTGGGAAGATCTTTGCCCATTTTAGCCTTTGCCATACACTTTTTCTTGAGCCACTTGCTTCACCCTCACCCAGTTACACACTTTCCAATTCCCATACTATTGCTGCTACTCATTCTCTAGCCACTTCCACCATTATTGGACCATTAACATAGTTTTTCCTCTCTAATCACCTCTCTAACCTTGAACTCCCTTACAAACATAATGGTGTAAAATTTCTAAATAAGAACTGTATATTGAATTATGTCATATTTACAAAGAGTTCAGCAGCTTATATAACTCTAAACCTATGATTGAAAAAAGGAAATACAACAAATTCAAATATTTACACCACAATTTTTTCTAATTCCTAATATACACAATCATGCCAAATTGAGAATATACACAATACATTCTCACACCCTCACTCAAAGTCAATGTGTTTTAGCAGAAAACACTGAGAGTTTGCTAAGAAGAAATTGAAACTAAGTGGTAATGTGAGTCTTGGTAAAGAAGTCCGTAAGTTGCAAAGCCGAAGAGACAAAAGGAAGCGAGATAGGGCTAGACTACAGATGTTGTCGAATAAAGTGACAATCAATCTCAATGTGTTTCGTCCGTTCATGGAAGACAGTATTGTGGACAATCTGAATAGCACTGCGGTTGTCACAATAGAGGGAGGTCGAAAAGACTGAGAGACACCTAAATCCGATAAGAGACAACGAAGTCAAATAATCTCAGCAGTAGCATGAGCCATAGCACGGTACTCAACTTCGGCAGTAGACCGAGTAACAACAGTTTGTTTATTGCTTTTCCAAAAGATCAAGGAATTGCCAAGAAACATACAGAAACCAGACGTAGACTTGCAATCAGTAACATTACCAGCCCAATCAGAATCAGTATAGGCCACCAAATCGAGAGAGGAAGTAGAGGACAATAGTAAACCTTGAAATATAGTACCTCGAAGATAGCGAATTTGAACCAATGCATTAATGTATGGGCGAGAGCGAGACTAACTGGCTAACCGCATAAACAACATAGGTAAGATCAGGACGAGTAACCATCAGATAGACTAAGCAACCCACGAGCTCTCAATATAAAATATGATCATCTAAAAGAACACCATTAGTAGTGTTAAGCATTACATTAAGCTCAATGGGGGTATCAGAAATCTTAGTGTCAGTAAGATCGGCACGATAAATAACCTCATTGGCATACTTGGCCTAAGATAGAAAGTAGCTCTTGGGAGAAGAAGCTATCTCAATACCAAAGAAAATACTGCAATGGGCCCAAATCCTTTATTTCAAAGGTGCGAAAAAGATGCTACTTGACCTCAGATATAGTAGAAGAGTCAGAACCCGTTATGATCATATCATCCACATACAGTAATAATGCAACAAATCCAACAGAGGTGTGGAGAAGAAATAAAGTAGAGTCCTAGGCACAAGGATGAAACCCAAGCTCGATAACATGATGAGAAAGCAATCATACCAAGCACGAAGAGACTACTTTAGACTATCTGAGAGCACATCGAAGGTGACAAACCTATCCAGAGGAATGGTGAAGGCTAAAGGGAGGAAGCATGTAAACCTCCTTAGTGATATGGTCTTTATGAAAAGCATTCTTAACATCCATCTAATAAAGAGGCCAAGAATGAACAGCAGCGATAGAGATCAAAGTACAGATAGTAGTCATCTTGGCAACAGGAGCAAAGGTCTCCTTATAATCAATACCATACTCCTATGAGAAACCTTTGGCAACCAGACGAGCTTTGTAGCACTCAAGAGAACCATCAGAAATGAGTCTTGACTTTGTAAACCCATTTGCAATCAACTAGATTCTTACTAACAGGCAAAGGAACCAACTCCTAAGTACTAATTTTCTGTAAAGCAGACAACTCATCGTCAATAGCTTGAACCCAATGAGGATCCTAACAGGCCTCCTTGTAAGACTGAGGTTCTAAAAAGAGTGAATAGCAAACAAAAAAGTATGATAGGAAGCAGAAAAACATGTATTAGACCAACCCAACCTGTCTAGAGGATGACGCGCTCGAGTAGGGTATCGATGTCTGATGGGATCAAAGTCGTCGAAGTAGGGGATCGGACGAAGCGAGAGACAACCAGTGGAGGAAGAGCCTTGCGACAAGAATAAACTAACAACGAAGGAGGAGAAGAAGAAATCGAAAGAGGAAAAACATGAGGAAAAGATGGAATAAGCTCATGAGGAACTATGGAGATGTACTCATCAGACGGGACCTCAGAAGGAAATGGATCAATATAGACCAAATCCTCTTTGGAAATTGGGCCAATGAAAGGAGGAAGGCTGAAAGTAAGATAGGCGTTAGAGAAAGGCAACATGGAAGGAGACATAAAAGCAGCAGGAAGCAGGGGTCATAATAGTGATAACCTTTAAGTGAGACTATAACCCAAAAAGACACATAGGACAAATCGGGCACTAAGTTGGGTCCTATCTTTCAGGTAAAGGATAAAACAAGTAGACCCAAACATCTGAAGGAGGGAGTAATTAGTAAGTTGAGAAAATAGAGCCTCATAAGGAGACCGACCGGAAAGAAGGAGGGTATGCATGCGATTGAGAAAAAGCGGCGAAAGCGCCTCACCCCAAAGCAGGCGAAATGGAGGCGAGAGAAGAAGAAATCTCGTTATCTCAAGGAGATGATCTTTCCTTCGACAACCATTTTGGACAGTGTATCGATTCTGAAATTTGGTGAATAGTACCCAATTTGGCCAAATATCACAGAATTCAGTTTTAAAGTATTCCCCACCCAAGTCAGACCACAACAATTTAACAGTGGACCTAAATTGTGTAGTGACCATAGACTGGAAAGTACAGTATATTTGGTAGAAGTCAGACTTATGAGTCATAAGATAAACTCAAGTATAACGGTTGCAGTCATCAACAAATTTCACATAATATGTAGAACCCCCTTTGGTGAGAACAGGAGAAGAGCCCCAAACATTAGTATGAATTAAAGAAAATGGTGCATCAAATATAAAAGTACTTTTATAGAAAGGTAAGGCTGTCATTTTGGCAAGTTTACACCCCCGACATTCAGTAAGTTCACTAAGAGAAACTTTACCTAATATACCAGACTAAGCTAAAAACCGTAAACGATCAGCAGACAAATGCCCTAATCTAAAATGCCACAAGTAGAAAAGACTAGACAGAGAATCTAATTGAAAAAAAAAGAAAAGAAAAAACGCTGTCAAAGAGGTTGCCATAGGCAAATGTAAGCTTTCCACCACATAGAGGTCTCTAACTCTACAACTGGTCCTAATTTGTTACTTAGACATCTGATCTTGCACAGAACAAATAGAAGAAGAAAAGACAATATCAAAACTAGAGGCATCAAACTGACTGATAGATAATAAACTGACAGATAACTGAGGAACATAAAGGACAAAGGGAATATAGACAATAGACATAACATAACATACGGTAGGACAGACCCAACAGATATAACAAATCTACCAGACCCATTAACCGCATTGACAGAAATAGGAAGAGTACAATTTTGAAGTAAGGAGAGATGGGGAGTCAAATGATAAGAGGCACGAGTAAAAATCCAAGCAGACGAAGAAATACGAAGAAGACCCGAGCAAACCTAAATGAAGAGAAGAAACAATGAAAGCGGATGGGGATAACTCAGAGGTAGACAATATATGCTGAAGTTGACTAATCTGAGTAGTCAAGGAAACCAAGTCAAGATTTGGAGCCGGAGCAGATGCAATAGAATCGGCGGGTGACTGCACGGTACTTAGAGGAGGAGCGCAAAACTTGGTCGGAAGCTTGGAGAAGACAAGGTGAACCACGGTAAACAGACAAACATCCATTCTTGGGACAATAATACTTCCAATGACCCCTTTGATGGTAGAAGGCACAATCATTAAAAGCCAGAGACATCGTAATAACTAGAAAATTAAGAGGTTTAAGTGTAATAAATCCAAAATAAAACAAAATAGTCAAACCAGGGGTTCAAGTGTAAAAACCAAAAAATGAAGGGTCAAGCGTAATAAATCAAATAGAATGATATTGGATGGTCAAATCGACCAAAGCATTGCGGAAAAAAAAGAGTGGCGAGATGAACCAAGAGAGGTCGAAGCAGAGTCGGAGCCGAGATGAATCAAACAGAATAATACCAAGAGAGGTCGAAGCATAGTCAAAAAGAGATGAACTAGAAGCCGAAGTCCAAAGTCGAAGACTTGGAGCTGAAATTAAAGAGAACCACGAACGACAATAGCGAAGAAGAATAGTCGAGGCAGTCGTGAGATAGAAGCGATCGAGATTCTGAAATTTGGGTTTGTGTGTTGCAACATGAGGGAAGTTGCAATCAAGAGAGAACCACGAATGACAGTCGCTTGAGGCCTTCAGTCAAACCAGACAAACACAGAGAAGAAGAAATCGACTCAGAGACTTCTAGGGTTTTGGCTCAGAGACAGCTTTGATACCATATAAGATTTCTGAATAAGAAGAGTATATTCAGTTGTGTCATATTTACAAAGAGTTCAGCAATTTATATAACCCTAAACCTATGACTGAAAAAAGAAATACAGCCAATTCAAATATTTACACCACAATCTTTCCTAATATCTAATATACACAATCATGCCAAATTGAGAATATACACAATATATTCTCTCAAATGGACCAATGAAAAATTCAGATGCCTTTTACTGATTTTGTTAGATCACCAGTTGTGTATGAGTGGTGGGGTGTAGATGCATGTCCATGCTTCAACCCTTCCTAAACCTAAATCCTTTGATATTGGGATATGTATCTAGAAGTTAAATACAGGTATGGGGGATGCCTTGAAAACTGATATATATATTACTTAATTGTATGATATTCTTAGAAAATGTGATGTAAATTTAGAAATGCTTGAAATTAAATAGAATTTAGGGGAAATATTAAATTTGTATCTTCTACCCATATGAGAAACTAGAAATATTTTTTTCCTAATAAATATGAACTTTTCTTCAAACATCATATAAACTTAGAGGGTTAGTGTCTAAATTAAGTATAAGCATTGGAACATATCTCACACCTTTACTCTTATCATATCTGATGGACATGGGTACTTGGGGAGAAATAAAAGAGAGAACCAGACTGAACTAAACTTTTTCCACCAACACAGACCGAGAACCTCCTCAAACTAGAGCTCTATCATCTTAAATTGTTAACTACTAACTCATCTAAAAACTTTGTAAATTGGTGATCTAACAAATTGATATTAAAGACTAGAACTAGGACTCAAAAACACTTACTGTTTTCTGTCGTAAACATGGTCTAGATCAAGGATGGTCCGCTTGTGACAGGCATCGATAATGGCATGAAGCTTGACACCTTCCTTGAGGGGCTTGACAATGGTATTATTGATATCATTATCAAGGATCATTCCAGCAGTCATGAAATCAGAAGGACAGATAGTTTCATTGTAGTCATCGTTCTCATCCATATCAAAATCAGGTTGTCGTAAACCATGTCCAGAGAAGTAGAACACCAAGGAGTCCCCGGACTTGCAGTCGGCCACAAGCCATCTCAACGCCTTCTGCGTGTTCTCCTTTGTTGGAATATGGTTTGGGTCATCCTCCTCTTCTGCAATTTGCTCAAATTTAAATAATTAATAGATCATCCGTAAAAGAAAACATAAACATAAGACTTAAAACTTAAGAGTGGGATTTTTTTTTTCCTTATATTAAATTAATGTTTTTGATAATTTTAATTATCTGTGAATGTAATATTAATTTACGTAGTAAATAAAAAATATTTACATATATATTTTTTTATCACAGTGTCAATGCTTCTGAGAAGCAAACTTATGGATGTTTTTGCTTTCTCTTTCCAACTATTGTCTGTGTTGATGCTGGTTCTGTTAACTGTTTGTGTTGCAGACATTCACTGGTTCGACATTTTTGGACATGGTCTCAGTCAAGTGCTTGGTAATAAATCTATTTCCTTCTGCTCATGTACACTGTTAAGATTAAATGGAATTATTTACTGAATATCCACACTACTATAAAGGGCATGGATTAGAATAAATACCTGTTAGAACACAAATAGAAGTTTCAAGAAAACCAAAATGATCGGTTAGAAGAGATTTCATTCTGTTCACATCATTTATTGTTCCCTTGAGCTTGTGCTTCTTCTTTTGGTAACTGACTCCGCAAAGAACTGCCCGCTTTGGTAGATGTACACCGATATTATTAGTCATAGAATTTAGCTTTCGATCAGGCTTTGGCAATGCAGCATGCGGGCTTTTGATTTCTTGCAATCTTGTTTTCCAACAAAAGCATAAATGTCCCTTCGGGACGGTTTCACATCATTCGGTTGAAATCAGAGATTCACAAGATTGGCATAGAGTGTTTTTGGAGTCCGGTGTTTCCATAACCTTGTTGTGGCAGTTGCCACATGAAATTTCTCTAGAAAGAGGACTGAATTTATGACGCCAACATGGTGAGGTATAATAGAATTTTACAAAATCCAACCAACCGAGGAGCAACTAAAATGGGATTTTACTAGTGAGCTGTTTTTAATTTTGTTCAACAAACTTTTTCTGCTATTTTTAAGTTTTATTCTATAGCACTATAAAGAGTGTGAAGAACTTGATACCCTATGTCTAATTTTTTTTTTTAAGAGTGTTCACATTGGCAATTGATCTTTGGATATTAAGCAGATCATTTTAAGCACCATTTTGGTAATGAATGTCAAAAAAGTGAACATCAAATAGTTTTTTCCCAGGAAAATTGCGAAAGACAATCCCACTTCGTAGAATCTGATCATTTTCCTTAATCATATTCTTTCTCAGTTGTTAAAGTCCAATGACAGTGCTTTGAATATCATGACCATGCTAGTATGCTTGATGTCGGCATTATGTTTTGTAGCCTGTAGACTGTTGGATCGGGATCTATCCCCTTTTTGTAGCCTCACCCTCATTCATAGTTTGTTTTTTCCCCCAAAATGTGCTTATCCATATAGCTTTTTCTCAGTGCTCTTTGATTCTGCAGGTCATTGAGAATGAATGGATTTGATTTGAAGACTAATTAGCATTTTCACAAGCAGTGATCAATCCTAGACATTAAAAAATGAAAAATGATATAAAAGTTCACTTTTTGGATCTACTTTATAGACCTAGTAATATGTCAAGAAGATGATTGGTTGATAATTAGAGAATATTTAATTATCAACCAATTCTCTTTTTAAGACATCACTAGATCTAAAAAGTGGATCTAAGTTTTAGAACTAAATAGCAATACTTTTGAAAAATTAATTACAATGTTGAAATAAATCCATGGAAAAGGAATCTATATGAGAGTAGTGTAGTCAAAAGCCATTTGGGTCTGCAATGTCTATATATTCTAACAACAATAATGCAAAGTGTGAGAAGAACATAAAGAACCTGATGCTCCACTGTTGTTTATGTCCTGTACACGCATGTACAGATAGAAACATGTACGAAATGAAGAATTATAAAAAAAAAGAAAAAAATTAAGAAGAAAAGAGGTGCTTTTCTCACTCTCTATTTGCTACTGTATAACTGTTGTACGTTGATTCAAATTCTTTGAAGAAATTTGATCACTAACAATGGAAGTCATGTTCACAATGAGAAGACAACTCTATTAAAGTAGAGTCTAAGGAAGGTATAGTTTTAGTTATAGGTAGGAAGGGTAAACTATCAATAGGTTCTAATAGTTAAACTTAATTTTCATCAAGTCCTATTGAAAATAAGTTTTGGTAAAATTGTCACTAAAAATAATTTTTTTGTGATAATTTTTTTATATATGTCGCTAAAAATTGATAATTAGTGACTTTTTTTGTCATGATTTTTATAAATTGTCGCTAAAACTTACAATTAGTGACGTTATTTATGACAAATTTTTCTCATAGGACCTATTGGACAATAAGTCCACTTATTAGGACCTATATGTAAGTACCATTTTTAGGAAAAACTGTTTACTATAGCCCTTGTATGGTTTGCTAAAATGATGGGCCAAAAGATAAAGAAAAATGATTTCTTTCATATTTTTCTCCACCTAATGAAGTTAGGTTTAAAATTACAACTTTCTCATAAATGATCACAAATTAAGAATAGAATACAAATTAGAACATCTAAACTTAAAGAACAAATGCTATATATTAACCGGTTCATTAGAAATAAAAAAATTGATCCTACATATAAATTTTTCTTGCTTCTCTGTTCAAAAGTCTCTTTTCACGACACGATTTCTTCACGTGAACGGTCTATTACTCACAGGATGGATGCTAGTTGAGCTGTAACTGGTCTGATTTCCCATTGGTATAATATTTCAAAAGTTGAGCACAAACTCTTGGTTAATTTTAACCAACTCGGTAAGCCATTTTCTTTCAAAAATCTTAATTGGCGTTATCAATTACACCAAATTGATACAAAATCTAAAATTAAGGGTCAAAATTAAGCTAATAGAAATGATAGGGTCCAAAATGATACACATTGAATTTGATTTTCAAAGATATTCATGTTCAGAACTGCCAATTTCATTTTCAAAAGATGTTCGTGTTCAAATCTACCAATTTGAATTTCATGTTCAAAACTGCCAATAAAAGGTTGCAAATGTTTTGCAAGATATTCTATTTAACAAGCCAAGAATAGCAATTTGATACAATTAATCTTCTCTTTAGGCTCAAACAAAAGTATAAATATCTTACCAAAGAATCATATTATTAGGGGAATATGAAATTGAGGACTCTCATTTACTCAAACTGCATGTAAGTAACACTTTTTTTTCCCCCATTCTCTTTATATAGTCTATGGGATACAAATCCTTGCTTCCGCTCCACAATAGCTCCCATATTAACATTGGGCCCAAGACAACACCGGTTGCATATTGATAACATTCTTTGACATGGTATAATGCTAGGATGACCGTTAGATATCCCTACAAGTTGAATTTCTCTGAATCAACATTAAATGGTATTGAAGATGATAGCTGAGTTTCCTGCACAACTCCGAGCAATAGCCCAAATCAGTTAAGAATTAGATAGTGCTTTCAAGCGACATTAAAATGGTGGCAAATTGTATCATTTAAGAGGATATGATGTGGGTTTTATTCAACTTGATAACAAAATAACGCTACAATACTGTTGGGGAATTTTCAAAATGGTTTTTAAAATGTATAGTTTAATTTTTGGGTGTTTTCAAAACCTTCCTTATTTTTCTTTGGAAAGCTTGAAATAAGCTTGGGAACTTTGTTCTACATCGTAAAAAGAGAAAAACATGGAGCACTTAATAAAGTGCTATATGAAATATTCTTTTAAATATGGAATTATGAGGTGAAAGCTAGTGTGCATGCACACACACCACAATCTGCACACGCGTGCGCGCGTGGCGTGGGTTGTGTGGCGTTTGATGGCGCACTTTGCACTTAGCAAGGTGCCATAAGGCCGCTTTCCTATTTGCATCGGATAGGTGCGATGACGTGCCATGGGTGACATGGAATACAGTCAGCTTCACATGGCCATGACGTGGTGTCCATTGGTGATGAGTCAACTAATCGATCAAACGGTTGTGTGTCTGATCTGGAGGTGGTTGATCATAGCCGTTGATTAGAGATGTGCGCGATCGTACGGATGAGATGGCACCCGATCGTGATCAAGTGTGATTAGTCAAGGCTTCTATTCGGTGTGAGAATGATCTGCACCGTAGATCGTTTATCCTACGATCAAATTTGATCGGATGTGATCAAGAGACATGACCATTCGATCAGGTGCGTCAAGGTCTATAAATAGGCTACGAAATTAGCCATTTCATTCCATCATCGCCTACAAGGCACCATGAGGGCGCTTTCCTACTTGCATTGGACAGGTTGGAGCTATGATATGGCATGGATGACATGGAATACAGTCAACCTCATGTGGCAGTGACATGGCATTCGTTGGCGATGAGTTAACCAACCGATCAAATGGTTGTGTGTTTAATCTGGAGCGAGTTGATCATAGCCGTTGATTGGAGATGCGCGTGATTGTACGGATGAGTTGGCACCTAATCGTGATCATGTGTGATTAGTCAAGGCGCCTATTCGATGTAAGAATGATCTGTACCGTAGATCGTCAATCCAACGGTCAGATCTGATCAGATGCAATCAAGGGATATGACCATTCGATCAAGTGCATCAAGGCCTATAAATAGGCTACGAAATCAGCCATTTCATTTCATTCAAAAATTCAGAATTCATTCCTGCAATTCTCTCTCTCTCTCTCTCTCTCTCTCTCTCTCTCTCCCTTTCCCTCTTGATTTAGAGTTTTCAATCAAGAGTTTCTTAAGCAAATTTCTACTTTTCTTACTAGTAATCAAGTTCTGCAAATTTGATTATCAATGTCTTGATTTTCTTGAATCTATCAAGAGTATTCTGATCTATTGTCGTCAGTGCAGACGCCGGTAGTTTTGATCTTTAGATCAGGCTTCATTGTATCTTGGAGGCAAATTTGCTGTAACCCCCTGCATACCTTTTGGTGGATGCAAATATTGTCTTTAGGAAAATGACTTAGTAACGCCATTTGAAGCACCAAAGTTCTGTCCTACATAGACAAGATCATTGCCAAGTTTTGAAGACCCGAAGACCACTAATTGAAAAGTTCAAGACAATTTGCTCTAACAATCTAAAGAAAATATTTGGATATGGCAATGTCTATTCAGAAAATGACTCAAGATTTCATGAAACTTGACCGTTTTGATGGAGGAAATTTTCGACATTGACAAAAGAATATGCACTTTTTGCTCGCCACTCTCAAAGTGGTCTATGTGCTGACTACCTCCTATCTGGTGGAGCAAGAAGATGAGACTATGGAGCAAACCTGTACCAGAACCAAATGGGAGAATGACAGCTATATTTGCTGAGGACACATTCTGAATGCACCGTCACACTCTCTATTCGATGTGTATCAATATCTAAAAATGGCAAAGCAACTCTGGGACATACTACAATCAAAGTACCTCACCGAGGATGCCACTAGCAAGAAATTTCTAGTTATAAATTTTATGTATTTTACTATGATTGATTCAAAGCCCATTATGGAACAATTCCATGAGATCCAACATATTCTGAGTCAGTTTCGACAAAAGAATATGAACATGGATGAATCTATTGTAGTTTAAGTCTATAATAAAAGCGCCATCTTCTTGGAAGGATTTTAAGAAAACTTTAAAACACAAAAAGGAAGATCTTACTTTAGAGGAATTGGCTCAATACCTCTAAGTTGAGGAAGAGTCAAGACTTCTTGAAAGTAAAAAAAACCAATTGGCTCAGACTTCCAAGATTCACATGGTGGATGACGGCAAGAGGTTGAACAAAAAGAAGCGTATCGTGAACCCCAACGAGAAAAATGCTAAGAAGCGAAGGCGCTTGTTGGCAAGTGGCAAGCCGACACTTCAAAAATGAATCTTTGGTCATATAAGAAGAAGCCAAAAGCATCAAATGCCAAGAACAAGTTTGTGGCTATTATATACGAGGTGAATATGCTCGCATGAATCTTTGGTGGTAGTGGATTGATTCAGAGCAACAAAGGCACGTCTGCACGACAAGAGCCATTTCACTACTTATGAACAAGTGAATGATGGAGCAGATTAAGCTACATGGGCAACTCTTTAACTGCTGCTATCAAAGGCAAAGGGATGGTGGATCTAGAGTTTATATCTGGAAAAGTCTTAAGTCTTAATGATGTTTATCATGTACCTGATGTCAAGAAAAACCTTGTATCTGGAAGCCTGCTTAATAAGCATGGTTTCAAGTTAGTATTTGAGTCGAACAAATTTGTCCTATCTAAGGGTGGAATTTTTGTTGGGAAGGGCTACATGTATCAGGAAATGTTCAAACTTAACATTATCAATAATACATCTATTTCTGCTTATATTGTTAATTCTCTTATGGCATGCTCGTTTAGGTCATGTTAATACTAGGAAAATGCATGATATAGTTAATTTAGATTTGATTCCTAAGTATGACATTGATTTATTTGAAAAATGTAAATTTTGTGTGCAATAAAAAATTACTCTCATTCAATTTCCTAAAGTAGATAAAACCGCATCTCTGCTTGAACTTGTGTATAGTGATGTATGTGACATGCATAGTACCCCCGCTAGAGATGTTAAGAAATATTTTGTAACAGTCATTGATGATTTTTTCTAAGTACTATCATACCTATCTTTTGCATTCAAAAGATGAGGTGCTTGATAAATTCAAGATTTTTAAGACAGTAGAAAATCGTGTAATGTCAAAATAAAGAGACTTAGGTCTGATAGAGGTGGTGAATACCATTTTCCAGAATATTGTGAAAATGTTGATATTATTCATGAGAAGTCTGCACCCTACACACCACAACAAAATGGAGTAGCTGAAAGAAAGAATAAGACATTAACAGAAATGATTAATGCTATGCTTTCTTACTCCAGTTTAAGTTCTGATTTTTTGGTGAAGCCTTGCTCACTACCTGTCACATACTCAATAGAATTCTTCTCATGGGAAGAAATGTTACTCCTTATGAACTTTGGAAAAACACGAAACCTAATCTTGGTTACTTGAAATCATGGAGCTGTAGAGCAATAATCAGATTGCCTGAACCTAAAAGGAAGAAATTAGGTGAAAATGGAATTGAATGCATATTCCTTGGCTATGTTATACATAGCAAAGCATATAGGTTTCTAGTAGTAGAGCCCAATGGTTCAGTGGAAACAAATACCATCATTGAATCACGTGATGCGGTATTTTATGAGAATCGTTTCACAACCATTCCAAGGTTGGATTCTAATCAAGAAAATGAATAAACTCCTTTGATGTCTACAGAAGAAAGTGAACGACATGAACCCATTGAGCCTAATGAACCTAATGAGCCTATTGAACTAAGGAGGAGTGAGAGGGCTAGGACTGAGAATTCATTTGGCCCTGATTTCGTTATTTACCTTGTAGAAGGAACTAAGAAAGCTTATTATAAGCAAACAATGATTTCTTTAAATATGGATTCAGATCCATTAACCTTTGAAGAGGCTATGAAGTCTCAAGATGTTGCTTTCTGGAAAGAAACAATAAACGATGAAATGGATTCTATCATGGGTAACAATACCTGGATACTTGCTGATTTGCCACATGGATCCAAACTAATTGGTTGTAAATAGATTTTCAAAAGGAAAATGAAAGTTGATGGCACAATTGACAAGTTCAAAGCAAGATTAGTTGCTAAGGGTTTTACTATCGCTTATTTTGATACATATGCTCCAGTGGCTAGAATCGCCACCATTCGAGTGTTGATTGCCTTAGCCTCAATCTATAAGCTTGAAATCCAACAAATGGATGTTAAGATCGCTTTCCTAAATAAAGAGTTAGATGAAGAAATCTATATGCAACAACCGAAAGGATTTGTTGTATAGGGGCAAGAACACAAAGTGTGTAAACTTGTCAAGTCACTATATGGACTGAAACGAGCTCCAAAACAGTGACATGAGAAATTTGACAAAGTAATAGTGTCAAATGGTTTTAGGATACATGAATCTGATAAGTGTGTGTATAGTAAGTTTACTGGTAATAGAGGTGTAATCATATGCCTATATGTAGATGACATGCTTATTTTTGGTACTGACAATGATGTCATTAAAAGTACTAAAAGTTTCTTGTCATCTAAGGCCTCGTTTGGGAACACGCTTTTTTAGTAATTTTTTGGCTTTTTGGCTAAAATGTGATGTAAAAAAAACTAGTATGTTTGGAATGACTTTTTGGCTTTTTATGAAAAGATGTGCAAAAAGTAGAGAGAAAAAGAAATCTTTGATTTTTTTATATGGGTTGTTGGCTTTTTGTTTTTTTTAGTAACTTTTTTGGCTTTTTGACTAAAAAAACTCACTTGCCAAACGAGGCCTAGTATGAAAGACATGGGCTTAGCTGATGTAATTCTGGGTATTAAGATCAAACGAGAGGACAATAATTTGATTCTAACCCAGTCGCACTATATTGAGAAAATTCTTAAGAAATCTAATCAATATAATTGTACACCCATGTCTACACCTTTTGATTCAAATTTGAAATTGTATCCTAATACTGGAAGAGCTGTTGATCAGCTAGAATACTCAAGAGTAATACGTAACTTGATGTATGCCATGACTTGTACTAGACCTGATATTGCATTTGCAGTGGGAAAACTTAGTAGATACATTAGTAACCTCAGTAGTGTGCATTTGCATGCTATTAACTGAGGACTTAGGTACTTGAGGAAAACAATAGACTATGGAATAGTCTATAATGGCTATCCAGCATTGCTGGAAGGATTCACGGATGCTAGTTGGATAACTGACCATGAAGATCACTCATCCACGAGTGGTTGGATTTTTACTCTTGGAAGAGGAGCTATCTCCTGGGGTTCTGAGAAGCAAACATGCATAACAGACTCAACCATGGCGTCAGAGTTTGTATCATTGGCTTCTTGTAGCAAAGAGGCAGAGTGGCTAATGAATCTCTTATTAGAGATTAAGATATGGCCAAAACCTATACCACCAATATCTTTGCATTGTGATAGTGAAGCAACTCTATCACAGGCCTATAGCCACGTCTATAATGGAAAGTCCACGCATATAGGACTAAGACATAGCTGTGTTAGGCAGTTAATCACAGAAGGTGTGATTATCATTAGTTATGTAAAGTCAAGTGAAAACTTGCCCGACCCCTTAACAAAGGCACTTGCAAGGGATTTGGTGTGGAAAACATCAAAGGGGATGGGTCTTAAGCCCACTTAGCATAATCCCTCATGGTGGAAACTCGACTCAACGTTTGAAGAAACATCAAGTCTTGAGTTCAATAAGCCCAAGTGCACCATATGTCGTGATTGCAAGCACTTAGTTTTATTTCATTTTCATCCCTAGGTTGAAGTGTTTGGTACCTGTAATATGAAAAGAAGAAGATGAGTTAGTAAACTCTTAACAAGTTTACAACTGAATTGTTATGGTACTGTAAATTACAGGGGTACTCTTAGTAAGCTTACCGATGTGAGTGTAGGAGGTGGTGCTGCTTTCTATGAGTTCAAAGGCTTGACTCTAGAGCGCTCATGAAATAGGATATAGACACAAGGCAAATTCACGTGTCGGTTTGTTTGTATACTTGAGGTAACATGTACTATGCGTGAGACATGTCCGGTTAGTCGTATTAGATCGCTAGTTCAAAGACAAGTCTACTATGCCATCTTGACTAACTTTGAGATATCTTTACTAAGTGAATGATTCAAATTGTAAGATATCTTTACCTATGCATAATTCTGCCAAGTGAACCAAGAGTCATCATTTGGTATTTTGAAAATGGTGGGGGAATGTTGGGGAATTTTCAAAATGGTTTTTAAAATGTATAGTTTAATTTTTGGATGGTTTTTAAAATGTATAGTTTAATTTTTGGGTGTTTTCAAAACCTTCCTTGTTTTTCTTTGGAAAGCTTGAAATAAGCTTGGGAACTTTGTCCCACATCAGAAAGAGAGGAAAACATAGAGCACTTAATAAAGTGCTACATGAAATATTCCTTTGAATATGGAATTGTGAGGTAAAAGCTAGTGTGCATGCACACACACTGCAAGGATGGTGCTTCGCACCATCCGCTACGCATGCGTGCACGCGTGGCGTGGGCGATGGGAAATGTGACGTTTAATGGCACACTTTGAAATTAGTACGGACGCATCAGCGCAAAGCACCATAAGGGCACTTTTCTATTTGCATTGGACAGCCGATCGTAATCAGGTGTGATTAGTTAAGGTGTCTATTTGGTGTGAGAATGATTTGCATCGTAGATCGTCGATCCAATGATCAGATCTGATCAAACACGATCAAGGGACATGATCATTCAATCAGGTGCATCAAGGCCTATAAATAGGCTACGAAATCAGCCATTTCATTCCATTCAAAAATTCAGAATTCATTAATGCAATTCTCTCTCTCTCTCTCTCCCTCTTGATTTAGAGTTTTCAATCAAGAGTTTCTTAAGCAAATTTCTACTTTTCTTGCTGGTAATCAGGTTCTGTAGATTTGATTATTAGTGTCTTGGTTTTCTTGATTATATCAAGAGTATTTTGATCTACTATCATCAGTGCAAACGCCGGTAGATTTGATCTTTAGATCATGCTTCATTGTATCCGGGAGGCAAATTTGCTGTAACACCCTACATACCTTTTGTTGGGTGCAAATATCGTCTTTAGGAAAGCGACTTAGTAACGCGACTTGAAGCACCAAATTTCTGTCCTGCATAGACAAGATCATCGCCAAGTTTTGAAGACTCGAAGACCACCAATTGAAGAGTTCAAGACAATTTGTTCTAACAAATACTTAAATATAATCTACTATGATATCAATACATATAGTATCTTCTTTATTCAAAACAAAAAATTGATAAATTGTGTCCTCATATTAGATTATGAATTTATAGTTTGTGTTCAAGCATGATCATGTAGAAATTGGAAAAGAAGCTTGACCTGTATTAACTTGTGGCAGAATATCCTTAGGAGGCATCCTGTACTATTACTATTAGCATGCTTAATCTGCTCATGCATCTTTTCAAGTAGATTACTGTATGTTATTGTAGGGTTTTGCCTAATTATTTGATCGAAAATGTAAGTCATGGCACCAGTCATTTCGTTTCTTGAGAAGGCCTGCATAATTCAAGAAAATAGGGATGAACAAGAATTCACATAAAGATGAGAGTAATGGCAAGTTAGAAATGTTAATATGGTAAGACAATGTGGTTTACAATGCCAACAAAAAAATAAATCTAGCTTGCCATTTTTTGGCTTTTTTTCCATTACATTTACTAAAAAGAAAATGATTTTTGTCACTGAGTAAATTTCATTGGTTTTTATTGTATGGATCGATTTGGTAAATTTCATTAGAAAATGAACTCTTACAGTTGTATCGGCAGCAATTTGATCATCAGCACAGGCACTCAAAGAGATAGCTAGTCCACCATTTGTACTTTTCCTTACACCTGAAGTAGGTTTGTTATCTACCCACAGCTTCCTTTTGAAATCCAATGTTAAAAACAAAAACAAAACAAAACCAAAAAAAAGAGAGAAGTTGTTACTATGGCCCCATTTGGTGTATAGCTTAAAAGCAGTTATAGATTATAGTTTAATATATTATAGATTATGACTTTAATCAAAAGCTGTTAATTTGTTTGGTGTAGTTGTTGGATTATAGATTTAAGTTGCTAAGTAATGTTTGTTAAATAAGCTATGAAGTAAGTTTTTCAATTAACTTTCATTTTTTGTTATTCACTATTTGTCTACATTTCTCATAAATAATAATAATAATAATAATAATAATAATAATAATAATAATAATAATCTATAGTCTATTTGGGTCTTTTTCTATTTCTAAAAAAATAAAAAAAAATTATATATAAGAGTATAACCGTAAATTAACATGTTCACAGCAGACGCTGATAAGTAGAAGCAAGGGGTGAACAACTTCTCAGAATCAGCTTTTTTGAGTTAAAATAAGTTGTTAGAATCAGAAACTGTTTGAAATAAGTTTAACCAAACAGTCTAAAATATCTTTTCCAAAGCTAGAAGCTATAAGTTGGCTCAAAAAAGCCCAAACAAACGCCCCCTATGTTGTCGATTGTTGCAAATATCTCAAGTTCATATCTGATAGGTAGAATGTTGAATATACATATGACCTTGTTTAAGATTTCAATTTCAAATTTTCAAATACAATTGTGTATGTTCTAGTGAGAAATATCATTTTACAACTTTGGTAGTTAAATTTGTATGTGAAACATAACGGTGTATGTTCTGGCGAGAAACATCAGCAGCAGGGGTAGAGACAACCAGTGGAGAAGAAGCCTTGCGATGAGAATAAACTAATAATGGAGGAGGAGAAAAAGAAACCGAAGGAGGAGAAATAGGATGAGAAGATGGAATAAGCTCAGGAGGAACTATGAAGATGTACTCATCAGAAGGGACCTCAGAAAGAAACAGATCAATATGAACCAAATCCTCTTTAGAAATTGGGGCGGTGATAGGAGAAAACTGAAAGTAAGATAGACGTTTGAGAAAAGAAACATGGTGGAAGACATAAAGGCAACAGAAAACAGGGTCATAATAGCGATAACGTTTTTGAGTGAGACTATAACCCAAAAAGACACATACGACAGACCAGGCACTAAGTTTAGTCCTCTCTTTACAAGGTAAAAGGATAAAACAAGCAGACACAAACATACGAAAGATGGAGTAATTAATAAGTTGAGAAAACAGAGCCTCATAAGGAGACCGACCAGAAAAAAGAAAGGTAGGCATATGGTTGAGAAGAAAAGCAGCAGAGTAAGAACTGCCTCACCCCAAAATAAAGCCGAAATGGGGGCAGAGAGAATGAGAGACCCAGTTGTCTCAAGGAGATGACGATGTTTACGCTCAGCTTAACCATTTTGGACAGGTGTATCAGTACAAGAAGTTTGGTGAATGGTACCCAATTTGGCCAAATATTCACAGAATTCAGTTTTAAAGTATTCCCTACCCAAGTCAGACCACAACAATTTAATAGTAGACTTAAACTGTGCAGTGACCATAGACTGGAAAATACAGTATATTTGGTAGAAGCCAGACTTATGAGTCATAAGATAAACTCAAGTATAACAGATGCAGTCATCAACAAATGACACATAATATGTAGAACTCCCTTTGGAGAGAATAGAAGAAGAGCCCCAAACATCAGTATGAACTAAAGAAAATGGTGTATCAAATATAAAAGTACTTTTATGGAAAGGTAAGGCTGTCATTTTGGCAAGTTTACACCCCCGATATTCAGTAAGTTCACTAGGAGAAACTTTACCCAATATATCAGACTAAGCTAAAAATCGTAAGCGATTAGCAGACAAATGCCCTTAATTAAAATGCCACAAGTAGAAAGGATTAGATAGAGAATCTAACTGAAAAAGAGGAAAAGGCAGTTAGAGAGGTTATCATAGGCAGATGTAAGCTCTCCACCACATAGAGGTCTCCAACTCTACGACCAGTCCCAATCTGCTGCTTAGACATCTGATCCTGCACATAACGGATAGAAGAAGAAAAGATAACATCAAAACTAGAGTCATCAAACTGACTGATAGATAATAAACTGACAGATAACTGACGAACATAAATGACAGAAGGAATAGAGACAACAGACATAACATACGGTAGGACAAACCCAATAGATATAACAGACATACCAGATCCATTAGCAGCATTAACAGAAATAGGAAATGGAGGAAGAGTACAATTTTGAAGTAAGGAGAGATGGGGAGTCAAATGATAAGAGGCACGAGTAAAAATTCCAAAGCAGACGAAGAAATATCTAAAAAGACCCAAGCAAACTGAATAAAGAGAGGAAACAATGGAGGTAGCGGAGATGGGTGAGAAGAAGACAATATATTTGAAGTTGACTAATCTGAGTAGTCAAGGAAGCCAAGTCGAGATCAAATGGAGCCGAGATCAGATAGAACCGTGGTGAATGGTACTTTCGAGGAGGAGCACAAAACTTGATCGGAAACAGCTGAAAAGACACGATAGACACAGGCGAAGCAGAAAAACATCCCTTCTTGGGACAATGATACTTCCAATGACCCCTTTGATGGTAGAAGGCACACTCATTAAAAGCCAGAGACTTCGTAATAACCAGAAAATTGAGAGGTTTAAGTGTAATAAACCCAAAATAAAACAAAATAGCCAAACCAGGGGTTCAAGTGTAAAAACCAAAAAACTGAGGGGCCAAACTGTAATAAATCAAATAGAATGATATCAGATGGTCAAATATGACCAAAGCATTACTAGAAAAAGAGAGACTAAAGCCGAGATGAACCAAGAGAGGTCGAAGCAAAGTCAAAGCCGAGATGAATCAATTAGAATGATACCAAGAGAGGTCGAAGCATAGTCGAAGAGAGATGAACTAGAAGCCGAAGTCCAAAGTCGAAGACTTGGAGCCGAAATTGAAAAGAGAACCACGAATGACAATAGCGAAGAAGAATAGTGGAGGCAGTCGTGAGACAAAGGCAGTCGGGTTGCCAGGCTGCGTTTGTGTGTTGTGACCTGAGGGAAGTTGCAATCAAGAGAGAACCACAAACGATGACTCAGAGACTTCTAGGGTTTTGGCTCAGAGACGGCTCTGATTTCTGAATAAGAACAGTATATTCAGTTGTGTCATATTTACAAAGAGTTTAGCAGTTTATATAACCCTAAACCTATGACTGAAAAAGAAAATACAACCAATTCAAATATTTACACCACAATCTTTCCTAATTCCTAATATACACAATCATGCCAAATTGAGAATATGCACAATATATTCTCTCAAATGGACCAATGAAAAATTCAAATGCCTTTTACTAATTTTGTTAGATAACTAGTTGTGTATGAGTGGTGGGGTGTAGATGCATGTCCAAGCTTCAACCCTTCCTAAACCCAAATCCTTTGATATTGGGATATGTATCTAGAAGTTAAATATAGGTATAGGGAGATGCCTTGAACACTGATATATATATTACTTAATTGTATAATATTCTTAGAAAATGTGATGTAAATTATTTAGAAATGCTTGAAATTAAATAGAATTTAGGGGAAATATAAAATTTGTATCTTCTACCCATATGAGAGACTAGAAATATTTTTTCCTAACATATGTGAACTTTTCTTCAAACATCATATAAACTTGGAGGGTTAGTGTGTCTAAATAAGCATCAGAACATATCTCACACCCTTATTCTTATCATATCTGGTGGACATGGGTACTTGGGGAGAAATAAAAGAGAGAACCAGATTGAACTAAAAATTTTCCACCAACACAGACCGAGAACCTCCTCAAACTAGAGCACTGTCATCTTAAATTGTTAACTACTAACTCATCTAAAAACTTTGTAAATTGGTGATCTAACAAATTGATATTAAAGACTAGAACTAGGACTCAAAAACACTTACTGTTTTCTGTCGTAAACATGCTCTAGATCAAGGATGGTTCCGCTGTGACAGGCATCGATAATGGCATGAAGCTTGACACCTTCCTTGAGAGGCTTGACAATGGTATTATTGATATCATTATCAAGGATCATTCCAGCAGTCATGAAATCAGAAGGACAGATAGTTTCATCGTAGTCATCGTTCTCATCCATATCAAAATCAGGTTGTCGTAAACCATGTCCAGAGAAGTAGAACACCAAGGAGTCCCCCGACTTGCAGTCGGCCACAAGCCATCTCAAGGCCTTCTGCATGTTCTCCTTTGTTGGAATAAGGTTTGGGTCATCCTCCTCTTCTGCAATTTGCTCAAATTTAAATAATTAATAGATCATCCGTAAAAGAAAACATAAACATAAGACTTAAAACTTAAGAGTGGGATTTTTTTTCTTATATTAAATTAATGTTTTTGATAATTTTAATTATCAGTGAATGTAATATTAATTTACGTAGTAAATAAAAAATATATTTATATATATATTTTTATCACAGTGCCAATGCTTCTGAGAAGCAAACTTATGGATGTTTTTGCTTTCTCTTTTCAACTGTTGTCTGAAAGCCCACACCAAAGTTCTTACAATTAGATTTAAATATTTTTATACCTTTCATTCGATTTTTGGGAGATCGATAAAAGAGTTGTTCCTGACACCTCTGAATTGCGAGTGCATGCTTATAGAGAAGTGACATAACATGTTGAAGCAACTCACTAACTCAGAAGGGCGCAATCTACTCTCAAGACAGTGAATGCACGCCCTTGTCGATAAGTTTTCTTTGACTTTGTATTGTTTAATTTTATAATTGCAATGAATTTTTTAAATACTGTATTCTAAATTTGTGATTAATTTTAGTATATTAAAAATTCTAATTTTCACAGCAGACACTAATAATCAGTTTGTGACGTATGTACAATGCCATACCATGCAACAAAGGATCCAAGACATATGAACAGAATTCTTCATGAAGCACACAGCAGGAATTAGAATATTAACAGATGTTGCTAGAAACAAAAAGAAGATCCTGCACCAAAGCATTGTGACATAGTTCTGGTTGATCGATTTAGAATCAGTGTGCAAATTTCAAGTTTCTTGTTTTATTCTCCACAAGTTTTAAATCACTCAAAAGCATGATATAGCAAAATTGTCACATATTTATATGAAGCCGATGCAGGTTCTGTTTGTTCTTTTTGGCAATCCTTGCAGACATTCACTGGTTCGACATTTTCGGACATGGTCTCAGTCAAGTGCTTGGTAATAAATCTATTTCCTTTTGCTCATATACACTGTTAAGATTAAATGGAATTATTTACTGAATATCACACACAACTATAAAGGGCATGGATTAGAATAAATACCTGTTAGAACACAAATAGAAGTTTCAAGAAAACCAAAATGATCGGTTAGAAGAGATTTCATTCTGTTCACATCATTTATTGTTCCCTTGAGCTTGTGCTTCTTCTTTTGGTAACTAACTCCGCAAAGAACTGCCCGCTTTGGTAGATGGACACCGATATTATTAGTCATAGGATTTAGCTTGTGATCAGGCTTTGGCAATGCAGCATGCAGGCTTTTGTTTTCTTGCAATCTTGTTTTCCAACAAAAGCATAAATGTCCCTTGGGGACGGTTTCACATGCTTCGGTTGAAATCAGAGGTTCACAAGATTGGCATACAGTGTTTTTGGAGTCCGGTGTTTCCATAATCTTGTTGTGGCAGCTACCACATGAAATTTCTCTAGTGTTCGTTGTTTTTGGTTTCGTTTGTAAGGCAAGGAGGCAGAGCAAGAGGATTGAATTTATGACGCCGACATGGTGAGGTATAATAGAATTTTACAAAATCCAACCAACCGAGGAACTACTAAAATGGGATTTTACTAGTGAGCTGTTTTTAATTTTGTTCAACAAACTTTTTCTGCTATTTTGAAGTTTTATTCTATAGCACTATATAAAGTGTGAAGAACTAGATACCCTATGTTTAATTAATTAATTTATTTTTATTTTTAAGAGTGTTCACATTGGCAATTGATCTTTGGATATTAAGCAGATCATTTTAAGCACCATTTTGGTAATGAATGTCAAAAAAGTGAACATTAAATATCTTTTTCCCAGGAAAATTGCTAAAGAAAATCCCACTTCATAGAATCTGATCATTTTTCCTTAATCATATTCTTTCTCAGTTGTTAAAGTCCAATGACAGTGCTTTGAATATCATGACCAGTATGCTTGATGTCGGCATTATGTTTTGTAGTCTGTAGACTGTTGGATCGGGAAGATTAGCCAGCCCTATCTATCCCCTTTATGTAGCCTCATCCTCATGCATAGTTTGTTTTTTCCCCCAAAATGTGCTTATCCATATAGCTTTTTCTCAGTGCTCTTTGATTCTGCAAGTCATTGAGAAATGAATGGATTTGATTTGAAGACTACTTAGCATTTTCACAAGCAGTGATCAAACCTAGACATTAAAAAATGAAAAATGATATACAAGTCAACTTTTTGGATCCACTTTCTAGACCCAGTCATGTGTCAAGAAGATAATTGATTGATAATTAGAGAATATTTAATTATCAACCAATTATCTTCTTAAGACATTACTAAGTCTAAAAAGTGGATCTAAGTTTTGGACATGAATAGCAATACTTTTGAAAATTTAATTACAATGTTGAAATAAATCCATGGAAAAGGAATCTATATGAGATTAGTGCAGTCAAAAGCCATTTGGGTCTGCAATGTCTATATATTCTACCAACAATAATGTAAAGTGTGAGAAGAACATAAAAGAACCTGATGCTCCACTGTTGTTTATGTCCTATACACGCATGTACAGGTAGAAACATGTACGAAATGAAGAATTAAAATAAATAAATAAATAAATAAGAAGAAAAGTGGTGCTTTTCTCACTCTCTATTTTTGGGTTGATTGATCCCCATCCGTTTTCAAGAAAATTGCTACTGTATAACCGTTGTAAGTTGATTCAAATTCTTTGAAGAAATTTGATCACTAACAGTGGAAGTCATGCTCACAATTAGAAGACAACTCTATTAAATTAGAGTTTGAGTTTACAGCCTCTGTTTGGTTTGCGAAAATGATGGCCCAAAAGATTAAAAGAAAAAGTGATTTCTTTCATATTTTTCTCCACCTAATGAAGTTAGGTTTAAAATTACAACTTTCTCATAAATGATCACAAATCACAAATCACAAATCAAGAGTAGAATACAAATTAGAGCATCTAAAATTAAAGAACAAATGCTACATAAATGATCACAAATCAAGAATAGAATACAAATTAGAGCATCTAAACTTAAAGAACAAATGCTATATGTTAACCGGTTCATTAGAAACAAAAAAGTTGATCCTACATATAAATTTTTCTTGTTTCTCTGTTCCAAAGTCTCTTTTCACCACATGATTTCTTCACGTGAAGGGTCTATTACTCACATGTATCAAAGAACTTTTTCCTTGGAATCAAACTGCATGTTCACATTTTACACATTGCACAAACTATTGTGTTTAAATTACTTGGTTCCAACCAGTACAGAGAATTGATGCTTGATTTTTTATGTTGAAGCTAGCCAAGGATCCTCTACAAATCCATTTAATAACACAAAAGTCAATTTTCAAAACAAAAACCCAAGTATTTCTACCGTATCCAGTATAACTGACCGTATGAGACAATGCAACATAAATAGATAAATATCTCATAAAACAGGGAACTTTATACACGAAAATTTCATTCATAAAACAAAATTCGGGATCTACATATTTCCAATAGGTACTCTAATCTCCAGCAAGAAGTCAACCACAGACATTGATAGATACATAGACACATAAATGGCAAATTTCATGTCTTGCTGCAAAGATGTAGCTGCATTCTCATGATGGTATAAATGGTGAAAGAAGAGTTCTTGCCACTAGGTTTACTGCATCCTCCAGAATCCTCGTTCGTGCCGTTTATAGTGCAAGCATTCTTCTGCAAAAGTGTACAAGCCAACAAAGCAGTAAGAATCAACATATCAAATTTTGGAGCATTGCCATATTCCTGCCCAGTGCTCAGGCCATAGGGCCTAGAGGTTATATGAGCCATAAGAAGATATAGGTTCATTTCATGTACCAATTTTGCACTCATCGACAGGTCCAGAACAACAAACCAATAATGTTATCGAATTTTGGAGTATTGCCATATTCCTGCCCAGGTGATGCTCAGGCCATATGGTCTAGAGGTTATATGGGCCATAAGAAGATATAGGTTCATTTTATGTACCAATTTTGCACTCATCGACAGGTCCAGAACAACAAACCAATAATGTTAAGCTTGGAAGAAGGTTTCAACAATCTATGGAAAATTCACAATGAAACAGAGCAGGAAAAACAAGATCTACACAAAAGCCTTACAAAGATTCCTACCTTCTTCCTCAGGACTCTATATTTATAGACTCTTTGTAGAGACGACCCTGCTTGATTGGCACTCAAGGCTTGGTTTGGTTTGTCTCCTTTGCTTACAAATTCAATTGACTCTTAACAGAAAATACAAACTAACCAACCTTGCCAGCTCAGTATCCGTCTAACACCCTAACTGATATAACTGCCAGCTCAGCTAACTACTCGGCTAGAGATCTTTTACTCGAGCATTTCTCCTTTCTTTGTATCAAATAAACTACATGTTCTGAATTTATCAGAGAATTTTAAGATATTTGACTTCACATATAGTGAAGGGAAAGAAAGATTTTGTAAAAATAAAATAATATACACAAGCATACACACTACAAAAGTTTTCCAACCATTTCATCTACACGAATTAATGAGTGAGTTATCTAGGAAAACAACATTCCTATCAGCTATGAGTTTATGTTAGTGACATTTGCAATGATAATGACCAATGTTGCTACTATGCTACCACCGCTAAACACTGGTTCAGCATAACTTAGAGTGACCAATCAGTATGTTGGGAATTCAGAAGTAAATGTTGCAATGACTTGCACAAGTAACTATCAGTATATCTATGGATATACAATCAGTCCAAGCTCCAATTCATAACAAGCTAATAATCAATTACTTAAAAGGTTTGAAATTTACCCACCTCACAGGACTTGAGCTTCAAGTAATAGGGGAAGAGCAACATTGATTAGAGATGAGAATTCATGGACAAACCACTGTCCAGTACGTTGAGCTGCCCAGATATTTTGGCTTTGCAGGTCGGACACATAAAACCAACAGAATCTGATTGAGTTTCGGAGTCAACAGCCTCATGGTTGAACTCTGTTCTGCACCATACACACACAGTTGTAAACTGAAGTCTGCCAGCAATGTTTAACATGACGGCCTCTGTTTCAAATCCAGCAGAAGAATTGAACCCCTCTTCCATTCCTTCATCATTTGCCAGATTCATGGTTACCTCGGGCAGAGATGGTGATTCGTGCCCATTCACAAAATTGAATTTTAGGGGTTCTATTTCATCCAACCTCAGATCATCAAAGGCAGTTACATTGTCAAGCTTCTGATCAACTTTGCAGAATTCATTTTCTCCCTGTCAATATACACAACAAAATAACAATTAATTCCTCAGAAATAAAACAGAAAAAGGAGATATGTCCTACTACCATATTTCTATAAAGTATCAATAAATGACTAGGTCTTTACCTGACATGGTATAAGTTTGCTCACATAAAAACTCTGAGCAAAAATAAATAAATAATGGGTAAATTATATTTACCTCCCCTGAGGTTTCTGACAAATACAGGAACCTCCCCTGTGGTTTCAATAATTACAGTAACCTCCCTTACTTTACCTGACAATGTCAAGATTCCCCCCATTCCGTCTATTTTGCACAAACGATGTTTGTAGCCTATACAAAATGACTATATTACCCTTGCTTTTGCCTACAAAAAGGCGAAAATGCCCTTGGAAGAGAAGTCAATCTAATAAGAGCTTTCACTCCTCATCAAATCTGCCAAAGAAGCCAAATCCTTCAAGTCCAGCTGCGCCGATCTCGCTAAGCAGGCCGACCTCCTCTCCCTCAAGCTCTGATCCGCCGTTTGCCTCACCACCACAACCACGACCATGGCCCAATCGTTTCTTTACGAGTGCCCCATCCGCTGCATAGCCCCCGATATCTCCAAAACCTTAGAACGAGCCCTAACCTTATTCCGCAAGTGCAAGCGGAGTGGTGTTCTCCAGCAGGTGTTTGCCATCACCACCATTGCCAACTTCCACAAGGTCTCCAGCCTCCTAGAATCGCCATCGCTGACATCAACTAGCTTCTCTCCATCGCCAGCAACAACCCATCCTGGCCATGCTCTGGTCCTCTATTGCCTTCGTCCAAATGGGATGCCTCCTCCGTGACCGCCAACAACCTGGTCTCCCTCACCCGCAACAATGATCGTAACAAGAAGATGATGGTTGAAGAAGGTATAGTTGTACCCTTGCTGAAGGTTGTTGAATTTCCTCTGGTGCTCAAATGGCTGCCTACATTGTTTTTTTCTACTTGGTTAATGATTAGGACACAGGGTTCGATCCATCGCCCGCGAGCTAGCTGTACCCTTAATTGTTAAGGTTTACATTTAAAATGTTTATGAATTTTGTGATTCCAATAAGAACAGAGATATATATAATTACAATATACAAAGGTATTATGTAAGGTTTTTGGGAGATAGTAGATTCTGAAACTGAAAACAAAGCAGTGTGAAGATTAGGAAAAATTGCAGATTTTCTAGGAAAATTTTGAAAAGGAAAAATTGAAAAGGAAATGAAATGAAAAAGAAAATCTACATAGAAATGAAAGGAGAAGATTGTGTATATATTGATATACAATGAGACAGAGAAAACAACTCTTTGTCTCTTTGCCTTTCTCTCTCTCTCTCTCTCTCTCTCTCTTTGCCTTGCTCTCTCGCTAGAGCTAGTTGTACCCTTAATTTTTAAGGTTTACATTTAAAATGTTTGTGAATTTTGTGATTCCAATAAGAACAGAGATATATATAATTACAATATACAAGGGTATTATGTAAGATTTTTGGGGGATAGTAAATTTTGAAACTGAAAATAGAGCAGTATGTAGAGTAGGGAACATTGCAAATTTTCCAAGAAAATTTAGAAAAGGAAATGAAAAAGAAAATCTATAGAAATGAAAAGAGAAGATTGTGTATATATTGATATACAGTGAGACAGAGAAAACAACTCTTTATCTCTTTGCCTTTCTCTCTCTCTCTCTCTCTCTCTCTCTCTCTCTCTCTCTCTCTCTTTGCCTTGCTCTCTCGCTGGCTTCTTCATCTTCTTCACCTTCTTCACATAGATCAACCTTCTTCACGTTGCTTATTATCGTCTCTCTCTTTTCTTTCTCTCAAGAATTAAATGGGTATTGTGAATGTAGCTGATTAGGGATTTTGTGAACAAAGGGCATTTTCATCTTTTCACAGGCAAAGGGAAGGGTAATATGGTCATTTTGTATAAGCTATTAACGCCGTTTGTGCAAAATAGACTGAATGGGGAAATCTTGACATTGTCAGATAAAGTAAGGGAAGTTATTGTAATTATTGAAATCACAAGGGAGGTCCCTGTATTTGTCAAAAATCTCAGGGAAGGTAAATTTAATTTACCCATAAATAAATAAATAAATAAAAATCAAGCCTTTATTTCACATCCAAGTACATTTACAACTTTCCATTTTCAAAATGCTCAGGATATGCAACTCAAGAAGAACAAAACACTAAATCCTTCGTTCTGATTTTTATTGATAGGCCAGTGAGGTCAAGATTGCTATCTAATACAGAAACAAGTATTTGCGCTTTCTAGTCTCTTAGGTAGTTTGGAGAATCACCAAAGGACAAGGACACTAGCCCAGAGAAGACACAAATAACAATTATTACATTGTTATATCTAAATATGCACAACATTTGAACTCTTTACAACCACATAATTTACACAGCTCAGAATTATACCTTATTTGAGATGGTAGTCAACAAGGGAAAGCAGGGCACTGATTGCACCACTGGTATTGAAGAGTCAGCAACCCCACTCTGACAAACATTTTCTTCAACAATTTGACCTGAAGTCCCTGTTACTACATCATGAATTGGTGTAAGTTGGCTATTTCCAAAACCAATTTCTTGCTCACTGTTTCCATGCTTTTCCACTTGATCGAGTTTTGGATGGTCAGAAGTGTTGGTGCAAACCACAGCCAAATTATTCTCAACATGAGAAATATGATCACTGTTCACCCTTTTGTTATCAGTCATTATGTACTTGCCATCATGCTGGTTAAAACCTAGATCTGGAGCTCTCGTAGTCATGCAATCTTCGATTCCCAGTTCATTAGGACCAGAATCTGAACTCAATTTATGGTCAGAATTTGCAGCATGGGTTTCTGGAACAGTTACCACTTTCAGTGTATTAGGAGAGGAACCATCATTGGTTTGATCATCAGGTTCAGCAGTGGAAGTTTCTAAAATAGAACTTTGTGCAATTTGAATCAAAGCATCCATTTTAGTGATCCTTGGTGGCAACTCATCCGGAGATGGAGATTCAGTGCACTTCAGAAGAGCAGCCTGACCTGGCAATTCTTCAGAACTTCTGACACAGTTTCTTACATGGATTCCCACATGACCATTGTAACTCCGCCTTTCCTGAAATACCTTGTGACAAATCTGGCATTCATACTTTCCGTCTTTAATTATCACACCTTCCCCGATGGATGAACCAAGTCTATACCTCCTAGTAGTCCTCTGGTGAACTGACATCAGATGCTTTAAATATGTATTCTTTTCATCAAAGGACAAATTGCATTTGTAACACTCAAAAAGATCCCGTACTTCAACATCAGGCAGATTGTCAATCTCCATTAAGCTAATTTCCATCTCCTGTACATTAGGCATGGATGAACTGGGTAACATTGAATTGGGTATAGTGTCTTGCTTTAAATCATCATTCTGGCGAACAAAACCTGCATGCTGTTGCAGATCCCATGATTCTAATTGCACAAAATTCTAATAGGACCAAACTGCCAAGACATAATTTACTTACATTTTCAGAAGCCAATCCAAAGACCTGCTGATTGTTGCCCCCCATCTGACTTGATGGCTGACTAGCATCATTAAGTCCAAAATAAGACTGCAAATATGAAGCTGCCTCTTTGCAGGATATAAACTGTTGTCCACTAGGGCTGAAAAATACCAGGTAAAGAACAATATTTCAGGCCCAGCAATCAAAGGAGAGAGAAGGAAGGCATGGGGGGAGCATGTGAGAGTACAACAATGCATAACAGCACAGCCGATATGCACAAAACAATATTCAAGGAAGCAAATCAGTTATAATGAAACCAAGTCTAATATTTGAAGAAATCATTCCCATTGTGAAATAAGAGATTAGAAACACACTAGAATTTGGGCCCACACAATGCGTGGCAGTTCATTTTGCTCCCCTTTTATTTTTGCAAAACTTCATAATATGAACTTTAATTTCAGTTCAAATTGAGATGTGGTTAAGGTAGGCTGTTGAAATCATCAGGAGTTTTCTATGAATGGGGGTTATGGGTTGATATTTTTTGGAGGAAAAAAAAACAGACATAGGAGCCATCTTATGGCATGGCCGCATGGGGTTTTTTGGATAAAAAAGTAGCGTGACTAAGCTACAAAAATGTGTTCACACCAAATAGGTTGTTCACATTATATAATAGTATAAATGACACAAACTTTGGGTAGCTCCTTCACAATTGCATTTTCTCAGCCATTGATATAAACAATCCTGCTCTAGCAGAATGCCAACACTAAAATAGTCCAAGAATTAAATCTTTAAGTACTTTACTCTTGGCTGAAATACGCACCCATCTACCGACAACATGAAGTGCGTTTTGATTTCTAAGACCAGCAATTGCAACAAATGTAGACATTTCTATAGGATAGGAACCAACCAGAGAAGATTAGCTAAAATTACTTAAAAGAGTCCTACACAGTGCACACGGCTTCCCAATATATCAGTCTCAGTTTAACAATAAGATAACTAAATACATGTGTTTTAAACAGTTTCTTTTTCTTTTTTGATGGGATTTTTCATACAGTTTCTGAGTAACATCACATGATTATATAATAATTCGAATTGATTATAGCATACCAAAACATATATATATATATATATAATTGTGTGTTGTGTGTGCATTGCATATATATATGTGAAGCTACCAGTGCAAATTATGAAGAGAAGACCACCTTATGTATCTGCGGCAGTAGACGGAAACCTGGCCTTCTCTTCTCTTGAGGCCAAGCAAAAGCTTCCAACCGATCGGCAACGAGTCACCGAACTCACTGGCATCAACAATTTTTCTCTTCTTCCTCCTACTACCCCACTGTCCCTCAAACTTCCTCAAAAACCCCAAAACCTCCTCTTCCTTCTCCAACCCAACAGTTCTCCTCCTCAATTCCGCTCCATACAACTCATCCCCATTTTCCAGTGCCCTAAAATCAACCACCACTCCATTCTTATTCACAATCTCCAATTCAATCTCACCCCCGTTCTCCATATCCTTCGGCTTCGGTTTCCGCCCTCTCTTCCTCTTCATCTCACCCGAATACACCACAATTTGCATGTCCGGCGGCGGAGGAACCGACTCGGGGTCGCCGGAAACAACCGATTGGGGCGGCGGCGCGAGTAGAAATCTGTCTGAATTTTCTATTTTATTGGTGGTGGTGATGAGTTGTTTGAGGAAATTGACAATGGATTTGTTCTCGGCGTGTTCGGGGTCGTCGGGACCGAGGGAGGGAGGGGGTCTAGGGTTGGGGAGGAGGCCGGGGAGGCGGCTGCGGTGGACTGCGGCGGCGGAGGAAGAGGAGGAGGAGTCGAGGCGGAGGCGGGAGTAGGTCTGGCGGCGGCTGCCGGCGCTCTCGTTGAAGACGGTGCGGTCAATTTGGGGGGAGATAATGTCGTCGGTGCGGCGGAGATCGAATGCGGCGGAGGAGCAGAGGGATAGGGCATGGAGTTCCGACTGGCTGAGTTTGCTTATGTCGATGTGAGTTAGGGATTCTAGCTTGGGCCCACAGGGTGGCGGTGGCGGTGGTGGTGTTTCAGTGGTGATGGTGGTGGGTACGGTCACCATTTTCTGGGTGTTGTGCGGCGGCGGTGGCGGTGAAGAGTAGAGTAGAGTAGAGTAGAGCAGAGCATATATAGAGAGAGAGAGAGAGAGAGAGGTGGCAGTGGGCAAGAGATGCACAGGTGGTTCTTTTGTCTGTCTGTGCAAGGGAATATGTAGAAATGTTGGGGACTAGGAATTTTGTTTTATTTATTTTTTTCAGCATTTTATGAGTTTTTGTTTTCAACATTGACAGACATCCTTTCCGATTATCACCCCCATCACCCTATCACCTCTCCCCCACACACACATGTGATAGGTGGTGATTGGAGGAGAAGAAAAAAAAAAAAAAAAAATTGACCAATGGAAGGGAAAGGGAGTCAAAAGGGGTGGGAGGGAAAGGGGGTTTGAAATATTTTTCTTTTGTTTTATCCATGAGTTATTCATTTCAATTTTAAATTTTTAACAATGGCTCAGCATTTCTACCGGTTTACCTAAATTTTATTTTAAAATATTATTAAAAAATTTATTTTTTATTTAAAAAATTACTTTTTCATTTTCTTTCTTCAACAGACTCTCTATTCTTTCTCTATTCTATTAAAATAGTAAATTTAATAGCCTTTAAATTTGAATATTTTTGTAATAATAAAATAATGAAAACAGATGCCAACCAACTCTACAATTTCAGACAGTGGGCTCCTACTAAAATTGTGAAATTTTTGAAACAACGTCACTAATTTTAGTTGAGGCAATGGGGCAGTTACTGAATTGTAGAATTTTTCAAACAACAACGGTCATTTTTTCAATAGCCTATCGGTCATGTTTTTTAAATTATATAAATAGCACTATTTGCTCTCCCCATTTCAATTTGAAGCCAATTTCTTTCGAATTCATTCTCTAAATTTTTTCTATGGCTCGTAATCGTGTAATAAATATGATTACTAATGATGAAGACTCTTATGATCAGTTAGAGATATATACAGTGGTTGCAATGGAAAAAGAACGACTTGAGAGACAATCAAGCTCACGTGGTGGTTCTGTTGAAGGCCGCAAATGTATTTGATGTGATTTTGGTCAAGGCCATGAAAGGCTTTTTCTAGACTATTTTGTTGAATTACCTGTATATCCCTCCAATTTATTTCGAAGGAGATTTCGGATGCGCCGCTCTCTTTTTCTCCAAATTCAAGTGGCAGTAGAAACACATCATCTATACTTTGTCCAAAAAAAGAAATGCTGTTAGAATGCTCGGTTTATTTTCTCTTCAAAAAATGACTGCTGCACTTAGGATGCTTGCTTATGGAATAACGGCTGATTATATGGATGAATATCTAAGAATCGAAGAAAGCACCGCATTGAAGAGTTTGAAAAAGTTTGTTAAAGCTATTGTTGTAATTTATTCTGATAAGTACTTAAGCTCACCAAACAACGATGATATTTCTAGATTGCTAGCAGTTGGTGAAAGTCGTAGTTTTCCTAGAATGTTGGGGGGTATAGATTGTATGTACTGGAAATGGGAAAATTGTCCGACTGCGTTAAGCGGAATGTATACTGGTCATATACATGAACCAACAATTATTTTGGAAGCAATGGCGTCGTATTATCTTTTAATATGGCATGCATTTTTTGGGTTACTAGGATCTCATAATGACATCAACGTTCTAAAACGATCTCCTGTATTGTCACAACCTAAACCGCCCCTATAAGTTTAGCGTCGTAACCGGCCAGTAATCCTTGGATTACCAAATGCCTCTTAACAGAACAACATATAATTAGAGGCTGCAGAAGCAAATAGATAAAATAAACATAGTCCATAGAGTTGTGTTGACGTATATGAGACAGTAATCTTCAAAACAAACTTACGTATATACTTGTGACGTCACAAACACATAAGTCATACATCATCCATTTACACAAGTATAGCCAAATGGGGACTTAGCCCAGAGTACGAATGAGCAAAACAAACAAAAATATTTGCAGCGAGGTTACAAAATGGGATATCACAAAAAGGGAACCTCCTCGGGAGGCACAATGGCTGGTTAACCCAAGACTCCAAGCAGCAGCTTAGACCTAGTCACGTGTCTGCTCACTTATATACATAATATAAATAGTGAGCGGAAGCCCAGTGAATAATAACAAGGTAAAGGGTTTCAATGAATCATGTCCATCACAGAGTCAGAAATCCGAGTTTATATCAGAAATGGATCCTTTTCATAACAGATTTACATTCTTTCCAAAATCGTTAGCAAGTATTTGTGGTACATCCATTTAGCTATCATGATATATCACATTTTGCATAGTCGGTACCAACAACCATAAGGGTTGATATCTTGCGCGCAAGTAACCATGGTATTGTTACTCCCAGGCGAGGGCCACGTGAATATAGGCCTCGATATTGTTATCTCCGGGCAAGGGCCACGTGAATATAAACCACGGTATTGTTACCCTCGGGTGAGGGTCACGTGAACTAAGGATGCCACAAATACATTTCAGAAAAAAATGGACATTCATTCATGATTCACAAATAGTATTTGTAGACGCGCCCTTGGGCCTCACTATAGTTTGGACTCCATTTGTGTTACGGTTCTTAATCTGAACCAAAGAGTCCAAATCCAGCAAATCGTTTTGAGAAAAACAGATTTTGAAAGAAATGCCAAACATGGACTGCTTTGCCAAATACAGAGTCGCCACCTAAATATTTTATTTTGGGGGAATTTAGAAAACCCTGACTCGGTGCCAAAGGCCACGTGTCCGTCATCACCAAAGTTGTCTCGGCTCGGGAACTTGGGTACGATTGGGGAAGGTCAGCTATGAGCACCCCCGCTCAACCGATCAAAGATCAGCCTCTACTAACCATGATATCTAGTTTTGAAAACATTATGTATTCTTATTCCGGTTATTAGCCTAGATTTACTACGTGATGCGCACAGCAAACAAGTATAGACTAAGTCGCCTAAATTGGAACAAAACATTTCATGTTTGTTTTGAAAATGATTTGCTACTCGTAAGTAGGCTAAAATGCAGGTTTTGCCACCATCGAGTGGGCTTTTTTAGAAAAGATGGTTTTGCCACTATCTAGTGGGCTTAAAACTCGCGTTCAACGCATTGTTCCAATTTAAATAACTCAACCTCCACCCACAGGCATTCAAGCAGCTATGTCACATAAGCAGCTAGCCTCATGGTAACCATGCTATCATGGCAGTCACTCACACACATGCAAGGATGCTAAAGCATAAAACTTACCGAGTACTCCAAGCCAAAACAAAAGCTATGTTAGAAATCCATGCATGATCCTAACTATACAGAGATACTTAATGCAACACATGTAAAAATGCAACTATAGCAGGCTCGGCTATTCTAAAGATGGCATGTGAAATGCTACAATTAACAAGTATTCAACTCGGAATTGAAATACAAGTGCAGTTAGCATGATGTGCCGAGCCCGGTGCATGTAAGACAAATGTATGGATGCACGCATGTATAACATAAGGTATGCCAACTTAAATATGCCCTAGTCTACCATTATAAGCAGGTAAATAAAAGGGAAGAAAGACGTGGGGTTGGAAAACATACACACACACACGCACACTTATTACACAATTGCACCCTCGCTCGGAGGGACCAAAAGAATATACATGCTAAATAACAAATCAACTATCCTAGCTAATTAATTATTACAGACCCTTAATTAATTAACAAAATAAATGCAGAAGAAGGTGGCCGCAGCCCTGCCTCAGGATGCGTGGATGGTGCATGCTTGATCCGTCTCGCCCGGAAACTCGCTGCCATAGCACTGTTGCCTCTGTTTACACTGCCCTGCATCTCTGAGGATCACAAAAATTTCCAGAACTGCTTTGAATCATTCCCTGAGTCCCCCGGATTGTCACCAGCCAGAGCAAAGTACCACCGGCCATGGGAATAGGATCATCGACCAAATCTAGTGCTCTCGGCCAAATATGTTCTGCTGGTCGGCACTCAACACTGCCTGCCGGCCAAATCTTCCTGCTGAAACCTGCAATTGACAGCAGCAGAGGGCAAGCAGTGGATGGCATGGAATTTTCAAGCAAATGTATGCATGGACACACTCCCTATCATGTAATGGACTCAAGGGAGCATGGCCCTCGACCCTTGGGCCATTAATTACGCATTTCAATGCATGATGGCCGAGGAGTCGAGTTGTACGTTTTAATATGACACGAATGCACAAATACACACAAGGTGCCACCACCCTATCATGCATGATCAAGTGTGTTGGCAACAAAGGGGATTAGCTCATTTCATCACTTTAAATATGAAATGGACTAATCCGCCTTGTGTTCGATATTACGTCCGATCGAACACTTGACACATGCAATGCAAACACATGTTATGCTTATCTTGCCGTTTTACTTGGTCAATTTTATTTACTCATTTTAGCATTACCAATTCATCCTTTAATTGATTAAGTCCAAATGAGAGTCCTCTAATGGGAAAGAGGGCCTAAGCCTCAAGTGCCTTGAGCATGAACAAGACCTCATGCCGTTGGCTAGTAGAAACCCTCAAGAGGATTAAAGCCATTAAGCATGAACGTCTTAACTTCATGCTCAAACCGACAAGAGGCTCAAGGCTACTTTCAAAGCAATGAAAGTGAAACATGTAAGGAAGTGGGATGAATGGCATGAAGTACGCTCTAAAATTGTGTGCAAGACACTACTACAACATGCAAATGGTTTAAGCACTCATGCTCAAATGGACTAATCAACTAGGCATGCAAGAGCATTACACCATAACCACACAAGGCAAGCCTTAAACAACAAAATCAACTCGAAATAGAGTTATCTGACCTCAAAAACAAGGGCTAAAGTGCATGGAACAAAGGCCAAAACAAGTCAATGAAGCATGCTCATGCAAGAGGCCAATGAAGCACATAAACCATAGCTATATGGTACAATGCATGCAGGTCTCAACCACCTCAAAATAGTGTCTCTACATGCCAAAACCATGCTGAAAATGCCATGATCATGCACCAAAACAAGCTCAAATGATATGCCCAAACAATGGGCTCTTGAAGCACATGAACTACAACTATGTAATGCAATGCATGAGAGTTTTATCCAGCCCAAAATAGAATTTCTACATGTTAATTTAGGGCCTAAAACATGCTGGAAAATAGCCAAAACAAACTAGAAAAGCATGCTCTCCTTTAGACCATTCTAAGCATTTAAACCACAACCATGCAAAGCAATGCACAAGCTACCTTAACACCTCAAAACAAAGCTTAATCACAGCAAAATATGAACTATTGCAGGCCAAAGTTAAGCTAGCACATGTTAGGAAGATAGGCTAAAGCATGAAACAAGCTAGGCTAGGGAGCAAAATTACACTACAAGTGTATGAAGCAAGCAACCAAGCCTCCAACCGAACCAAAATAGATCTGAAACATGGCAAAACAGAGCCTAAAACATGCTTGGCTTAAGCTAAAACAAGCCACAAAAAGATGCTACTTTACAAGCCTAACAAGGCATAACAACTAGCTACAAGGAGGAGGGCTAACCCCTTCTATTTGAGACCTCAAAATTGGTTTTTGATCACTGAAAAACCTCTGAAAAAAAGGTTGTTTTTAGGCCTAAAAGAGGTTTGCTTAAAAGAGCTCAAAGGTGGATCACAATCTCACAAAACAATGAGCAAACAAAGGGAGGACACCCCTTAACTCACAAGGACTTCAATCTACCACTTTTAACACATAAAAACAGAGATTTTGACAGTTGAAAACCAGGCCAAAAGAAGCATGCAAAGGTAGCTATACAAGTGCACAAAATCAAGCTTGAGAAAAGTAGGAGCTTACCCTTGAAGCTCTGCACCAAAACAGGTCCTTCTTGGACCAAAATCAGCCTTAGGAGATCCAAATACATCTCCAAGGATCACCTCTTCAAGATAGGCAAGTTTGATCAAGGGTGGAGGCTCAAGAAATGGGAAGAACACTCACTTTTGGGCACTTATATGCTTCTATACACACAATATAAGAAGAGAGAGAGAGAGCTGAGATTTGGCTCTGGAATTTCTAGAGAGAGAGAGGTTTTTTTTAGAGTGAGAAGCTCCCCAAAACTTGCTTTAATGTTCTAACACCTCAAATATGAGATATAAGGCTCTATATATAGAAAAATAAGAGCTTTTGGTCGAAATATCTCAATTGAAAATATCTGATGCAGTGTATAACAGCTGAATGATAAATATCTGTCAAAAATCTGAGTTTTGGGCACTTTTGGCCGGCCGGCCATCTTTGGTGCCGACCAGCCATCATTTTTGGCCGGTAAGGTTCACTTTTGGCCGACATATACCTGCAGAGGTCAAATTGTGGCCGGTGGACCTCCATGGAGGCCGGTGGCAAAAATCAATGCTAGTCCCTGACTTGAAGAAAGCCTAATTCCTTCATCTGGATGCCGTTTCAGGTCATTCTTGAGCCTAAACTGTAGCCCCGGAAGTCTTCTTTCCAAATTTGTCAGCCTTACCTCAAAATTCCATGTGTACTAAAAGTTATGCTTGTTTTGGTGAAGGCTGCTCAGTTTCGGTCCAACCGGGATGATACTCAGCTTCAACCAATCATATCTCCGCCTTCCGGACTCGGATTTAAGAGATTCTTGGACGAAAAATGAAGCCCCGGAAGTCCTCTTTCCAACGATGGTGGCCTCATAGCTTAACTCCAAGTGTATAGACAGATAAGATTGATTTAGCGAGGACTGCTCGTCTCTCTCTTAGCGATTCTTGCCTATCTTCTTCTCCAACTTGGTTTCTTCTCTCCTTTCCCCTTTTCTTCAACTTCAAACCCCTAAGCAAGGTGTTTGAAAGATTTTTCAAAGATTTCATCTCTCTTTCATTCATTTCTACTTTGTCCTTGCTCGGTTTACCGAAAAGCACAACGTTTGACAAAATGCGAGCCTCGAAACATTGTAGAAACTTTATTTCAAAAAAGTTTTGAAAGAGAGGGTTTTAAGGTCTAAAAACCAGTCAAAATAGCTTTGGTCCAAAATGTGGTGTGAAGTTGAGATTTCTCTCTCTCCTTGCCGAAGAAATTGAACCTTTGCCCTGCACACCTTTTACCACCAAGTAAACCATCAGTAACGCCCAAGTCTTAAGGGCGGTCAAAAATGGGGTGTCTATAGTATTCCAAATAGCAGTTCAGAAAAAAAATCTTATTACTTCATACAGAAAATAAATAAAGTTGAACATACCTTTACTACGTTATTACTCACAATTAACAGATGGCTTCAAGGCAAACAGGTAGAATGGGCAAATCAGACTTCTTGTGGCACGTAACCTTCACAGTTACAAAATGAACACGTATTGAATTACACACCCGAAAACATTAACTTAATTCTTTTTCATCTTGGTGTATTTCTACTTGTTATCCTTATTATGGTGTCTTAATCTTGGCCTATGAATGCCTAGGATGCAATGAGGATGCTAAAATGTACTTGAAAACACTTAACAAAAATTGTTGAAAATAGGGGTCTCGCTCGAGCGCAGCTTTCTTCGCTTGAGCGGACATGCAAAATGCGAGTGGTCGCTTGAGCGCACATTCCTTCGCTCAAGCGGTCTGTAAATTTTGCAAAAGTGCTAGTTTCTTGATTTTTTCGATCGATGCTCGTTCGACGCTTGCTCGAGCGTGAGACTCATGCCCTCGCTCGAGCGCAACTTTTGTCGCTCGAGCGGTCTGCAAAACACGTAAATTTTTTGGAGCATGCATTTTATGCTTGAGCGGACTCATGGTCGCTCGAGCGAAAGTGCAAAAATAAAGGTGGTCGCTCGAGCATATTATTTAGAATTCTAGAATTTCCAAAATTGCTTCCAAGCTTCAAATTCAACCCCAAAGCTATAAATTATGGTTTCTTAGGCCAAAAACTTAAGGAAACTCTTGTAAACTTGCAAACATCATGAAGTAAGAATCATTACTCAAAATCAAGGCCCAAAAGCAAGTGGATTCTTCAAATTTAAACTTGAATTATGAGTACACACACCATGCATGTATTGACTTGGGCTCAAAATTTCCAAAACATAGTCAAATGAGATAAAAGGATGTAAAACATGATGAATTCCTACAACTAAGCTCAATTTATTACATGCATCAGAGAATTTCTTAGAAAACATGCTCCAAATGCAATGAAATGCACATGCATGTATGAATTGATCTTCCTTTCCATTTCTCAAGCTTAATTCTTGCATCTCTTAGCTCAATTCTCTTGAATTCATGTATGAACCAATTCAATTACAAAACTAAAGGTTTGATTTCTTACCTTAGGTGTTCAATTAGTTCTAAGATGATTAATTCTTCAAGCTAGGAGGTCAAATTTTCAAAGTTCCTCCCAAATGCTAGTTTCCTTCCCTTGAATTTAAACTTCTCTTCACTCCTTCTCTTCTCCCTCACGTTTTTGTCTAAAAAATGATCAAGAAAAGATGAGTCTAGGTGGTGTGGAGGCCTTATATAGGCTAAACTAATGAAACTTAATTAGTTTGAGTCAAAGATAACTAAGTGAGATTATTTTATTCTATTTTATTCGTTCCGAATCGAATTTCAATTGAACCTATCATAAAATTCTAAAAATTCTAAATAACATGTATACCAAGTCAATTTCTGAATCGGATGCCGATAAGGCCTTCAATTCGCAAACCGAGACGAAAACGGAAACAGATATTTCTACGTTAAATAGATATAAACACAAATAAGGAAACACACACATGCAATTTAATTCAAAATTTCTCTTAATTATTGATTAAGCTTATTTAATCACGTATTAACGTAAATCAAAGGTCGGGGTTGTTACAGTCTTTCCCCCTTAAAGAGTTTAGTCCTTCAAACTCGAATTACCTTTGTTTTGGAAAAACACCGGGTCCAGGGGGAACAACTCTGGGTATCTCTTCATCATATCCTCTTCTGTTTCCCAAGTTGCATAGGTCTCTCCATGGTTTTGCCAGTCAACTTTCACTAAAGGAATTTCCTTGTTTCTCAATCTTTTGATTTGGCAGTTAACGATCTGTATTGGCCTCTCTTTGTACGTATAATCATCTTTCAGAAGTACATAAGTCGGTTCTATCACATGAAGCGAGTCTCGTAAGTAATCTCGAAGCATTGAAACATAAAAAACGTTGTGCATATGCTCTATCACCGGAGGTAAGGCTATCCGGTACGTTACTGAATTGATCTTCTCGAGAATTTCATATGGCCCAACATATCTTGGTGCCAACTTGCCTTTCACCCCAAATTGCTTCTGAATTTTCATTGGAGTTACTTTTATGAACATGTACGGGGAGCAAATATTCCGGCAAGCCCGCACTCCTTTCTTCCAAGCTCCGCTTCTATCCGATCACCTGCGTACACAACGGCGGTGAGCTACCCGGCGGTGTGTGGCCGGAAAACCCCTCCGACGATCAAGTTAGAACACACACCAGGGGATAAATAGAGAGAAGGGAGAGAGTTGAGTGTTTAGTGTATGCCTCACCAAATGTTCATCTTCAGTATGGGGGGCGCAGACCCGCTTATATACCTTCTACGCTCCAAATCTACTCCCATTAGTCTCTCGACACTGGTCTTTGCTATCCCATCGGCACAAATCTCAGACACCCTATCCCACACCGGCCTATCCACTCTCTTGGGGAGCTCGGCGCAAAATTCAGCCATCTAGCCATATCAACTTCAAGACCAAGTGCTTCCAATAACCGAAGCTGTTTTCGAAGCAGCATTCGGCGACGCCGAGCATTATTGGTCATTCCATCAACCAAAGGCCTTCCTATCGAAGCCAGCTTGACACGAATCTTCATCTTAGCAGCTATGGGTGGGCGCCTTCCGAAAGCAACGATGAACCGAAGCCCTTCTAGGCCTCTGACGCCTTCGCCGCTCACTCCGCCTTCATACTTCATACCAAAGAGCCTAAGTTCAGCTTTGCCATTACCGAGCAAAACCACGGCATAATCTTGAAGCCAAATACCTCGGCCCAATCTTGTTCGGCCCAAACTATATCATAAATCTCCCTCTTAGAACACATGATCACTAACTTCATATTCCCTATCTCTTCTCCGAACATCCGCATAACTCTTTTGATGGCTATGTGTAGTTTTTAGGCATTGTTGAATCAGTTTCACTTTCTCAGTTGTTTCTTGCACAAGTTCTGGTCCCAACAACGGTCTATCACATACCTCAACCCAACAGATCGGAGATCGGCATTTCCTACCATACAAAGCTTTGTAAAGAGCCATACCGTTACTTGAATGGTAGTTGTTATTATACACAAACTCAGCCAACAGTAAGTAGGTTTCCCAACTGCCTGGAAAGTCTAGAGCACACATCCGTAACAAGTCTTCCAATGTTTGAATGGTCCGTTCAGATTGGCCATCTGTCTGTAGGTAATAAGCACTGTTTAGCCTCAATTCAGTTCCTAGAGCTTGCTGTAGACTCTACCAGAATCTTGAAGTGAACTTAGGATCTCTGTCAAATACCATAGATGCTGGTACGCCATGCAATCTTACAATCTCATTAACATACAAGCTAGCCAACTTATTCGCATTATACAATGATTTAACAGGTAAAAATGTGTGGATTTAGTTAAACGATCAACAATTACTTAGACAAAATCCATACCTAGAGAAGAGCGAGGTAATCCCATAATGAAGTCTATAGTAATATGTTCCCACTTCCATTTCGGTATTGTTAGCAGTTGTAGTAATCCAGCGGGTCATTGATGTTCAACTTTAACTTGTTGGCAATGTAAGCATCTAGCCACAAAATCTACAATATACTTTTTCATTCTAGGCCACCAGAAATTCTGTTTCACGTCATGATACATCTTTGTATTCCCTGGATGCATGGCAAATTTGGAGTTATGGGCTTCACATATATGCTTCCTCAAGTCAAAAGCAATTGTACACAAAGGCAACCTTGAAATTTCAACACATTATTCTCAAGTACAAACCCAGGCCTTGGCTTTGAGTTGATTTCATCCACAATCTTTTTTAGGAATGAATCTTGCAGTTGCTTGTCTCTTATCTCTTCAATAATTATGGGTTGGGCAGATATAACAGCTAGAATTCCACCATGTTCACGCACACTACAAGAAATTGGGTCTTGGATGACGAATTTTTTTTGTCTCCGAAGAGCTAATTTCGTCACTATAGATATTTGTGAGAAAATATTTTCGTCACCAGGTTCGTCATTGAATGTTTGTCACTAAAAAGTATCGTGACGAAAAATAATTTCGTCACCAATGAAATTACTTTAGTGACAAAACTTTTTGTCACCAATAAAACAACATTTTGTCACCAAAAATCCTCATTTTCGTCACCAAATAGCTATTCAATACCACATTTATAACTTTAGTTGACGAATAAATTTGTCACACATGTTGATCATTGATGAAGAAATAATTTTGTCACAGTAAAATGTAAAGTTGACGAAATTTTTCGTCTCCAAAAGTCAGACATGGGTGACAAAATATATTTCGTGGCAAAAATATGTATACATGACGAAATATTTAGTCACCAAACAACAAAATCAACAAAAACTTTCATATATAAGCTACAATAAATTTTGTCACAAAAAATATTTATTAGCGACGAATAATCACTTTGTCATAATAACAAGTACAAATGACGAAAAAATTCGTCACTAAACTTGTCCCATATTTTATATTTCAATTAAAATTATTATTTCACAAATATTCCTGCTCATATCCCAATTGCTTTTTAAATGTACTAAAACATCCACCAGCTATTATACGCAGTCCACACAACAAATTCACTAAACAATTTATATTATAAATCAAAATATATCCATCAAATAAATTTGGTAGTAATCCATTAGTATAACAAAAAAAACTATCATAGCAAATCCTAAATTGAACTAATGTGGAGTCTGCACAAAAAATCAACTCCAGATCTTGATTTACAACTAGAACTAAATATCAGTTCAGGAAAAAAAAAAATTCAACACTTGATCTTGATTTGCAAGTACGCTTCCAAATGTCATCAAAAACTAATCTGCAAAGAAAATAAACAAGGAAAACATTAATATATTAGCAATTACATCTAAACTCATATTTAAATAATTTATTTTATAAACCAATTTAGTAGAAATGCATATAACAATCCAAAACTTCAAAGAGTTGAAGTGATCCTTGATGATAAGCAACATGGATAACAAATTTGATAACAAAATATTGCCGGAATAAAAGCAAACTTCATGTTAGGAACAAGGGACAAGAAGGCAATTACTAACAATTAACAATAGAGGACTTAAATTAGTACTGAAAAAAATCACTGTAAATAAATTAATTCTTCAGGGCAATAGCTGTGTAGGTGTTATATGAGAGGAGGGAGAGGAATGATATAAGACAGACCGTGGGACAAGGAAAAAAAAAAAACTAGAGAGACAAAGTTATAAAGGATGTGGTAGTGATGTCATAGACAAGGAAATTTGACAAAAAATTAAGAGTAATATTGATTTGGTGGTTTGATTATGTGACTTTGATTTCAATTATCTTGCAAGACTTGTGGTCATTTGTTGTTGCTTTACGGATTTGGAGGTTTGATTATGTGGCTTTGATTTCCCTCGACATGCACTTAATTAATTTCCCATGGCTCACTACTAAAAAAAGCACTTTTTGCAACCGCTACTAGCTGTCGCAAATAATGAAAAAACAGTTGCAAAAGACTTTTTGCGACGCAAAGTAACGGTTGCAAATTATTTGTGACTGTCTAAACTACTTATGGCGATAGCTGTTTTGCCATCGCAAAAAATAAAGAAAAATGCTAACATATTTTTTGGCAACCATCTTGTTACCATCGCCAAAAATATATATATATATATATATAACATTAAGCACTCAAATTGATCCTCATATCTGCTGCACAATATTAGAACTCATGTATGGTAGTGATTTCAAATCAAACACAGTATTCAAGGTTTAATCAATTCGGACTAGTTTTGTTTTGCTACAATTCTTTCCTGGCTCCAACACAACTCTCATAAGTGACGGATGATGTTTTATTATCACATGAGTAAAAGAGAGAACAGATAAAATATTTATTATCTTAAAAATACTGTCAAATGAAACACAAATACAGTTCAATGCATGTTCACAATTGAACATGGCAGCGAACATTTAGGAGCTGATCTTCTGAGTAGCTAGTATGCCACTCATAGGTCTTGCCCCATTGCTTAAACCCAGAAATGGTACATTTAGCAGTGTAGATTGTTGTGGCAGCCAAGAAAGATGGTGGGAATTTGAGTATCTCATACTCCATGAGGCATAGGTCAATCAAGAAGATCGATAGAAGCCCAAGTTGTTGCAAGGTGCACATTAGAATTACAATTTCTCATTTAGGCTGACTATGATATGAAAAAATAAAAACTAAATAACACAACATATGGACCGAAATTGAGATTATCTACTTACTCTCCTATCAGATTGAGCAGCCTTAAGGTATCTGATCAAGAAGACACATGGGGCTGGAATTGACATGTTGAACTGTAGTGTATTAAGCATCAATCTCTCCTGCATGAATGTGAACCCAAACATGTTTCATGTTAAAACAGAGTCTGTCAAACATTTAAGTGAAGCTTCAACTCTTACATTTTCAATTCAAACTACTTTCAATCATTCAATAAGCAGCCAAAAAGAATTTATTTGTATTTTACTTTATTTTCCTGTCTTCGAGCTTTCTTGAGGACAGTTAGCATTTTAAGAAAATAATGATGAAATGTTCATAGAGAGGAGAAACCAAAACAGAAACAACAGATAGAGAAATATGTTTTAGTGGGAGAAAAAATTAATAATAATAACACACAGCAGTCTATCAGAGTTTATCTTAGGATCTACATTAAGGCAGCCATTTAATAAAAGTAGTGTCTTCCATTGAAACCTTTAGCACATAAAGACAATATCATCTAACTCAAATAAAGATAAGGAAAGAGAAACAAATGTTGGAGGAAAAGCCCTCCAATAGTCCATTATAGTAATCTTCAGACCTACTTAAAGGAAACCATAGACAAAAGTAATGCATTGCATTGAAACTGTAGTACATAAAGACAATGCCATGTAACTTAAATTTGTAATTATTTAAAACCCTTCATATGTTAAATTCCAAAGAAAGTTCCCTCGCCTGCAATATTTCTCTCACAGCACATACTTGGCCAGCACTACATGATAAATTACAATTGATGGGCTGAGGATACAATTAGAAAACTGGGAAAAAATGTGGACACTCTGCAACAAAAATGTGTAAGCTGCGACAAAAAAATAAAAAAAACAAAAGAAAAAAAATGTGTACATCAGAAGGATCTATCAGAATGTAGAATTGCATGACAATTACGCAAACTCGTTAGACGAATATCTATGTGGATCTTAGAAAAAATGATGGGTTGGATATTCATGCTCATATCCATTATAGTCATAATACAGCCTCTCCCCCTTGGCAATATCACGAGTATCAACCAAAAGGACCTGACATTCACCATTTACACTGTACCTCACGCATTTAAGATTCTGCTTCTTCCTACCCTCCCTGCACAAAATTGGACAGTTTTCAAGAACAACAGGTTTAATATTCTCAATTTTTAAATTTATTTTGATGTCGATAAAAACAAAGAATTTTGTTATGTGGCTTCACTGGAAGAAATGGAGTACAGACATCAGAGTTGATGAAATGGATAAAGTCACCATCAAAATAAAAGCAGGGAAGCATTTTTTGAGTCTAGAATCTAGACATCATGAGAGAGGATACACAAGCTTACGGAGTATGATTGTTAATGCCATTAATAAAGCGAGCAATGTTTCCACGTTTATCGGGACAGATAAGAAGGCTGTTAGATGGGTCCTTTGCTAGAAGAAGGGTCATCATACTATCACAATCGTCATGTTCCCGATTTGTAATGTAATCCACATCACCAGTATAATCTATGATTAATGTCATATCCTTTATAATCTGTGGAAAAATCTGAAGCACTACTCATAACAAGTGGACCAATAAGAAGTACATCAAACATAAGAATATAAAATAGGAACCAACAACAAAATCTATAATAACAACAAAATAAATAATAAAATTTATAATACGGATCATAAAAACCATATATAATTCACAAACAAAACCCATATCCCACAATCCAAATCGAACCAAATTTGAGAAAAATCAAAGCAATTGAGAAGAAAGAGAAAAGCGATTACCAAGTGATGAGGCTCCTCAAAACTTCGAGTCTAAGTGACCAATCTGATGTGAAATGAAAAAAGCCCTAGACGGAGATGATTAGGAGATACAGAGTCAGAATTAGGAGATTTGGAAACGATGATCGATCGAGGTTTGTCTGCAAAAATTGGATTTTCCAAATAGGGGAATTAGATTTTCCGATTGGGAAAAGTAATTGGATTTGGATTTGGATTTGGTTTATTATATATATATATATATATATTCTTCTCGATGAAGATTTCAAGTTCTTCCCTTCAGCAAGATGATCGTGTTTGGGGAAGAAGAAAGAATATCTAGAAAAATCAATCAAAAGGTTTTGGGGGAATTAGCAAGGTCTTTTTTTATTATTATTATTATCAATATCTCAAAGTTCCCCCTTTAAAATTGGTGATAAAATAATTTTTTCATCAAAAATTTTAAAATATTAAAATTATTGATAACAAAAATATATTCTTCATTAAATAGTTTTAAAACATTTAACATCAAATTTTTTTATTAAAAAATATTTAAAATTATTAGTAACGAAAATATATTCTTCACTAATAATTTTAAGATAAATTACAAACGCACCCCTGGAGATTTGTTTAAAATACATATTGCCCTTTGTGATTCTAAAAATTATATCCCGCCTCCTAAGATTTTTAATTTCATAATGAATAACCCCTTTTAATATCAAATTAATTAATAGTTTTTAATAATGTTAAAATTTTATTTCAAGTAATAATTCAGGTAATTTTATTATTATATTGGACATCGGTTAAGAATTTTATTTTTTCACAAGAGGATATTTGTAATTTTTCAAACCATATGGAGCAATCCGTATTTTAAGTAAACCTCAGGGAGTGCATTTGTAATTTACCCATAATTTTATAATTGATGACAAATTTTTTTCTCACCAAAAGTCTCAAAATTTTGGTGCCACCCAAAAAAATTAAAGAGAAAATCTTTAGTGACGAAATTTAATTTTTCCTCACATAAAAATAAGAATTTATTGACAAAAAAAATTTTCGACACCTAATATTTCGTCACGAATTATTCTTATTTAGTGACGAAATTTATTTTCTTCACTATTTTTCGTCACCATAGGTTACTTAAAGAGCTAATTAACTTGTGTTTTGTTCAGAGAGAGAGACAGAGGGAAGAGGAAAACTGATAAACAACAACAAACAAACAAAAAAAAAAAAGTTAATAGTCTATTTTTTTTATTACACAATATGCCAAAATTTTCCCTTAAAAATTAGTGATAAAATAATTTCCTCACTAAAAAGTCTCAAAATATTCAAAATTAGTAGTAATAAAAATATATTTCTCACCTTTTAAAATATTTAAAATCAAGTTTCTCAAAAAATATATATATAAAATTATTGGTGACGAAAATATATTTCTCACTAATAATTTTATAATTTGTGACAAATTTTTTTCTCACAAAAAGTCTCAAAATTTTGGCGCCACCCAAAAAAAATTAGTGGGAAAACCTTTAGTGACGAAACGTTATTTTTTCTCACCTAAAAAGAAATATTTGTTGACGAAAATAAATTTCATCACCTATTATTTTTATTTTTTTATTATATGTGACAAAATTTTATAATTTGTCATGGATTATTCTTATTTAGTGACAAAATTTATTTTCTTCACTATTTTTCGTCACCATAGGTTACTTTTGTTGTAGTGGCAAAACCACTTCAATCTCATTCTTTTCCAAGTCACATAGCAATTCATTCTAACTGGTGAGCAAATATGATAAATTCCCAATGGATTTTCGGCTCAACGCATCCGCAATAGTATTTGCCTTTCCTGAATGATACAGAATTTGTAAATCATAGTCTTTGATCAATTCTAGCCACATTCTTTGTCTCATATTCACTTCTTTTTGGGTAAAAAAGTATTTTAAGCTTTTATGGTCAGTGTACACTTCACGAGGTACCCCGTATAGATAATGGCGCCAAATTTTCAAAGCAAACACCACAGCTGCCAGTTCAAAATCATGAGTCGGGTAATTCTTTTCATGTGGTCGGAGTTGTCGAGAAGCATAGCAATCACCTTACCATTTTGCAATAATACACAACCCAAACCTTTGTAGGATGCATCACTGTACATCTGAAACCCATTAGTACCATTAGGTAAAGTCAAAATCAGTGCAGTCACTAATCTGGTTTTCAACTCTTGAAAAGCTGATTCGCGATGATCATTCTAATTATATGATACATCTATGTGTCAAAGGTATGGCAAGTTTTGAGAAATCTTTCACAAATCTTCTGTAATAACCAGCAAGCTCTAGAAAACTTCTAACTTCTGACACATTGGTTGGTCTTGGCTAGTCGACAATGGTTTCAATTTTCTGTGGGTCTACTGATACACTATCCTTGTTGATCACATGTGTGATAACCCTATTCCGTATTATGCTAATTGATCTTTATTATGAGTGTGATTATGTGTTTGATATGATTTTGAGTGCCATTTATATGAATATATGTGGTTTTGAATTTCTATCTATTTGCCGTAGGAAAATCTGTTCAACTTACTGTTATAAACTGAAAAATTAAATGCCTTATCGGCCACAGAAACCGAAATTGATTGCGCTATTGTGATTAGCGTAATTTTTAGAACCTACGGTGAAATTTAATTGAAAATTGATTCGGATCAAATTAAATAGATTAAATTGATCAAATAGTGCTCAATTAATTAGTATTAATGGAATTTGATTAAGAGAGGCTATAAAAGGGCCATTATACACCCACATTCCTTTAGTTTTGAGCTCAAAATCAAATTTTACACTCTAGAGAGGGAGAGGGTCGGCTCTAGAGAGAGAAAGAGGAAGAATTGTGCAATTTTGGCTCAAGGCTTAAGAATTGGAAGTTAAACTCAAAGAACTTGAGTGTTTGAAGCTCCTAGGTGAGTAATCAACTCTTAATTTATGAGTTGAGTATGTAATTTTGTGAATTCAAGTGGTATGGTAGCTCATGGCAAAGATTGAGTTGAATATGAAGTTAGAATGCACATGCATGCATGAAATTACTATGAATCACCATGAATTGCCATGAAATTGCATAAGCTAGCATGAATAATGTTGAACATGGAAAATTGGGCACCAATCTTCACATTCATGCATAATTTTCATGCGTTTCATAATAATAAGTGTCATTTGTAAGATTTGAAATAGAAATGAAGTCAAAAATTGACATGCATGTTTGATTATTGAAGATATGGAGCTTATATGAGGTTTGAATACATGAGTTTTGATTACACAAAAGAAATGTTGAATAATTTGAGAATGTGACCATGATTTTGAATAATTAGCCTCATATTGCTTACATCCTCATGTCATATATTGTGTCTCCACGTTTTTGGACCAAAAACATGAATGTTGGACCTTTAAATATCAAGGTTGAATTTGAAAAACAATTTTGGAAAACCTAGAAATTGGCATGTTTGCTCGAGCGGGGAAAGTGCCGCTCGAGCGTGAAATGCGAGCTTCTAGAAATTTTTGCAGACATTGATATCCGCTCAAGTGGGGACATTCACGCTCGGGCGGGGAGCCATGTAGTGTAACTTTCAGCTCGAGCATCCGAATTCATGCTCGAGCGTAAAAATGAGGCAACTGGTACTTTTGCAGACCATGAGGGTCCGCTTGAGCGGCGGAACCCACGCTCGAGCGGCGGAACCCACGCTCGAGCGGGGAACCCTGTTTCTGAAATTTTGTAAAGATGTTTCGTGTTTCATTTTCCGTTCTCTTTCATTTCTAAACACTCTTAGGCATGCATTAAGCATTGTAAATGAGTTAAAAGGATAAGAACAAAGCCTAAGAGGAATATATGAATTAAGAACGGAATGAATCATTTGTGACCCATTATGTTCATGAAATGTGTAGGGTCAAGCACGAGGGCAAATCCACCGGCAAATCACTGTGAGTAATATCTTAATAGAGATATTTGAAGTATGTTATTTGTCCAATTGCTTATTTCCATATCAGTCTTATAAATTTGTTAATTTGAATTGTGGACAAATATCTGTTATACTATATGGTTGAGCCAAAGGCCATTGGATACAAATAACTGGACCGAAGGCCGTTTGACATGAAAGGTTGGGCCTAAGGCCGTTTGACATGAAAGGTTGGGCCAAAGGCCGTTTGACATGAAAGGTTGCGCCGAAGGCCATTTGACATAAATGATTGGGCCAAAGGCCGTTTGACATAAATGATTGGACCAAAGGCCGTTTGATACGAAGGAATGGGCCAAAGGCCGTTTGACACGAATGATTGGGCCAAAGGCCGTCAGACAGGAATAATTGGGCCAAAGGCCGTCGGATATGAATGAATTGGGCCCGAGGCCGTTTGATGTGTTTGGAACCGCAGTCACTTGACCTATATATATATATACTAGATAGAAATATGAATTGGGCCCAAGGTCGTCTGATGTATGTTGTTCTAAATACTGTTCGTGTATCTTCTTTATTTGATATTATTCACTGGGCTTTCGCTCACGCTCATTCATGTGTCTGTAGGTGAGCCAATGGAAGTCCAAACCCAGCCTCAGTGAAGTTTGTGTGAAACAGTCAAGGTTTTGAAGAGTCAACCCATACGTCTCACGCACGAGACTTGTTTTCGCCCTTTTGCTTTTTTTTGTTATATTATTTTTTTTGTTATGTTGGCGAGAACTTTGGATTATGGTTGTATATAGTTTTGATTGGCTGACCATAACTCGAATGATCCTGTTGTGTAAAGCTTATATGTTAACTTTCCTTGATATGAGTTATTAACGTATGTTTGTGAAATGTTACGATGTGCCATGTAAGCACAACTCTCTAAACAAAAGTTTGAAATTGCTTCCGTTTGGCCCTCCTAACTCTGTTAAAATATATCTGATTTGGTTTAAGGTCGTAGGTAATCTCATGATTACTGGCCGGTTATGTCCTTAACCCATGGGGGCGGGTGCGGGTCATGACAGAGTGGTATCAGAGCACGAGTTAATAACTCACACACTTGTCCAAAAGAGCAATAAGTATCTAGAAAAGATCTAGGATGCATTTATGTGATAAGTATGAATCTGAAAACATCAAGAATGTGCTTAAATGCTTTGAGATAAATGCTTGTACGCTATATGTTTGTGAACTACTTGCATTATAAATTATTTGAATATGCATGCTTCTTGGTATATGCGTATTTGTGAAACTGTTATATAAAAGAATAATGCAAGTCTAATCAGATGGTGAGAACGAGAAGTGATGAGATAGGAGGGTCCTCTACTGCCAAAATGGATAGGATGGAAAGATTAATTCAGGAAATGGCAGAAACATTAAGGCAACAACAACAGTGGCAGCAACCACATCCTCCACCTCCACCTCTGGCACCTCCTGTGCCAGACTTACAGAATGATGACCGGATAATAGCTCTCACCAAAGAGTTTAAGAAAATGAAACCACCACAGTTTCATGGGGGATTAGATTCGTTAAAAGCCGAGGCGTGGGTTCTCGGCATTGAAAAGCTGTTTGAGGTGTTTCCTTGTTTAGAGACACATAAAGTACTTCTGGCCACCTTTATGCTAGAAGACGAAACAAGAAGATGGTGGATGTTAATGCGTAAGAATCATAAAGACATTGGCTGGGCGAAATTCCTGGAAGTTTTCTATGATAAGTACTTCCCTCAATGTGTCCGTGACAGGAAAGTATCGGAGTTCATGGAACTTAAACAAGACAGCATGACAGTAGCTAAGTATGAGGCAAAATTCACTGAGTTGGCCAGGTTTGCACCACATGTGATCGATACCGACTATAAGAAAGCGAGACATTTTGAAGGTGGGCTTCGAAGTGATATTTTAGAAAGGGTAAATGTCTCAACGCTGGAAACCTATATTGGGGTGCTAGACCGGGCCATAATATCGAAAGCTAACATAGCTAGACAGACCAGATCAACAATTGACTGGAAGGGTAGCAAAAGACAGAGCTTCTTTTCAAAAAAATTTTTTTCAAAGAAACAGAATACGGGCTCCTCGAGCACTTCGAATTCTTCCCGAGATACATCTCCAGTGTGCAATATTTGTAGTAAAAGACACCGTGGAGTTTGTTACCGTGTGTCGGGAGCTTGTTTCAAATGTGGTAAAACAGGACATATGGCCAGAGAATGTAATCAGAACAGTGGGAATATAGCTACTAGTTCCACTGCATCAATCTCAAAACCGGGAAATACTATGAGATCTACTACCACCAGAGATACCGTGAGGCAAGGGAGAGTTTTCGCGCTTGTTCCAAGCGATACACGGAATGCTAACGCAGTTGTCTCAGGTACTATTTCTATATATAATCAGGATGCTATTGTGTTAATTGACTCCGGATCAACACACTCTTTCGTAACATGTTCATTTGCATCTAGACTGAGTAGACCTCTAGAATTATTGCCATATCTGTTATGTGTATCTACTCCATCCAGGGAATCTGTATTGTGTGAATCTGTATATCGTTTTTATAACATGCAAATTGGGAATGCTATTCTGTATGTGGATTTCTTGCCCTTGAACTTTAGGCACTTTGATATAATTCTGGGCATGGATTGGTTAACTAAATATTGTGCTACCATTGATTGTGTAACAAAACGGGTTGTGTTTAAACCATCGGAACAGAAAGAAATTATGTTTGTGGGTAACAGGGTAGTGCCTCCACCTTATTTGATATCTGCAATGAAAGTATATAAATTAATCAGGAAAAGGTGCCAGGGTTATTTGTGTTGTGTGCTATTTGAACAATCTGTGAATGTTGAATTGAACGGTATTCCTATTGTTGGAGAATTTCCAGATGTGTTTCCAAATGAATTACCAGGAGAATTGGTAGACAGGGAGATAGAGTTTACGATTGAAATTATGCCAGGCACCTAGTCTATTTCTAAAACTCCCTACAGAATGGCTATCGCTGAAATGAAAGAATTGAAAGAATAGTTACAGGACCTACTTGATAAAGGATATATCCGACCTAGTACTTCACCATGGGGTGCACCGTTGTTATTTGTGAAAAAGAAAGATGGACCTTGCGCTTGTGTATTAACTACCGAGAACTGAACAAGGTGACAATAAAGAATAAATACCCTTTACCTCGTATTGATGACTTGTTTGACCAGTTGCAGGGATCACAAGTATTTTCCAAAATTGATTTGAGATTCGAATACCGCCAGTTGAAGGTGAAAGCAAAGGATATTGAGAAAACTGCGTTTCGAACAAGGTATGGCCATTATGAATTTCTTGTTATGCCATTTGGGGTGACTAATGCCCCTGCGGATTTTATGGACCTAATGAACCAAATTTTTAAGACCTACCTTGATGAATTTGTTGTGGTTTTTATTGATGACATTTTGATATACTCAAGGAATAAACTTGAACATGAACAACATCTGAGGACTGTTTTGCAAACACGTAGAGAAAAGAAATTATTTGCTAAACTAAAGAAGTGTGAGTTTTGGTTGGATGAAGTTATTTTCTTAGGGCATGTTATCAACAAAGAGGGGATTTCAATGGACCCACAGAAAATAGAAGCAATTGTGAATTGGCCTACACTGACAAATATAACAGAGGTCTGCAGTTTCATGGGCTTAACCGGGTATTACAAGAGGTTTATGAAAGACTTTTCGAGGATAGCTGTACCTCTTACCCAACTGATACGCAAAGGGCAACCATTTGAATGGAATGACGAAAGAGAATCTACCTTTCATGAACTGAAAACGTGACTGACCACTGCACCAGTATTGACATTGCCCACAGGTACGGAAAACTTCGTAATTTTCAGTGATGCATCTTATAAGGTTTGGGTTATGTACTAATGCAGAATGGAAGGGTAATCGCCTATGCCTCCCGACAATTGAGACCACATGAGAAAAACTACCCAACACATGATTTAGAATTGGCCGCAGTTGTATTCGCTTTGAAAATCTAGCAGCATCATTTGTGTGGGGCAAAGTGTGAAGTCTACACGAATCACAAAAATCTGAAATACTTCTTTACACAGAAGGAGTTGAACATGCGACAGAGGAGATGGCTTGAATTGATAGAAGACTATGATCTTGAAATCCAATATCACCCCAGGAAAGCCAATACAGTTGCTAATGCCTTGAGCAGAAAATCAATGGGGAATTTGGCTTGTTTGCTTACTGAACAGAAGGAAATCTTGCAAGATTTTGAGAAGTTCGAGATAGAAGTGGTATCGTGTGAACAGGGCGGATTGATAGCCACTATTTCAATTGAACCAGCAATAATCTCTAAAATTAAATAGAGGCAAAAAGATGATGAATTCATCAAGAAAGTGATCGATGAATTTGAGACAAGTCCGAAGGCAGAGTTCAACCTTGAAAATGAAGTGCTGAAATTTCAAAACCGAATGTGTGTCCCAAATGTTCCAGAACTAAAGAAGAGAATTCTAGATGAAGCCCATAAATCAGCGTTTGTTATGCATCCGGGTAATAACAAAATGTATTGAGATTTGAAACAAAGCTATTGGTGGCCCAAAATGAAGAAAGAAATTGTAGAATATGTGTCCAAGTGCCTTCGATGTCAGCAAGTAAAAGCTGAACATCAGAAACCGAGAGGTCTGCTTCAATCTCTCTCTATTCCTGAATGGAAGTGGAAGCATGTGACTATGGACTTTGTTGTTAGTCTACCCTGAACACCTTGAGGTATGGATTCTATCTGGGTTGTAGTGGATAAACTGACTAAATCTGCACATTTTCTACCTGTTAGAACTACATTTGATGCTTATAGATTGGCTACTATATATGTTGATGAGATTGTTCGTTTACATGGAGTCCCGGTATCCATTGTTTCGGATAGAGATCCGAAATTTGTGTCTAGATTGTGGAAAAGTTTGCAAAAAGCTATGGGAACAGAATTGAGGTTTAGTACTGCATTCCACCCACAGACTGACAAACAATCAGAATGGACAATTCAGATCTTGGAAGATTTGCTTCGGATGTGTGCTTTAGATTTCCAAGGGAGTTGGGAAAATTACTTGCCACCAACAGAGTTTGCATATAATAACAGCTTCCACTCCAGCATTGGTATGGCACCATACAAGGCTTTGTATGGTAGAAAGTATAGATCACCGATTTGATGGACAGAAGTTTGAGGGCCTTGCTTAGGCCTGAAATTGTGCAAGACACTTCTGAAAAGATCAAAATTATTCAGCAAAGGCTCAAAACGGCCCAGAGTCGGCAAAAGAATTATACAAATGTTCGAAAAAGACCTCTTTAAGTATGGGGTTGGTGACCATGTGTTTATTCGTGTGACTCTGATAAAGGGCCAAGTAAGATTCGGTAAGAAAGGTAAATTGTCGCCCCGTTATGTTGGGCCGTTCCAAATTCTAGAAAGGCTTGGCCCTGTTGCTTATCGAGTCGCTTTGCCATCGGGATTCGAACAAATGCACAATGTATTCCACGTATCAATATTGAAGGGTTATCTTCGGGATCCGTTTCATGTGATTGATTATCACCGGATAGATCTTGATGAAAATATGGAGTACGCAGAATGGCTGGAACGAATCATTGACCGGCAAGTAAAACAGTTGAGAAGCAAGTCCGTCCCGATGGTGAAAGTGGAATAGAAAGAACACTATGGGACAGACGCTACATGGGAAAAAGAAGATGAAATGTGATTACGCTATCCACATTTGATTCCTGACAAAGGTAAAATGTGTTTGGAGGACCAAACTTCCTAAAGGGGGGAAGACTGTGATAATCCTGTTCCGTATTATGCTAATTGATTTTTATTATGAGTGTGATTATGTGTTTGATATGATTTTGAGTGCCATTTATATGAATATATGTGGTTTTGAATTTCTATCTGTTTACCGTAGGAAAATCTGTTCAACTTATTGTTATAAACTGAAAAATTAAACGCCTTATCGGCCACAGAAACCGAAATTGATTGCGCCATTGTGATTAGCATAATTTTTAGAACCTACAGTGAAATTTAATTGAAAATTGATTCGGATCAAATTAAATAGATTAAATTGATCAAATAGTACTCAATTAATTAGTATTAATGGAATTTGATTAAGAGAGGCTATAAAAGGGCCATTATGCACCCACATTCCTTTAGTTTTCTCAAAATCAAATTTTACACTCTAAAGAGGGAGAGGGTCGGCTCTAGAGAGAGAAAGAGGAAGAATTGTGCAATTTTGGCTCAAGGCTTAAGAATTGGAAGTTAAACTCAAAGAACTTGAGTGTTTGAAGCTCCTAGGTGAGTAATCAACTCTTAATTTATGAGTTGAGTATGTAATTTTGTGAATTCAAGTGGTATGGCAGCTCATGGCAAATATTGAGTTGAATATGAAGTTAGAATGTACATGCATGCATGAAATTACTATGAATTACCATGAATTGCCATGAAATTGCATAAGCTAGCATGAATAATGTTGAACATGGAAAATTGGGCACCAATCTTCACATTCATGCATAATTTTCATGCGTTTCATAATAATAAGTGTCATTTGTAAGATTTAAAATAGAAATGAAGTCAAAAATTGACATGCATGTTTGATTATTGAAGATATGGAGCTTATATGAGGTTTGAATACATGAGTTTTGATTACACAAAAGAAATGTTGAATAATTTGAGAATGTGACCATGATTTTGAATAATTGGCCTCATATTGCTTACATCCTCATGTCATATATTGTGTCTCCACGTTTTTGGACCAAAAACATGAATGTTAGACCTTTAAATATCAAGGTTGAATTTGAAAAACAATTTTGGAAAACCCAGAAATTGGCATGTTTGCTCGAGCGGGGAAAGCGCCACTCGAGCGTGAAATGCAAGCTTCTAGAAATTTTTGCAGACATTGATATCCGCTCGAGCGGGGACATTCACGCTCGAGCGGGGAGCCATGTAGTGTAACTTTCAGCTCGAGCATCCGAATTCACGCTCGAGCGTAAAAATGAGGCAACTGGTACTTTTGCAGACCATGAGGGTCCGCTTGAGCGGCGGAACCCACGCTCGAGCGGGGAACCCTGTTTCTGAAATTTTGTAAAGATGTTTCGTGTTTCATTTTCCGTTCTCTTTCATTTCTAAACACTCTTAGGCATGCATTAAGCATTGTAAATGAGTTAAAAGGATAAGAACGAAGCCTAAGAGGAATATATGAATTAAGAACGAAATGAATCATTTGTGACCCATTATGTTCATGAAATGTGTAGGGTCAAGCACGAGGGCAAATCCACCGGCAAATCACTGTGAGTAATATCTTAATAGAGATATTTGAAGTATGTTATTTGTCCAATTGCTTATTTCCATATCAGTCTTATAAGTTTGTTAATTTGAATTGTGGACAAATATCTGTTATGCTATATGGTTGAGCCAAAGGCCATTGGATACAAATAACTGGACCGAAGGCCGTTTGACATGAAAGGTTGGGCCTAAGGCCGTTTGACATGAAAGGTTGGGCCAAAGGCCGTTTGACATGAAAGGTTGGGCTGAAGGCCGTTTGACATAAATGATTGGGCCAAAGGCCGTTTGACATAAATGATTGGGCCAAAGGCCGTTTGATAGGAATGAATGGGCTGAAGGCCATTTGACATGAATGATTGGCCCAAAGGCCGTCAGACAGGAACGATTGGGCTAAAGGCCGTCGAATATCACTACAAGAAATTGCATTTTTCGCAACGCAACAAAATATGTAGCTAAAAGGGAAAATTCGTTGGCAAAGAGTTTTGCCGACACACAAAGCTACGTTGGCAACCCGTAGGCAAAAATGAGTTGGCAAAAGTTTTTGCCGACGAAATTATCATTGCGTTGGTAAAAGTAATACCTTTATCGACGAACATAATCGTCGCTAAAAGCCTCCATCCATCGTCGGCAATTTACCTTGCGTTGGTAAAAGTCATTCAAATATGATGATTGTGTGGCACTTTTCGCGACACAAATTTGCATGGGCAAAAAATATACTTTTAGCAACAACGTATGCGTCGGCAAAAGTAAACTTTTGGTGACACATTTACGTCGATAAATGTTGCCATTTGCCGATGATTTGTTTGTCGCTAAAGCTTTACTTTTGGCAACGACAAATTGGCATTGGCAAAAAATACACTTCTACCAACACAATATGAGTGGGGAAAAGTAACTTTTAGCAACACATTTATGTTGGTAAATGTTACCATTTGCCAATGATTTGGTTGTCGATAAAGCTTTAGTTTTGGCAACGACAAATTGGTATTGGCAAAAAATACACTTTTAGCAACACAATATGAGTGGGCAAAAATAATTGAAACTCATTTATAATTTTTTAAAAGATTTACAGTTTTACAAGAGGCATCCCTCAGGCACCAGTATAACAAACTAATAACATTGATATGAAATCACACAAAATACCCCCTCCATACCCTTCCATCCAAAACACCAGCAGTTGCCCAAACTTACACCTAATGACAACCCCCATTAATGAAAACCTGATCTATTACAGATTGGACAAAAAGTCCTGCACCCTTCCAAACATCAACAACACCAGCAAACATCCAACAACAACACCGCAGCACCTCATCGTAACAATCACCATCACAGCACCAGAAGAATAGCAGATTAGTATAGCAGATCAGCAAACTGATTCAATACGGATCATCACCAGTTCAGAAAACCATTTCAACTCAGCAACCCAAACAAAATCATATAACCAAATCAGAATTGACGCAGCAGTTTACCTCATGTACCAGAACAGTCAGAAAACAAATGAAACAAAACCAACAACAAAACTATACAAAATGCTCAGAAATCAGTTTACCATGTTTGTCATCCATCAATTGTTCAAACAGCCCTCAAAACTATACAATTCTTAGTAACTTTTAAGCCATCAGGTTAACAGAAGTTAAGTAAAAATTCAAACTAATTCCTTTGGTTTCATGTTTACACTAGGAGAGTGAGTTATATAAAAACACTCAATTCAAGTACACCACAATGTTTACCAAGCTAATCTTATACCAATGCACTGGAAACAGTAAAAGTAACTAAGCATTGAGATATGTGATTTATTGGCATTAGTATTACAACAAAGTAACTAGCTAACAAGTTTGATGGCATTAGTATTACAACAAATGCTAATAAATGCATTCAGGTCATAAAATATGCTTAGTATCTCACACATAGAACAATACGGTACGTGCATTATGTTGCAATATGTGATTTGTTATGTCCACGTTCTCATGAGATTTGGTTGTTTCTCTAGGCTTCAGTCTTGAATAAATTCTACACTAGTGAGTATCAAAAGTTAAAACAAGGAAAGAGAATCAATATAGAACTCCACAATGAAATACGGATCCCTGGGTTTATAAAAAGAAGCACTTCAGAGAGAGATTGAGGGAGACTTGGGCTTGTAAATTGTAAATTCCATTTTGATATTTAGAGTGTATGACAACTTGGGTAACACGAGATGAATTTTATGTTAAGCCAGTTCAATAGTTCACAGACAAAAATCTTCGGATCTATTTATGAAACAAGAAGTGGCAGAGGAAAACATAAAAAATTTCACTTTTTAAGACCAAATAAATCTCAAGCAAGCTAATCAAAACACAATGTGCAGCCTAAAATGGAAATAAAAGAACATAAACATACCATGGACAGGGGAGATTGTGTGAATTTCTCGTAGTCAAACTCTTGAAATTGCTTTTCAGTGAATGTCGCATTTTCTCCACAAACTTCACATTGTGATGACCTCTCTCTGATCTTGACCTAAGCAAAATCATGGTACAAGGCTAATTGAAAAAAAGGAGGAATTGACTGGGCATGTCCACTAAGTTCAACAAATATACAGGATGTTTATGCTGGAAGAAAAATAAAAAATAAATATAGAGTAGAGAATTTATTAATAGAAAACTGAAATTTTTTAAAACATACGATACGAATCTGTGCAGTCAATGCATAAAAAAGAAGCATCCTTCTTGAGAGTGGTTCACCAACATCACTTGCAATCTTTATAGCTTCAAGGGCTTGGTGGCAGCCAATAATACCAGGAACTGTAAAATTATATAAAAGTAGAGCAAATAAATAAAAGAAATACATCACTTGCAAGCCAGGTGAATTTGCAAGGAAATAAGGACTAGACTGGAGACTCCAATACACAATAGCTTGCACATTAAAGCATCTTTCTTAGTGTCATCCTATGCCTTCCCATAGCAAGTTCAAGGTCCACCACATAAAGACAAAGTACCGTGTTAGGCAACTAAAAAACTGATAGCTGAAGAAAAAGAACACAAATCATGACATGACCACAATATGCAATGTTGTCGAGAAATCTCAGAAGGCATCGAGAATCTGAGATCATCTTCTCGCTTATTCACACGTGCTCGAGGTTTTCTGAGATCTTGTCCCAATCTCTAAAGGAACCCCGCAATCCTTTGCTATGCCTTCACCTTTTAGTGAGCTGTCATAAATTTTGGCTCATCCAGGTTGTGGTAGTCAACATTGGTAATGTATTAAAGTGATTACATCCATGATTATGGAATGAAACCAAAACAAATATAAAAAAAAAATTATGACTTCATTTTTCAAAACTTAAAGCATTGTCTGTTGCATCTATTACTATGTCATATCTAGGAAGCATCACAGTCATGGAAATCAACATATTCCAGCTTTATTGACCCAAAAATACCAAATATACTATAACATGAAGAGGAAATCATAGAATATCAAATTAATTTTATCAAGGATACTTGCTCAAAATTTCCAAGGCATTGGATGTACGTAAAGCTTCTTTGTGTTCCACAATCTGAATAGTAGAGTTAATCATAATTTAAATTGTCGAGTTAGATACAGGCAAAAAGATAATATCACAGTAGTAGATATTCAAAGAGATAATTTGTGACATGACAATGTAAGATCGATCGTATCAAAATAACTACACAGAATCGAACTAATGACCGGTTTTCAAAGTAGTCAATCAATCCAAATGTTATACGAAAGTGACAAGCAGCAACAGATTCCACCTTTGACTGACCAATATATGCTTCAGTATGGATAATCTGCAGTATAGTAATACAAGTTAGCTGATGAAGAATTACAAATTTGATTCTCTCCTTGGAAGCACTTATAGGAACATCATCATCATCTCCATCAAAGAAGATTTACAAATATAAAAATACAATTGAGAGTCCTACCTGCTTGTGCAGATTGTTAAGCTCAACTACATCATGATCGACAATACCTAAGTGACCTAGAAAGATTTAAAAACAAACAAAATAGTTAGTTTCCGAAACAAAAAGTCCTAATGTAAGATTATATATTATGATTCCATTGAAGCACCCATCCATTTAGAGTGATGTTCAAACCACTTTTGATTATTACAAAGCAAGCTTTTTTTCTTTTTTTATTTTGGTCTGGTATAGATGAAGACAAGCTATCAACAACAAATCTCTATCAACTAACAGAACCTAGAATAGGAAACACTTGATGTACCACAAGAGCATCAGCTTTTGTGCTTTCTTTTCTTGATGGTATTACATTAGGCATAATTGAGAGTAGACATCTTACCAACACCACAGCAAGAAGGTACAACAGAAAGGTGATCCCAACCTCCGGCTCCAACAACTAAAATTGAAGCCTTCAAGAGACTTGATCATTTGTAATCAACCAGGAAGGATAAACAAAAGATAAGGTGATATCAAAACATTTATTGTATTTTATACACAATATCATTCAGGTCAAAATACCCAAAAATAAAATAAAAGAAAGAAAATGTAACAAACATATACAAGGTGCTAGGACGGATCCAGGATTATCACTATGGGGGTGTGAAAATATGTTTGGGCGTGCAAATCCTTATAATTTTTAATTATTTTAAATTTTCTAATATAATAAGTGACATTTTTCAAATTTTAGGGGTGTGTGGTCCCCCCCCCCCCCCACCACACAAAGATCAATCCTTGGTGCTGATCTCATTCATATAAATTCACTTGTAAAGGAAAGAATTATGAAAGAACTACTAACTTTTTTGAGGAATGAAATGAAAAGCTTAGACAAAGAACTTCTATTTATTTTTCTAGACTTATCAGATCTAAACTTGTTTATATTCTCAGCACATATTTCTTCAATATGTCTCTCTACAACAGCCCTCACACTTGCAATAAAACATAGATGACAAATTATTAATTATTAACCAAGTTACCAAGCTGTTATGAAGATTTGGCAACTGTGGCTTTTATATTCACAAGTTATGCAACCATGGAATTCAATCTTCTTTGGTCAAATACTATTCCCATTTTGCATCTCTTGATTCTCAAACCTACTAAAATGGGTCAACATGCAAAAAGTTTTCTCAGATCACTTTCATTTTCTTAGAATCTTTCAAGTTTTCGATATCAACTCATGGAAGACCAAAACCCTGCTTGTAGAATATTTCTGACAGAATTCGTAAGATGTGGAAAATTGAAGCCTCAAACATGCACTTACACTAGTACCAGGACCACACTGTTTATGTCAAGAAGTACCAACAGAGAGAGAAAGCCCTCCATTGGACCTTAAAACACAATAATAATTTTTTTAGAATCTAATGCAGTCTTCATGTAATGGAAAGATAATAAATCATTCTTTTGGTACTTTGACTTCCCACTTCACAAGGAAATTTTAAATATTTTCTTTTATTGATAGGTTTCAACTCAATATCTAAACTAATTATAGATTAAAATGCCTAAAGATATGTCGTGTTGCTTGTATCTTTATTAATTTCAGAAGAATACAATGAAAAGAAAAAAGGGGGGGGGGCGCCAAGAGAGAGGACAAGTACCTATCAGGTCATCAACTATATTTCCTGGGTAGATTTCTTTAAGAGGAGGTAAAAGTGGAGGTACACATGTCTGCAAGAGAAGAAAAAGATGAAGCACAGAGAAAAAAGGTGGAGATCTTGGTTGCTCCAAATCAGAAATAAAAAATGGATAATTAAAAGACATAAAAGGATATAAATATAATGGAGAAAACAGAAACAGAGGATGCGATTGCATTAAGCTAAAAATTTATAATTACAAAGTGACATAAATATAGAGCACACTATGATCACTGGGACACAAATAATACTTTAAGATCACCTTAAAAACAGGACTATACAATTTGATGGGATGGTTCACTATGTTCTCCTGTACATAAGTTTTACGGGTTGTAGGATTTACTTTCAGTGAATGGGTCAACTTCAAAGATCTTAGAATATTTCCAGTTGATTAAGTGTTAAAGAAGAATCCTTAATTTACTTTCAATTAAAAATATATAACAACAAAGCAATAGCAATAACAAGAAGAAATCAACAACCATAATTATAGGCAAAATCACCTGAAAATGGAAAATAATAAGCATGTTGAGACAGTATGAATTTAAAGTTCCAGACTTTGAATCATTGATACCACGTGTTTTGGCCCATTCCTTGACCTGCATGCAAAAATTGATACATCAAATTAGTGCATAGTTTCCTCACAGCATCATCATCTATTAATTTGTTATAAGAACGCGCCAATAAAACCATATTATGGAAACGCCCATCAATCTCATTGATCCAAAACAATAATTTGGACTTCATTTGACCATTCAGATTATTGATTGAGACATCACAGGAGATGTTCAGGTAGTTGCTCTCGAACTTTAGAATGGGAACTCTTGCATTGGCGATAAACTGCAATTTATACCATCCACCTACAAAACAATGCTATTATTAAATAAAAAGGAGCACTTCAATAAAGAACAATAAACAAAAGACCATGCCATAAAAATTTGCTTATATTATGCTTCTATTTGCTGATGGTACCTTTTTTTTTTTCTTTTTCTTTTAACTTTCAAAGGTGATGTTAGTAAATGAAAAATGGAGCCCCAGTCTTACAAACTATAAATGATTAGTAAGATGTGAGTTTACACCATCTGGGAAGTATATTCCATTTTGTATCTTATTGCACTTGAAGGAAAGAACTCAAATTTTAAATGGAATGAGCAAGCAAGACCACAAACACAGAATGATCTCCTAAGATAGTTTTATACATACAAGAAACTTATACATTCTGATTGCTACATAAGCCAACATGGGCATTGTCTTTTTGTTTGGTTGATGCCCCAATGGTAGCTCGGGCATTTGTTTTCTTGAGTGATCTGTGTTGTGCACTTCATATTGTTTTCATTTTCCATGAAGTTCTTTATGTTTTCTTTGCTTTTAGTTTTAGTGTTCTATCATCCTCCTATTTTTAAAGCTATTTTACTTATTAATTTCATTGTTTCGGGATCAAGAACAACTCATCCTTCTTAATTAGCAACGATTTATCTTCAAAAGTGGTTCGTGTTACAGAGTAACAAACAAAAGAAGCAATAATGAATAGTTACGTAGAATGCACTAAAACTTTCAATGCATGTAGAGGTCTTGTGACATGCAAAAGAGTAAAAAATTGGAAGTATTAAGTTAAATCAAATTACCTCTCCTCCTTAAAGCTTTTTGTAAATCTCCTAGTAAAGTCTGCTTAAGTTTCTTTCCGGCAGATGAAATAAATGAACCATTGGGTAACTCTATTGATATATCAAGATCTCCCCACCGTGTAAAGAGATTAGAGACAAATGATCCATATGGCTCCACAGTTGCACCTATTTGCACCATTCATCATTAATAAATATTGTCAACTATAAATCATATAACCAACATTGTCAGCTATAAATCATATAACCAATGCACACTATAAATCATATATCCTAGATAGAATCCTAGGGACTAACAAATCAAGCTACCCCTCACGGGTAAAGTAAGAATTTAGTAAACAACTACTTTAATAATAGTCAAGCGACATAAGACACACTAACACGTTTTTTTCTGTTCTAACATTTCTTGCATGTTTTAGTTTTGTATTGCATATGAAAAAAGCCCATTTTTTTTATACATGTCTAGGATCATTGAAGTTTTTTCATGAGATGAAATGGTTTCATTTTTCAAAATCACTATGGCCAGCTGCAGGTGATGGTTCTCTGGCTTGAATGGTTTAGGAAACCAAATGCACTTACATTACCATTGCATTTTATATGCAAATCAAGAAAGATTGCAAAAGAAGACGGTGAGTTTTTCAGCTATTACTATGCATGCACAACTGGATTAAAAGAAAGAAACAACAATATATTTTAGTGCATAACTGGATTAAAAGAATGAAATATTAATATAATTTAGCATCAAGTACCTCTAAGACTTTCCACAGATTCAACAACAGCTCGAAGCTCATTAATAAATTGAAATCGTTTTGCCCAGTCTTCTTCTAAGGATCGATCACACGAAGAATATCCACGAGTGAGCTCCAATGTATCAGAGTCGTTCATTTTTAGCACTAAATAACATTGAAACCGGTGATGTAGTTGAGCATTCAAAACTAAGGCATAAGGATGGCCATCCACACCGATCGAGAGATACTGACAAAGATTAGAGCGTGAATCATACCAAGAAAATCTGATCAACTACCTATTTTGGGAAATTGAATGTACTATAGGAAATAAATCTTGGAACAATCTAAGAATCACAAATGTTAATTTGTTGGAACAATCTAAGAAAGCTTGCCTTAACTCCTGTTCCTTGGGAGGAAAAGCATGCAACGTTGGAATTTGCTGTCAACTCGTGAACTGCTTCTTTCACATCATGAGCTTGAAGGTAGTAAATTTCTTCTTGCTTGATTGCCAAACCTTCAGATGAAAAAATAATTTGAAAATTGTCTCAAAATGACATAAACAGAGTTCTAAAACGACTTGACGATTGCAGGACCTTAATTTTGGTAGTAAGCAACATGGCCAAGCATAAATAAGACTTGAACGTGGCTCTCATAAATTTTTTTACTCCTAAATTTCAAGATATGAAGACTGATTTTAAATGGAGAGTGGCAACCTTAATGTTGTTGGATCTTGGATTTGTGGAGAAAAAGGAATAAGGAAGGGAAAAGTGGAAAAAAAACCCTCATTCCCTTACCCTTTCTCTCAACAAATCCAAGATCCAAACAAAACCTAAGGGTTTCACCACACTATTTTTTATGTGTTATATTCAATAAATTTTCATGGAAAACCAAACATTAGTGTTTATAACTACTTTTAATCTGATGTGTAGGCTATCACCATCAATTTTGAGTCACTAATCCCGTTCCCAAATCTATTCGTAATTATTTGCAAGTCAATCTTGCAACACCAATTCTACAAACTTAAGCGAATACAGCAAAAAGTTGCAAATGAAGGCTTCAAACCCATGATGCAAAAGATCCAGAGCTCGATTCACCCAAAATGAAGATCCACCCATTGAAACAAAAGATACCCAGATTGAACCCATCGCTTCACATAAATCTCTTTGAAAACACAAATGCAAATATATATATATATACAAAGAAAGACTGTGTAAGTAAGTAAGTACGTATAGTTACCTATTTAAGCATACGAAGATCAAAAGAAGGCCATTGAAGTGAGCGGATATAGAAGGATCTGGTGAACTAGAGAGACAGTGAGGATGAATCCGAACCCTAGGACTGTGATCTTGGCGAAATTGGATAAAACTCAACTGAAATCGAGAGAAATGAGAGTATGTATGTGTGTATTTTGAGTGTATAGGATTTGATTTTTGAAATGCAAAGGCTCTCTCTCTCTCTCTCTGTCTGTCAAAGGTGTCTCTTCTGTGTTGTGGTTGTGCAGTACAATTTCAAATCCATTTTCTGGTCACTCCGTTTAGAGAGAAACACATACATTGAGAGATTGATTTGGGGAGATTTGATAAGGGAAAAAAGAGAGAGGGAATTTTAAGAGGGAGACCGCCGATCAGTAGATTACCCAAAAAAAATAATAATAATAAAATAAAATAAAGTATTCAAAATAATTTTTAGATTTGTTTTTTTTTTAAAAATTAAAAATAATCTCAAAGCAATAATAATTAAAATTATATTTTTAAAATTTTAAAAAGTATTTATGACCTAAAAGATTAAAAAAAATTCAAAAAAAAAATTTAGATTTGTTTTTTTTTTTGAAAAAATTAAAAATAATTTGAAAGGAATAAAAATCAAAATTATATTTTTAAAATTTTAAAAAGTATTTATGACCTAAAAGATAAAAAATATACAAAATTAAATAAGTTTTTTTTTCACCCAATTTTTTTTTTTTTTTTTTTTAGGGAAAAAAAATTGAAACTAGTTTCTGAAAATAAAAACAAACATATTGAAATTGATAATCTAACCATATTCTTTGAAAAAGTTTAAATTATCTCAAATTAGTCATCTCAACTTAAGAGTGTGTTTGGGCTCAATGGGTTCATTTTGTGATCTAATTCAATGATCATTTTAATTTTACAATTCAGTAACTAAAATATTTAAAACTCTTTCAAAAATTATAATAAAAAACACAAATTACTAAATCACATCATTTTGCTAGCAAAACTTTTACCGACGAATAGTGTCATCGTCGCTAAATGGTTAACTCTTTGCCCATGCTAACTTGTCGTCGCCAAAAGTAAGCACACTAATAGCAACGCTCATTGTGTTGCTAAAACATAAGCCTCGTAGGTAAAAGTTTTGAAATTTTGGCGCCAACCAAAAAATTTGGCGCTAAATAATTTTATGCCTTTTTAGCGACGACAACAAATTGCATCGGTAAAGGTATACTTTTACCAACGAAATTGATCATTGTGTCGCCAAAAATATACTTTTGGCGATGAAAAATTGACGTCGTCGCCAAAAGTGCAATTTCTTGTAGTGTATGAATAAATTGGGCCCAAGGCCGTTTGATGTGTTTGGAACCGCAGTCACTTGACCTATATATATATATACTAGATAGAAATATGAATTGGGCCCAAAGCCGTCTGATGTATGTTGTTCTAAATACCGTTCGTGTATCTTCTTTATTTGATATTATTCACTGGGCTTTCGCTCACGCTCATTCATGTGTCTGTAGGTGAGCCAAGGGAGGTCCAAACCCAGCCTTAGTGAAGTTTGTGTGAAACAGTCAAGGTTTTGAAGAGTCAGCCCATACGTCTCATGCACGAGACTTGTTTTTGCCCTTTTGCTTTTTTTTATTATATTATTTTTTTTGTCATATTCACGAGAACTTTGGATTACGGTTGTATATAGTTTTGATTGGCTGACCATGACTTGAATGATCCTGTTGTGTAAAGCTTATATGTTAACTTTCCTCAATGTGAGTTATTAATGTATGTTTGTGAAATGTTACGACGTGCCATGTAAGCACAGCTTTGTGGATAAAAGTTTGAAATTGCTTCCGTTTGGCCCCCCTAACTCTGTTAAAATATATTTGATTTGGTTTAAGGCCGTAGGTAATCTCGTGATTACTGGCCGGTTATGTCCTTAACCCATGGGGGCGGGTGCGGGTCATGACAACATGTCCCAGAAATGCTACACTGTCAAGCCAGAATTCACATTTGGACAATTTGGCATATAACTTCTTCTCTCTCAAAATCTGTAAAGCAGTTCTCAAATGACTCTCATGCTCTTCCTAGCTTTTGGAGTAAATCAGAATGTCGTCAATAAACACAACTATAAACTCGTCTAGAAATTGTTTAAAAACCCTATTCATCAGGTCCATAAGGTTGCGGGTGCATTTGTTACCCCAAATGGCATGACTAAAAAGTCATAGTGCCCATATCGAGTTTTAAATGTTGTTTTCTCTACATCTTCTACCTTAACCTTTAATTGGTGATACCCGGGTCTGAGATCTATTTTGGAGAACACTAGTGCTCCTTGTAGTTGGTCAAATAGGTCGTCTATTCAGGGTAAAGGGTATTTGTTCTTGACAGTTACTTTGTTCAACTCCCGATAGTCAATACATAGTCTCAAAGACCTATCTTTCTTTTTGACAAACAACACTGGGGCTCCCTAAGGTGAGGTGCTAACACGGATGAATTTCTTGTCTAAGAGTACTTGAAGTTGGACTTTTAGTTCTTTCAGTTCAAAAGTTGACATTCTATAAGGAATCTTGGAGATAGGTTGTGTTCCAGGTATTACATCAATAGTAAATTCAATTTCCCTATCAATTAAGTCCCCGGGTAAGTCATTAGGAAACACATCAGGAAATTCACAGACTATAGGTATCGTTTCCACATTAGTACTACCCGAAGACTCAGTCAACACACAACACAAGTAGCCTTGACAACCTTTTCTTAACAATTTTTTGGCTTTCATGAATGAAATCAAGTATGATGGAGGAACTACTCCATTCCCAGTGAAAATAAGCTCAAGCATACCAGGTGGACGAAATACAATAAATTTATTTACACAGTCAATAGATGCACAATACTTCGTTAACCAATAATTCATGCATTCTAAGGGTCTAGTTAATTTCCGAGAAAAGGCATGCGACACAAATGAGTATGTAGAACCAGAATCTATCAAGACATATGCATTCTGGGCACAAATGGAAATTATACCTGACACAACAGAGTCGGTGTTCTGTACATCTCCGGGCACTAGTGTGAACACTTTTCATTGCCCAACGTTTCATTGTCAGCGTTACCCCTGGCATTAGTTCTTGTATTTGATCTTGCTGCAGAAGCAGACCCGGTTGAACTTGCCGCAGGACGGTTAACCTCATTGGATCCTATCGAGAAATCCCTAACCATGTGGCCAATCTTGCCACACCGGAAACACGCACCTGATGCACGGTAACATGCACCTTTATGCTTTTTTCTGCAATCAGGGTAGTTTGGAATAGATCCGCTACTTTGACTAGAGTTACTGGAAGATCCTGTGTTTTGCTTCTTCAAAAATGATCGGCCCTTCTTAAAATGGAATCCGGATATTTTACTTCTCCATTCTGTGGTTGGAGTTATAGTTTGTTTCTTGGTTTCTATTATGGCTTTTGCCATCAATGCCCTATCAAGCACTTCTACATAAGTAGGCAATTCATGACGCCTACTCAATCAAATATTTCCAAGTCTAGTCCTCCCTCGAACTTTCGTGTTTTCTTATAATCTGTGTCCACCATGTGAGGAACAAATTTGGCCAACTCGATGAACTTAGCCTCGTACTCAGCTACGGACATCTTTCCTTACTTAAGTTCTTGGAATTCAAAAACTTTTCGGTCCTTGAAGCATTGGGGAAAGTACTTGTTGTAGAATATCTCATTGAATTATGCCCATGTCATGTCCCTGTTGTTATTTTGAACCAACAACCACCATCTCTGAGCTTCATCCTTTAGGGTGTAGGTAGCCAAAAGTACTTTCTGAGTTGTAGAGCAAGGGAACACTTCAATTAACTTTTCCATTTCTAGTAACCAGGTTCTTGCCTTCAATGGTTCAATGCCATCCAAGAAGGTTGGTGGTTTCATTTTCATAAATTTCTAAGCCAAATTGATGATGTCATTATTGTCCGGTTCAACTAGTACTGGCGGAGGCGGAGGAGGCAAATGTTGTTGTCTTAGTTGTTGCGTCATTGCTTCAATCAAAGCCGCAAGCATCTGTTCCATTCTGTTCATTTGGGCCTCAGAAGATTCACTTGTATCATTTCCCCTTCCATTCTCCATGTTGCTATAGAGACACCAAGTAGTAATAAACATAGGAATAATCTTGTTTATCTTTTTGAATTTTATTTGTCTAGATTCAAATTCAGTTTTCATATTTATAAAGATTACCACACACTCACACATGCTGATGGAATGCCCCTACTTCTTACTAGGACATCCTAAGCTCATATGGACTCGTGTGTGCGGTAGAACATGTGCTCTGATACCACTCTGTCACGACCCAAACCGCCCCTATAAGTTTAGTGTCGTAACTGGCCAGTAATCCTTGGATTACCAAAGGCCTCTTAATAGAACAACATATAATTAGAGGATGCGGAAGCAAATAGATAAAATAGACATAAGCCATAGAGCTGTGTTGACGTATATGAGACAATAATCTTCAAAACAAACTTACGTATATACTTGTGACGTCACAAACACATAAGTCATATATCATCCATTTACACAAGTATAGCCAAATAGGGACTTAGCCCAAAGTACGGATAAGCAAAACAAACAAAAATATCTGCAGCAAGGTTACAAAATGGGACATCACAAAAAGGGAACCTCCCTGGGAGGCACAGTGGCTAGTTAACCCAAGATTCCAGGCAGCAGCTTAAATCTGGTCACGTGCCTGCTCACCTATATACATAATATAAATAGTGAGCGGAAGCTTAGTGAATAATAACAAGGTAAAAGGTTTTAATGAATCATGTCTATCACAAAGTCAGAAATCAGAGTTTATATCAGAAACAGATCCTTTTCAGAAACATATTTACATTCTTTCCAGAATCATCAGCAAGTATTTATGGTGTATCCATTTAGCTATCATGACATATCACATTTTGCATAGTCGGTACTGATAATCATAAGGGTTCATATCTTGCGCGCAAGTAGCCATAGTGTTGTTACTCCTAGGCAAGGGCCATGTGAATATAGGCCTCAGTATTGTCACCCCCAGGCAAGGGCCACATAAATATAAACCACGGTATTGTTACCCCCGGGAGAGGGCCACATGTATTTTGGCCATGGTATTGTTACCCCCGGGCGAAGGCCACGTGAACTAAAGATGCCACAAATACATTTAAGAAAAATTGACATTCATTCATGATTCACAAATAACAGTTCAAAAAACAAATCTTATTACTTCATACAGAAAATAAATAAAATTGAACATAGCTTTACTAAGTTATTACTCACAATTAACAGATGGCTTCAAGGCAAACAGGCAGAATGGGCAAATCAGACGTCTTGTGGCACGTGACCTACACAGTTACAAAACGAACACATACTGAATTACACACTTGGAAACATTAACTTAACTCTTTCTCATCTTGGTGTGTTTCTACTTCTTATCCTCATTATGGTGTCTTAATCTTGGCCTAGGAATGCCTAGGATGCAATGAGGATGCTAAAATGCATTTGAAAACACTTAGCAAAAATTGCTGAAAATAAGGGTCTCGCTTGAGTGCAACTTTCTTCGCTCGAGTGGACATGCAAAATGCGAGTGGTCGCTCGAGCGCACATTCCTTCGCTCGCGCGGTTTGTAAACTTTGCAAAAGTGCTGGTTGCTTGATTTTTCCGCTCGATGCTCGCTCGAGCGTGAGACTTATGCCCTTGCTTCAGCGCAACTTTTGTTGCTCGAGCAGTTTACAAAACACGCAAACTTCTGGGAGCATGCATTTTACGCTCGAGCGGACTCATGGACGCCCGAGCAAAAGTGCAAAAATAAAGATGGTCGCTCGAGCACAGGATTTGTTGTTCGAGCGTCGAAGCAGAATTCTAGAATTTCCAAAATTGCTTCCAAGCTTCAAATTCAACCCCAAAGCTGTAAATTATGGTTTCTTGGGCCAAAAACTTAAGGAAACTCTTGTAAACTTGCAAAACATCATGAAGTAAGAATCATTACTCAAAATCAAGGCCCAAAAGCAAGTGGATTCTTCAAATTTAAACTTGAATTATGAGTACACACACCATGTATGTATTGACTTGGGTTCAAAATTTCCAAAACATAATCAAATGAGATAAGAGGATGTAAAACATGATGAATTCCTACAACTAAAGTCAATTTATTACATGCATCAGAGAATTTCTTAGAAAACATGCTCCAAATGCAATGAAACGCACATGCATGTATGAATTGGTCTTCCTTTCCATTTCTCAAGCTTAATTCTTACATCTCTTAGCTCAATTCTCTTGTATTCATGTATGAACAAATTCAATTACAAAGCTAAAGGTTTGATTTCTTACCTTAGGTGTCACGACCCAAACTCGCCCCTATAGGTTTAGCATCGTAACCAGCCAGCAATCCTTGGATTACCAAAGGCCTCTAAACAGAATAATATATAATCAAGGGGCCGCGGAAGCAATAATACAAAATACAACATCCATTGAGCTGTGCAGACATGTATGGGAAAAAATAATTTTAAACTTTATAAACATATATGTGTGTTACCAAAGCTTAATATGGTGTTTACATGACAATTACAACAGAAAACTTGTTCGTAAAACCAAAAAAAGTAAAATCTTATACATCCATAAAACGTAGCCGCTACACATGACTTGGTCCGGAACCTCCGCGGGAGGCACAAAGGGTGGTTGACAAAACGAAACTCTAGGCCGTTAACTCTGGCCCTGATCACATGCTTGGTCACCTACATGCATATTAGGAATGGTGAGCGAGAGCCCAGTGAATAATAACAAGGTAAAGGGTTTTAATGAATGATGCCCATCACAGAGTTTAGAAATCAGAGTTTATATCAGAAACAGGATCTTATGCATATTCAAATTTTCAGATCAGAAATAGGATCATATATATGTTCATACTCATACTCATATTCATACTCATACTTATATTCATATTTATATTCGAATTTTGCATAAGATCATACGTGGTACATCCATTAGCTAATATATCAACTTGGTCCTGAGACTCACATGTATAGTCGGTACCGACAGCCATAACGGTCTATATCTTGCGCGCAAGTAGCCATGACATTGTTACCCCTAGGCGAGGGCCACGTGAATATAGGCCTCGGTATTGTTACCCTCGGGCAAGGGCCACGTGAAAATAAGCCACAGTATTGTCACCCTTGAGCGAGGGCCACTGCATATTGGCCACGGTATTGTTACCCCCGGGTGAGGGCCACATGAACTAAGGATACCACAAATACATTTCAGAAAAATAGACATTCCTTCATAATTCATAAAATAGCATTTCAGAAAACAGATCGTATTATATCACTCAGAAAATACTTGTAATTAAGCATAACTTTACAGAGTTATTACTCACAATTAACAGATGGTTTCAAGGCAAACAGACGAAATAGACAACTTAGACGTTTTGTAGCATGTGACCTACACAGTTACAAAGCGAACACGTACAGAATTACACACTCAGAAATAATTAATTATTTCTTATCTTGGTGTGTTTCTACTTCTTATTGTGATTATGGTGTCTAATCTTGGCCTTGGAATGCCTAGGGTGGAATGAGGATGCAAAATATACTTGAAAACATTTTTCAAAACTTGTTGAAAACAGGGCCCACGTTTGATCGTGGTTTTCCTCGCTCAAGCGGACATGCAAAATATGAGGGTCTGCTCGAGCGCAACTTCCCTTACTCGAGCGGTCTGCAAATTTTGAAAAAAGTACTAGTTGTTTGATTTTCACGCTCGACGGACGCTCGATCCCCGCTTAAGCATGAGATTCAGACCTTCGCTCAAGCGTGACTAGTGTCGTTTGAGCAATCTGCCAAACATATGAACTTCTGGGAGCATCCATTTCATGCTCGAGCGAACTTTTGGTCGCTCGAGCAGAAGTGCAGGGTCACAGAGTCTCCGTTCGAGCGTAGAATTCGATGCTCAAGCGAAAGTGTAAAAATCTGGAATTTCCAAAGTGCACTCCCAAGTTCCAAGCTCGAATTCCACGCTTCAAAACTCATCTTCTTGGGCCAAAATTCTGGAAAACATCTAGGAACTTGTAAAATATCATGGTTTGAAGATCATTTCATGAAATCAAGGCCCAAAAGTATGTCAAACATACAAAAATTCAACTTAAAATGTAAAAACATGGTATGAACATGACATGCATGTGTTAACTTGAGTTCATGGCTTCTAGAACATGATCAAATGTGGCCCATTGATGGGAAATGCTATGAATTCTTCAACTTATGCTAGAATTACAACATGTATAGAGAAAATCTTTGAAAACAAACTTCAAAATGCTATAAATACGCATGCATATATGGAATGACTTACAATTCTCCAATTCTAACTTAATTCTCTTGTCAATTCATTTCTCTCACTTGAATTCTTGTAAAATCTAACTCAATTACTGTAGACGTCCCCGAACGCATCTCGGTGGAAAGGAGTGCGAGCCCCCCCTCGTTCTGGTTCGATATTGGGTCACTACAGTTCGAAGGACTCAAATGTCACGGTTCTCAATCTTGAACCGAAGAGTCCAAATCCGGCAAATCGTTTTGAAAACAGATTTTTTGAAAAAAGTGCCAAACATGGACTGCTTCGCCAGATACAGAGTCGCCACCTAAATATTTTAAAATGGGAAATTTAGGAAACCCTGACTCGGTGCCAAAGGCCACGTGTCCGTCATCACCAAAGTTGCCTCGGCTCGGAAACTTGGGTACGATTGGGGAAGGTCACTTTGTGAGCACTCGCCGCCGGCCAAAGACCGTCCTCTACTAACCATGATATCTGTTTTTGAAAACATTGTGAGTTCTTATTCCGGTTATTAGCCTAGGTTACTATGTGATGCGCACAGCATACAAGTATAGACTGAATCGCCTGAATTGGAACAAAACATTTCATGTCTGTTTGTTTGAAAATGGTTTGATGGTGCTACCCGCAGGTAGGCTAAGACGTGGATTTGCCACCCTCGGGTGGGCTTAGAAAACATGATTTTGCCACTATCTAGTGGGCTTAAAACAAACATTTGATGAATTGTTCCAATTCAAGTAACTCAACCTCCACCCACAGGCATTCAAGGCAGTTATATCACATAAGCACGTAGCCTCATGGTAAGCATGCTATTCATGGCAACACTCACACGCATGCAAGGATGCTAAAGCATAAAACTCACCGAGTACTCCAAGCCAAAACAGAAGCTCATTAGAAATCATACATGGTTCCTAAATATACAGAAATGCCTAATGCAACACATGCAAAAATGCAAACTATAGCAGGCTCGGCTATTCTAAACATGGCATATGGAATGCTACAATTATCATGTATTCAACTTGGAATTGAAATACAAATGCAGGCGATGCGCCGAGTCTTGAAGTGCGGCAAAACAGATGAATGATGCAAACATGCTGTAATACTGTATGCTAATTGAAATATGCCCTATATCTAACCATCGTAAACGGGTAAATAAAAGGGAAGAAAGACGTGGGGTTGGAAGACATACATCACACTCACCCACACTTATTACAGTTTCGCCCTCGCGCAGAGGGTCCGAATAAATAATAATACAGTCCCGAATGAAAGAATAGTACAGTCCAAATAATATACAGAAATCCTAATTAATTAACAAATTAACTAAGAAAAACTGTAAACTGGCATGCGAGCCAGGGGCTGCCTTGACTCCGCTCCAGATAATGATATGATGCATGTTTGGGCTGCTTTGCGCGGAGATCCACTGGGATGCCCTAATTAGCCTTTGTTTGCAATGTTTCTCGAAATGCGTGCCAAGTCCTAGAAAGTTGCTGATTCTTTATTTTGCTGCAACAGAGAGCAGGAAAGGGGCATAGCAATGTATTTCACAAATATATGCATGCCTCGATCCTCGTACCACCAATCACGCATCTCGATGCATGATGGCTGAGGAACCGAAATGCACAATTCAATATAGGATGAATGCAGATGAATGCTACAACAAAACCTAACTCCATCATGGGTAATCCGGAGTGTCGGTGACTTGGAAATTGAGACCCGTTCCGTCACTCGGAGTACGGAACGTGCCTCGTTTCCCGTGCCCGGGCTAACTCCTATCCCGAACACGATGCAATATGCATGATATGCATGAAATGTAGCTAATATGCAATCCTAACATACACAATGCTATGAAAATGAGATGTCTCGGAATGCGTGCACACGGGCACGCGAACCGAGGAAATGATCCTAAGGCATAAAATGACATACGCAATGCAATTGGACTTACACTAACATGAGAGGGCCTCAGCCACACTCACATAAGAGGTCGTCGGATAAAAGTGAAATGCCTCGAAATGCGTGCACACGGGCACGCAAACCGAGGGGATGGTATACGGAATGTAATGTCATGGAAATATGATATGGGCTTATACTAACATGAGAGGGCCTCAGCCACACTCACATAAGAGGCCGAGAGATGAAAATGAAGTGCCTCGAAATGCGTGTACACGGGCACGCAAATCGAGACAATGGCATACACGATGCAACGAGACTAAAATAGCATACAGAATGCAAAATGGACTTACACCAACATGAGTGAGCCTCAACCACACTCACATAAGAGGCCGATGGATGAAAATGAAGTGCCTCGAAATGCGTGCACACGGGTGCGCAAACCGATGCGATGGCCCTAAGGCATGAAATGGCATGGAAATGATATGCAAACATGCAAATGAATTTTGGCACTGAAATGTGGGGGAAAACAGCCCCGTAATGAGGCGAAAGTACACCCGATGCATGAAATGGCCCCGAAACATGAATTTAGGCACCCGAAATAGCCTATAGCTATACCAAACATGCACAATATAGACATGGAATGAAAATACATTAGCAAGGCAGCCCCAAGAAAATCATTTTTCAGTCATAAAAAGGGCTAAACAGCAAGCACACATAGGATTAAGCAAGAATGCAAAAATGGCTCCCCAAGAGGGGTATTGAAGTAAGTGATATATGCAATGCCCAAATGGAAAAATACCCTTCTAAAACACTAAATAGGGACTAAAAATATGCACATTTACAGTAGATGACATCCCCAAAATCAGTATGAAAATATGCTAAAAATGCCATGCAAGATTGAGGCCACAAGAGGATATAACATGAAGTAGGCCAAAAATTCATCCAACAAGAAAAGACCCTTAATGAAATATGTCCAGAGGGTCAAAATATGACTCATTCCAGTTCTGATGATGGCCGAAAACAGAGGCTAGATAAGCCTAAAAGAGCATGTAAAAATGAGGGCCAAAGAGGGGTAGAATGGTAGGTACTACATGGAGACCCCAAACAAGATTGATACCTTATACAATGTTGTATAAGGACACAAAATAAGCTTACTCACAGTTCATAACAAACTCCAAAACAATTTACATATAGGCCAAACAAATCATGCAAATTTACGGTAAATAGGAGAGATTATGAAGTAAGTGCAAGATAGAGGACCCAAAAAGGATTGAGCCCTTCTTAAATGTTGAAGAGGGGATCAAAATAGGCCCACTTATAGTTTACATTATGCTCGAAAACAGATCACTCATAGGCTATAAATTTCATGCAAAAAAATGGCATATAAGATGATATTGAAGCAAGTGACAAATGGAGGGCTCAAACAGGGTTGAGCCCTGAAACAAACATGAAGATAAGCTCAAAAGAGTGACCCTTTTAGTTAGGGTCTGAGCCTAAAACAATGAGAAAATAGGCTTAAGAAATGAAGCAAGAAAATGCTACAAAAGAGGGAAATGGAGACTTACCCTTGTAGACCTTTTCTTTTCTACCTCTTGGCTTGAGGAATGTTGCTTCTAAGCCTCTGAGAACCTCTCCTTGCTGCTGGAAATGGTGTGGTGATGGGGATGCTTGATAGTGATGAAGAAATGGCACCAAACTTGAAGAAAAATGACTTTGGAGCTTGGAAATGGAGAGAAATGGGAGGTGGAAGGTATAGCTCTCTCTCAAATGTGTCTAACAAATGTCTAACCTTGAGCCAAGAACCCAAGCCTCTCCTTTATAGAGGAGAGGCATGAAAAATATCTAAGGGACCTCTCTAATCCTCCATACACGTGTATGGAGGATGGTCCAATTGGCAACCAGCTAGCACAGCTGGAATACACTGAGGGAGAGGAAAATGGCTGGCCAGCTTAAAGGAGCAAAAAGGTCATTTCACAAAAGGGGCGGCCGGCCAGCTAGATTTTCTGGCCGGCCAGCTACTTTTCAGGAGCTGTTGGGAAGAAAACTGGCCGGTGGGTGCTAGGGAAGTCCAAATGTGGCCATTCAAGTGTCCAAATTGAAGCCCTGGAAGTTATCTTTCCAATGGCGCAAACCTTGCATCAAAATTCCTCTTATGGAAAAAGTTATGCCAGTTTCCGTGAAGCCGCGCAGATTTCAGTTCAACCGGAGTGATGCCTTACTTCAATCAACCATATCTCCTCCGTCCGGAATTGAATTTAGGAGATTCTTGAGTAAAAAATGAATCCCCGGGAGTAAGCTTTCCAACGATGGTGGCCTCATACTTTAATTCCTCTTGTGCAAAGAGTTACGCCCGTTTCGGTGAAGCCGCGCAGACTTTTCTCTTTCCCGGATTCATGCTGAACCACTTTTGACCAAACAAAAAGTTTGTTGTCAAAACAATTGCTGGCCTCCCACCCTCCTACAAGCTTCCTAACCATGAAAATAAGGCCTCCACCAAAAATGAGCCCAAACCGATGCGAAATGAAGGTTTAGGGGCCGAACGCCAGCCGACCCGAAACCGATCACAAGGGAGTGGTGTTCAACCACGAAGTGGGTATCTAAGACCCCAGTGTCCCTTGAAAGGGAGTAAATAAGATGCACGCCAAAAATTGGAGCAAACAGAGGTGGTCAGGCGGTCCCGAAAACCGGGAACCGGGCTCCGAAATGGGCAAAATGGCCTACGGGCATGAAATGTAGCCCACAGCCACTGAGAGATAGTCTACGGGACCTCTCCCTCCCCTCAAGAAAGAAAACAGAGAAAATCGAGTTTGGTTCGCAAACCGAGGCAAGGCACAGGAGAGGGTTCGGAAGTCCGGAGGCAGGGCGCACGGCCGCGACTCTGAGACTTCTGAACGAGCACAATATGCAACATCACCGAGCGCTCAATTGGTGACGTCTGAGTCTTAAGGTCGGTCAAAAATGGGGTGTCTACAATTACACAACTAAAAGTTTGATTCCTTCCTTACCTATAGTCCTCAATTCCTCAAATGCTAGTGTTCTCTTGCTTAATCCCTCAAATTCCCTTCAATTCCTCTAATAACTGCTAGCTTGGCCTCAAATTGACTCCAATCTCTCCCCTTCTCTCTCTCTCTCTCTCTCTCACGGTTGACATCAACAACAAAACATAAATGGTGTAGAAAAGAGAGTCGAGATGTATATAGAAGCCTTATATAGGCTTAGGCAAAAGTGTAATTATTTGTTGATCAAGTTAATCAAGTAGGCATTAACTTATTTTAATTTAATCGTTCCAAATCGAATTTCAATTAAACCTACCCTAAAATTCTAAAAATTCTAATTAACATATAAATCAAGTCAATTTCTGAATCGGATGTCGATAAGGCCTTCAATTTGTAATCCGAAACGGAAACATGAATAGATCTTTTTACGTTAAATAGATATAAACACATATAATGCAATGTATGATGCAAAATTTCACTTTAATTTCTTTTTAGGTATAATTAAACATGGATTAACGTTAACTATGGGTCGGGGTTATTACAGTCTTCCCCCTTTAAAGAGTTTGGTCCTCCAAACTTGAATTACCTTCGTTTCGGAAAAAACGTTGGGTCCAACGGAAATAAATCCGGATATCTCTTCATCATATCTTCTTCTGTTTCCCATGTAGCATAAGTTCCTCCGTGGTTTTGCCAATCAACCTTTACTAACAGAATTTCCTTGTTTCTCAATCTTTTGATTCGGCGGTTCACAATTTGCATTGGCCTCTCCTTGTAGGTATAATTATCCTTTAGATGTACATGAGTCAGCTCTATCACATATAATGGATCTCTCAAATAATCCCAAAGCATAGAGACATGAAAGACATTGTGCATGTTTTCCATCACTGGATGTAAAGCTACTTGGTATGTTACTGAATTGATCTTCTCGAGAATTTCATATTGCCCAACATATCTTGGTGTTAATTTGCCCTTAACACCAAATCGCGTTTGTCCTTTCATTGGAGTCACTTTAATAAATATGTGATCCCTGACTTCATATTCCCTGTCTCTTCTTCGGACATCAATATAACTCTTTTGCCGGCTCTGTGTAGTTTTCAGACGTTGTTGGATCAGTTTCACTTTCTCGGTTGTTTCTTGCACAAGTTCCGATCCCAACAAAGGTTTATCACCTACTTTGGCCCAACATATCGGAGATCGGCATTTTCTTCCATACAAAGCTTCGTAAGGAGCCATCCTAACGCTTGAATGATAGCTATTATCATACACAAATTCGGCCAAAGGAAGGTAAGTCTCCCAATTACCTTGAAAGTCCAACGCACACATTTGTAACATGTTCTCCAATGTTTGAATGGTCTGTTCAGATTGGCCATCCGTCTGTGAATGATAAGCACTGCTTAATCTCAGCTCAGTCCCCAAGGCCTGTTGCAAACTCTGCCAAAACCTTAAAGTAAACTTGGGATCTCTGTCAGATACTATGGACATTGGAACTCCATGAAATTTTATAATCTCATTGACATACAAATTAGCCAACTTATCTGCATTATACAAAGATTTGACAGGCAGAAAATAGGCAGACTTAGTTAAACGATCAATAATGACCCAAATAGAATCCATACCTTAGAAGGAGCGAGGAAATCCCACAACGAAGTCCATGGTAATGTGCTCCTATTTCCATTCCGGTATTGGAAGTGGCTGTAACAAACTAGCGAGTCGCTGATGTTCAGCTTTAACTTGTTGACAGTGTAAACATCTAGCCACAAAATTTGCAAAACACTTTTTCATTACCGGCCACCAGAAATTCTGTTTCAATTCGTGATACATCTTCGTATTTCCCAGATGCATGGCGAATTTTGAGTTGTGAGCTTCAGTCATGATGTGTTTCTTGAGGTCTAAACAGTTCGGCACACAAAGGCGATTTTGAAATTTCAACACTTCATTGTCAAACACAAATCCTAGTTTCGATTTTGATTCAATCTCATCAATAATTTTCCTCAGAAACTCATCTTCGCGTTGTTTCCCTTTAATTTCTTTAATGATTGCAGGCTGAGCAGAAATGGTGGCTAAGATTCCGCCCTGTTCACATAACACAACTTCAATCTCATTCTTCTCCAAGTCACATAACAACTCTCTCTGGCCGGTGAGCAAACATGATAATTTAACAATGGATTTCCAACTCAATGCATCTGCAACGGTATTTGCCTTCCCTGGATGATATAGAATTTGTAAATCATAGTCTTTGATAAATTGTAGCCACCTTCTCTATCTCATGTTTAGTTCTTTTTAGGTAAAGAAGTATTTGAGGCTTTTATGGTCCGTGTACACTTCACAAGTCGTACCATATAGATAATGTCGCCAAATCTTCAAAGTAAAAACCACCGCAGCGAGTTTAAGGTCGTGGGTCGGATAATTCTTCTCATGAGGACGTAGTTGCCGAGAGGCATAAGCAATTACTTTCCCATTTTGTATTAGCACACAACCCAACCCTTTATACAAAGCGTCACTGTAAATTTGGAACCCATCAGTACCATTAGGGAAAGTTAAGATTGGTGCAGTCACTAACCTGGTTTTTAATTCTTGAAAAGCATATTCATGTTGATCATTCCAATCAAACTATACATTCTTCTGTGTCAATTATGTCAATGGCATGGCAAGTTTTGAGAAGTCTTTCACAAATCTTCTGTAATAACCAGTAAGTCTTAGAAAACTTCTAACTTCTGGCACGTTGGTTGGTCTTGGCCAGTCAACAACGGCTTCAATTTTCTGTGGGTCTATTGAGACACCATCCTTGTTGATCACATGTCCCAAAAATGCCACACTATCAAGCCAGAATTCACATTTGGATAATTTTTCATACTGTTTCTTTTCTCTCAAAGTCTGTAAAGCAGCTTGCAAATGGTTCTCATGTTCTTCCCTGCTTTTGGAGTAAATTAGTATATTATCAACAAAGACAACAATGAATTCATCCAGAAATTGTTTGAACACCCTATTTATTAAATCCATGAATGCTGTAGGTGCATTAGTTACTCCAAAAGGCATTACCAGAAATTCATAGTGCCCATATTTGGTCCAGAAAGCGGTTTTCTCTACATCTTCTGATTTGACTTTTAACTAGTGATACCCGGATCTAAGGCCAACTTTAGAAAACACTTGTGCTCCCTGCAATTGGTCAAACAAGTCATCTATTCGGGGCAGAGGGCATTTGTTCTTGACCGTTACTTTGTTCAGTTCATGGTAATCCATATATAATCTCAATGACCCATCATTCTTCTTTACAAATAACACTGGAGCATCCTAAGGTGACATGCCCGGACGAATGAATTTCTTATCTAAAAGTTCTTAGAGTTGGACCTTCAATTCTTTTAGTTTAGTAGTGGATATTTTGTATGGAGTTTTAGAAATCGGCTGTGTCCTGGGTACAACATCGATGGTGAACTTAATTTCCTTATCAATTAACTCCCCATGTAAGTCCTTAGGAAACACATCAGGAAAGTCACAAACCATAGGAATAGTTTCCACACTAGTACTATCCAAAGACATAGTCAACACATGTAGCCCCGACAACCTTTCCTCAACAATTTCTTGGCTTTCATAAATGAAATCAAATATAGTGGAGGAACTACCCCATTTCCAATAAAAATAAATTCGGGCATACTAGGTGGTCTAAACACAACAGATTTACTTGTATAGTCAATAGTGGCACAGTATTTAGTCAACCAGTCCATACCCAGAATACAATCAAAATGATCGATGCTCAAGGGCAACAAATCAACATACAATGTCATACCACCAATCATAATATCGCATACCAGATAAACGCAAGCACATATCATAGAACCCCCAGACGGTGTAGATGCAGATAGTAAATAGTTCATAGGCTCTAATGGTCTAGTTAGTTTCCAAGAAAATGCATGTGATACAAATGAATGGGTAAAACCAGAATCTATCAGCACATATGCATTTTGGGCACAGATGGAAATTATACCTGACACCACCACTTCGATTCTCAGACATCTCCAGGCACTAGTGCGAACAGTCTCCCTTGCCTCAACGTTCCATTGTTCGGGTTACCTCTGGTATTAGTTCTTGCATTTGATCTTGCTGCAGAAGCAGACCCGGCTGAACTTGCCAAAGGACGGTTAACCTCATTGGATCTCATCGGGCAATCCCTAACCATGTAGCCAGTCTTGCCACACCGGAAATAAGCACCTGATGCACGGTAACATGCACATTTATGCCTCATTCCGTAGTCGGGGCAGTTTGGAATAGATTCGTTACTTTGACTAGAGCTACTGGGAGATCCTGTATTTTGCTTCTTCAAAAATGATCGGCCCTTCTTGAAATTGAATCCGGTCCTCTTTCCTTTCCATTCAGTTGTTGGAGTTGTAGTTTGTTTCTTAGCTGCTACTATAGCCTTTGCCATCAATGCCCTGTCGAGTACTTCTACATAAGTAGGTAATTTCAAGACACCTACTCAATCAAATACTTCCAGGTCCAGTCCTCTCTCAAACTTTCACACTTTCTTATAATCGATGTCCACCATGTGTGGGGTAAAACGAGTTAATTTAGTAAACTTGGCTTCATATTTGTCCACAAATATTCTTTCTTGTTTGAGTTCTTGGAATTCAAAAACTTTTCGGTCCCTGAAGCATTGGGGAAGTACTCATTGTAGAATATCTCATTGAATTGTGCCCATGTCATGTCCCCGTTGTTATTTCGAACCAACAGCCACCATCTCCGGGCTTCATCCTTTAGGGTGTAAGTAGCAAAAAAGACTTTCTGAGTTGCGAAGCAAGGGAATACTTCAAATAACTTTTCCATTTCTAGCAACCAGGTTTCTACCTTCAATGGTTCAATACCACCCAAGAAGGTCGGCGGCTTCATTTTCATAAATTTCTGAGTCAAATTGATGATGTCATTATTGTCCAATTCGGCTAACACTGGCGAAGGTGGAGGGGGCAAAGGTTATTGTCTTAGTTACTGCGTCATTGCTTCAGTCAAGGCCGCAAGCATCTATTCCATTCTGTTCATTCGGGCCTCAGAAGATTCACTTGTATCATTTCCTCTTGCATTCTCCATGTTGCTATAAAGACACCACGTAATAATAAACATAGGAATAATCTTATTCATTCTTTTCAATTTCATTTGTCCAGATTCAAATTTAATTTTCACATTCATAAAGATTACTACACACTTACACACACAGATGGAATGCTCCTACTTATTATTAGGACATCCTAAGCTCGTATGGACTTGTGCATGCGGTAAAACACGTGCTCTGATACCACTCTGTCACGACCCAAACCCACCTCTATAGGTTTAGCATTGTAACCGACTAGTAATCCTTGAATTACCAAAGGTCTCTAAATAGAATAGTATATAATCAAGGGGCTGCGGAAACAATTATACAAAATACAACGTCCATTGAGCTATGCAGACATACATAGGACAAAATAATTCTAAATTTTATAAACATATATGTGTGTTACCAAAACTTAACACGGTGTTTACATGACAGTTACAACAGAAAACTTGTTCGTAAAACCAAAAGAAGTAAAATCTTATACATCCACAAAACGTAACCACTACACATGACTTGGTCTGGAACCTCCGCGAGAGGTGCAAAGGGTGGCTGACAAAACGAAACTCTAGGCCGTCAACTTTGGCCTTGATCACATGCCTGGTCACCTATATACATATTAGGAATGGTGAGCAAGAGCCCAGTGAATAATAACAAGGTATAGGGTTTTAACGAATGATACCCATCACAGAGTTAGAAATCAGAGTTTATATCAGAAATAGGATCTTATGCATATTCAAATTTTCAAATCAGAAATAGGATCATATACATGTTCATACTCATATTCATATTCGGATTTTGCATAAGATCATACATGGTACATCCGTTAGCTAACATATCAACTTGGTCCTGAGACTCACATGTATAGTCGGTACCGACAACCATAAAGGTCCATATCTTGCGCACAAGTAGCCATGGTATTGTTACCCCCAGGCGAGTGTCACGTGAATATAGGCCTCGGTATTGTTACTCCCGGGCAAGGGCCACGTGAATATAAGCCACAGTATTGTTATCCCTAGGCGAGGGCCACGTGCATATTGGCCACGGTATTGTTACCTCCAAGCGAGGGCCACGTGAACTAAGGATGCCACAAATACATTTCAGAAAAATAGACATTCCTTCATAATTCATAAAATAGCATTTCAGAAAATAGATCGTATTATATCAGTCAGAAAATACTTGTAATTAAGCATAGCTTTAAAGAGTTATTACTCACAATTAACAGATGGCTTCAAGGCAAACAGACGGAATTGACAACTCAGACGTTTTGTAGCGTGTGACCTACACGGTTACAAAGCGAACACGTACAGAATTACACATCCGAAAATAATTAATTCTTTCTTATCTTGGTGTGTTTCTACTTCTTATCCTCATTATGGTGTCTAATCTTGGCCTGGGGATGCCTAGGATGGAATGAGGATGCAAAATATACTTGAAAACATTTTTCAAAACTTATTGAAAACAGGGTCCATGCTCGAGCGTGGCTTTTCTCGCTCGAGCGGACACGCAAAATATGAGGGTCCACTCGAGCACAACTTCCCTCGCTCGAGCGGTCTACAAATTTTGAAAAAAGTACTGGTTACTTGATTTTTATGCTCGACGGACACTGGATCCCCGCTCGAGCGTGAGACTCAGACCTTCGCTTGAGCATGACTGATGTCGCTCGAATGATCTGCAAAACATATGAACTTCTGGAAGCATGCATTTCACGCTTGAGCGAACTTCTAGTCGCTCGAGCGAAAGTGCAGGGTCACAGAGTCTCCACTCGAGCGTAGAATCCAACGCTCGAGCGGAAGTGCAAAAATCTGGAATTTCCAGATTGCACTTCCAAGTTCTAAGCTTGAATTCCACACTTCAAAACTCATCTTCTTGGGCCAAAATTCTGGAAAACATCTAGGAACTTGTAAAATATCATGGTTTGAAGATCATTTCATGAAATCAAGGCCCAAAAGTATATCAAACATACGGAAATTGAACTTGAAATGCAAAAACATGGTATAGACATGACATGCATGTGTTCATTTGAGTTCATGGCTTCTAGAACATGATCAAATGTGGTCCATTGATGAGAAATGTTATGAATTCTTCAACTTATGCTAGAATTACAACACGCATGGAGAAAATCTCTGAAAACAAACTTCAAAATGCTATAAATACGCATGCATGTATGGAATGACTTACAATTCTCTAATTTTAACTTAATTCTCTTATCAATCCATTTCTCTCACTTGAATTCTTGTAAAATCTAACTCAATTACATAACTAAGAGTTTGATTCCTTCCTTACCTAAAGTCCTCAATTCCTTAAATGCTAGTGTTCTCTTGCTTAATCCCTCAAATTCCCTTCAATTCCTCTAATAATTGCTAGTTTGGCCTCAAATTGACTCCAATCTCTCTCTCCCCCTCTCTCTCTCTCTCTCTTTCTCTTGCGGTTGACATCAACAACAAAACATAAATGGTGAACAAAAGAGAGTTGAGATGTATATAAAAGCTTTATATAGGCTTGGGCAAAAGTGTTATTATTTGTTGATCAAGTTAATCAAGTAGGCATTAAATTATTTTAATTTAATCGTTCCGAATCGAATTTCAATTAAACCTACCCTAAAATTCTAAAAATTCTAATTAACACATAAATCAAGTCAATTTATGAATCGGATGCCAATAAGGCCTTTAATTCGTAATCCGAAACAAAAACATGAATAGATCTTTCTACGTTAAATAGATATAAACACATATAATGCAATGTATGATGCAAAATTTCACTTTAATTTCTTTTTAGATATAATTAAACATGGATTAACGTTAACTATGTGTCGAGGTTATTACATTAGGTGTTCAATTAGGTCTAAGATGCTTAATTCTTTGAGCTAGGAGGTCAAATTTTCAAAGTTCCTCCCAAATGTTAGCTTCTTTCCCTTGAGTTTAAACTTGTCTTCACTCCCTCTCTTCTCCCTCACATTTTTGTCTTAAAAATGATCAAGAAAAAATGAGTCTAGGTGGTGTGGAGGCCTTATATAGGCTCAACTAATGAAGCTTAATTAGTTTGAGTCAAAGATAACTAATTGGGATTATTTTATTCTATTTTATTCGTTCTGAATCGAATTTCAATTAAACCTACCATAAAATTTTAAAAATTCTAAATAACACATATACCAAGTCAATTTCTGAATCAAATGTCGATAAGGCCTTCAATTCGCAAATCAAGACGAAAACGAAAATAGATATTTCTACATTAAACAGATATAAACACAAATAAGGCAACATATACATGCAATTTAATTCGGAATTTCTTTTAATGACTGATTAAGCTTATTTAACCACATATTAACATAAATCAGAGGTCATGGTTGTTACATGTATTTACCGAGCTTGCTAAAGGCCATGATTCTCCAGGCAATTACTCAATCAATGGTAATGACTATACAGTGGAATACTACCTTGTTGATGGAATATATCCACAATGGTCAACATTAGTAAAAACAATTCCATGTCCACAAGAAAACAAGAAAAAGTATTTTGCTGCAGCCTAAGAGTCCACCAGAAAGGATATAGAGCGTACATTTGGAGTGCTACAAGCTAGATTCGCGATAGTACGTCAACCTGCACGTTTATGGAAAACTAAGACTTTGAAATATGTTATGAAGGCATGCGTAGTATTGCATAACATGATCGTTGAAGATGAGTGAGATGTCAATGGATCAGAAGACTTTATTTATGATGCAATCGATGGAAGTTCACAAGAATCGGTCTCACATGAACATACACCTGAACTTATGGAATTTATTCAAAATCATCATCTTATTAGGGACAAGGAAACTCATTCTCGACTCCAAGCTGACCTTGCTGAGCACTTGTGGCAAGTGCATGGACAATCATGCTAGAACTTCACTTTAATATAAATATTTACATTGTATCACTTACTTTAGTTTAAGAAATCTTGTATTGCTATGTAATTTCAATTAATTCTATTATATTTTTTTATTTTTCCAGTGAAAATATTATTGTCATTTTGTGAAACCATTTGGTATGAGCAACAATAGTATAATTGTAACATCTTTACTAATAATTAAAACAAGTGAGTGAAGATATTTGATGATATAGCATAAGATAAAAATTATAGTGCAGTTAGTGTCACAGTGATTATATCAAATAAATGGCATGAAGTTGAAACAAATTCAATGGGAACATCAGTATATTTATCCTCATCAGATATTGTAAGCTAAGACCATGTTCTTTCTTTCTTCTTTATTCTTTAATCTCACAAACCGAGTAGTTTTGTAAAAACTGAACCATATAAATAGAGCAGTCTTGTTCTCATCTAGTCAGATGTCCGGCCGGTCGTCCACTTGGACATCCGACCGATTGTCACCCCAAATGTTCGGCCCTTTTTCTAGCTGCTGTGTTCACCTGCTGTGTTACTATTGTTCTGCTTGTTGTTCTTCTGTTGTTTTGGGCATGAAATGTCATCTATTTAACCTTAGTTTTGATCTCATAAACAACATGGTCTATTACAAAATTCCAAGTATACATATCTCTAACTTATCTCATAAACATGATCTCATAAACAACATGGTCCATTACAAAATTCCTGCAGAATTGAGTCAAAATACATTAATTTCTATATCATAGCCCATAAAAAAAATATTAACTTCCATAACCTGCAGTTACTTTCCTTTTTCAAGGATTTCCAAACGGCGACGATGGTAATATTGTTGTTGCGTCAGAGACAAACCACTAGTATTCATCAACATAATTCTCTCCTCCTCTTTAAGTTGTTCCGCTTTGAACATTTCATTTTTGATAGCAAGTCTTTCTTTCTCATGAAGAAGTCTTTGTTCCTCGTGTCGAAGTCTTTGTTCCTCCTAAACTTATGCTTTCACCAAGATTTCTATTTTCTTCTCACTATTCTTTTTATTATCTTCCTTTATCTCAGTTAGTATCCCAATAAGAGGTGAAGTCATATAATTTCCACTCTTTCGTTTCTTTATCCGCTCTTTTTCAGCTTTCCTACCTATTGGTCTCTCCAAGTCTACAAAGCCATCATGCGATCCATAATCATCTCCTAGATTAACTGTATATGGAGTACAAGGAGGGATGGTGGTCAATGTTAGCTTTTTGTTAGTTTTTTCTTTTGACAATCCTCCACTCATTTTGCTTGGAACCTCAACAAATTCCAACAATGCTCAAACTAAAATGAACTTTTATGCAATTCTTGGTATAACAGTTTTGCTTGAGAGATCTGAAATTAAAATATAAAAGTCTTGTTAAAAAGAGTAATAATTGCAAAATATATAATTTTTTTAAAAAAATTTAAAAATTACCTTGTCTTGCTTATTTATACCACTTTGATGCCTTGATTCAATTTGGGCAAAACATCCACAGAACTTATTTGTGCCAAGTTGAATGGTTGACCACCGATGCATTAGAGAGTTCACATTACGTTCATGATTGGAGGTCTTGTGTTTGTGGAAGTACTCATATACTCTTGACCAATATGTCTTATGTTTTTGCTCATTCCCATACACTGCATCCAAGCTAGTATTAAACCATGTCGATAGAATGAGATTGACTTCATCTATAGTGAAGTTTCCACCATGTGATCTTTTAGTAGTGGATTCCATTTGAGGTGAGAATTGAGTTATTTCATCAGGAACTTGAGTATTTTGTTTCAAATTTTGACCCATTTGATCTTGAGAATCCATAAAAATTAAATCATGAAAGTTGAAATCCTCGTACAAAAGATTGGTGAAGTATTTGCCTCCTTGTGAATCCATCCTTACATATTGAGTAGAAAACACAAATAGAATTCAAACAAGAGCTAACTATTTTTAACAATTCTATGTGCAGCATATGCAATAATTCTACTAACTACAAGCCCATCAACAAAATTTCATAATAATCTACCAAAACTGAAAAGTCATTAACTGGGCATTACCTTCATGAACAACTCTTATATAAAATATCTATTCCTATTCAACCACAAAGTCCATAAACCAGAAAAGTCACAGATTCTCATATAAATTTCTTTAAACCATTGATTTCTTCAATTTTTAGGAAGTAAAATTGATTGCAATCAAATTCTCAAAGCCCTCATATATATAAAATATCTATTCCTATTTAACCACAAAGTCCATAAACCAGTAAATTAAAACAGATTCTCATATAAATTTCAAATTACCGTCACCAAAACCAAAGCATCACATATATATTTGCAAGTTTTTGGTCTCTATTTGGTAAAGAAGCACAGAGAGAGATACACACTACACAGAGAGAAATAGAATAGAAAAAGTAGGGTTTAGATTGGGAACAACACAAACAAAATACATACCAGAAATTGCTTTTGTTGACAATGATGGCGAGAAAGAGCGACCTACAGTTGTGAAAGAGATTCTTGAGAGAGTCTTTGGCTGAGTTTTGGCACCCTCCAGTTCCTTTCGTGCCTTCTGCTGCAATAAAATAAGAATTTATCAATATGAAGGAGCTACAGTGACACTCTACAAATAGGGAATCACTGTAGCAACACTTTTATTTAGGGGGTTGGATAAGGGACTTGATAGGGGTGTTTTTTGACAACAAAACTCCTTATTTTGGCTAAAAACCTAATATAAGGGTATTGCTGGGGATGCTCTACCATCTAAATAAATAAAATAAAATAAAAAATAATGGTTCACTATTTTTTATTTCTCATGTAAATTAATATAATAAACCTATCATAACCCAAACCCGCCCCTAAGGGTTTAGCATCGTAATCAGCCAGTAATCCGTGATTACCAAAGGCCTGCTTAACAGTAATAATAATTAAACGATAAAAAGGGGCCGGCGGAAGCCTGTACATATTAAAACATAATGTCCAAAGAGTTGTAGGTGCTTGAATGAACAAACAACTTCTATAGATATACATCTATATCCAAGTATTCATAAGTCCAAGTCCATATCCAATATACACATAAAAGCTTAAGTCCAAAACAAAGAACATGGTAGGGAATTAAATCCCAAGCCCAAAACAAAGTATAAAACATTTACTTTGACATCATATAACATTCAAAATGGTGGAATTAGATCCCCCAAAAGCCTTGACAATAACGGTTTAGAGCCTTGCATAGTTAGGCATAATAGGTTGGCTTGACAAAAAGTAATTGGGTCGACGCTACTAACTCCGCTCGGGTACTTAATCACCTACATATATATATATAAACAGTGAGTTAAAGCCTAGTGAATAACACATGTGTAAAGGGGTGAAGAATGAATGTCCTTTCAGTATTTAAAACAGTCAATCGCATCAATAAAACATTTATTTGATCAAAATCTCATATTCCATATCATATCTGTCATATAGGAATCATAGTAGTCATACGTGGTACATCCACTAGTAGAATAGTACAGTAGGTCTTAAAAGACCGAACAATCAATTGATGGCCATCAAACAGTAAACAATAGTTCCAAAAATTGGAACTGATAAAGATCTCTAATAAAGAGTAAAGAATAAGATAGCGATAGAATAATAGCAAAGAATAACAATAGCGATACTTGATAGCTATGGATGCTACGAGTACAGTTCATAAAATAGGACAAATATTCATTTAATAAACAATATCATTTCAGAAAGCAGTACAGTTAATCATTCAGCAAATAATTATAATTGAACATAGTTTTACAACATTGTTACTCACAGTGGACTCTTTGGAACACGTGCTAAAATGCACTAAGAATGTAGTGTCCGACCTAGACAAACAATTCAAGCACAACAACTCAATTACATCCATGCTAGATTCAATCATTTCTATTTTTATTTGGTTTGTTGTTCATTCGATTAATTTCTATTCGTAGCTCACTCGTTCGATTCTAACTTTCATTTATTTAATCAATCTAATGCACTCAAAAGATGCAAATGATCATGAAAACACTTCAAAACCATGCAAATGGAGGCCCGAAAGGTGAAAAAGATGGGTGAAAAACAAAACCCAGACTACCCTAATAGCCGCATGTGCAGGGGTCTTTGCCGCACGTGCAGGGCCACCTCCGTACCTGTCTTCCACACCTGCAATTTAAGCAAAATGCTCCTTCAATTCTGCCCTTTTTTCCGCATGTGTGGGGCCCCAGGCCACATGTGCAGTGCTGGGTCTGTTTGGGTCCGAAAATCTGCCATGTTTTGGGTCTTCAATTTCACCACATTTTGGTCTTAATTTCACATGTTTCAACCCATAGATTTGTATCAACAACCTTGAATTTGGACCTTCAATAGTAAAGGGAGATCAAACTAGAGATTGACACTTGAAATCAACTCCCAAAGTTTCAATTTGCAAAGATTACATTTCGATTGAATTACAAAACAAACTCATGAAGAAATCATTTGAGTTCATGAGGCTCATGCATGAAGTTTTGTCTAACTACAAGCAACAACAAGAATATGAAGAATTCATGCCATGCAAGGTGAATTTAAGAGTTAATTCACTCATTCCTTTCATTTAAAGCCATGCATGTAACAACCTTCTTATTACAAGAACTAATCTTTCTCTTAACCTATATTTTTCTTGGTTAATCTTGAATTCCATAATCATGAGCATGATTCTTCAAATGCATGGGATTAGAGTGGAGAAATCTTACCTAGAGTGGGTGAATTGTGAAGAAGAAGGTGTAGGGGTATGTTTCCTTAAGTCTCTCATTTACTTCCCTCTTTCTTCTCTATGTTGAACTCTAAGTTGAACTCTCACCTTCAAAGCCTCTCCCCCTCTCTCTCTCTCTCTCTACGTGTTTGAATAGTGTAAACCCAACAAGACCCACTGTTTGCCTTATACCAACTACATGGATGCATAGATAAGTAGAACATATGCACACCTTATTGTATTCAATTTCTTTTCTTTTTTTTTCTTTTTTTTTTTTTTGTTTTATTAATTTTTCAATTCATGCAACTAAGGCTGAGAAATTGAATAAAATTAACTTCACATAAATTAAATTAATCTTATCATTTTATGGCATAAAGCAAACTTAATTTAATTGTCCTAATGGGGATTGGGCTCTATTCCTATTCAATTACTTAATTCCAACTTGACAAAATTTAATGAGTTAGACAGGTTTACTTCATATGGCACATAATAATAATACCAATACAATACCAATCAATACAAGCATATATCATATGGCACATAATCTACAATTACCGCATAACCATATAAGTAACGGTAAGCATATCATTAAGATAATTAATTTGCTTAATTAGGGACATGGTTAAACCTTACTTTTTAAAGAGAAATTTATGGAAAAAGTAGGTTTTTGGAAAAAAATATTAAAAAATTAAGCTAAATATTTTATAATTACAACATCGGTTGAAAGTTTTATTTCCTTCTCTTTTCGTTTCTCTTTTATTTTTTTTAAAATTATCTATCCTATACATTCTTATTTAAATTATCACTCTTTGCTCAAGAGTCATGAGGAAGCTAGATTAGGAATGGAATGATTTAATAGTGAGTTGTAAGGGTGTGTGCGGTGTAATTTGGACGATTTGAGAGTAAAATTACAAATCGAATGATGAGTTAGCAGATTAACAGATTGACAAATTACAGTTTAAGCAGCTTTTAGCGGATTGAAGAATATTCTAACTAATTATCATACATTTGTATAATATATAACATTAATTTGTATAATATTTTTTAGATATATAACACAAAGTAATTTTATATAATATGTTTCATATATTTAACTACTAATTTGTAATAAATTTCATATTTTAAATTTCTCTCACACTCATTTTTATATTGATATTTCATTGAAATTAAAAATATATATGTATTAATTATAGCGAAGCGGAGCGGTTTTGTTGGCGGATTATAAATTTTAAAGTTTAAACTGCAGTTAGCGGTTAAAGCAGTACGGCTGGATGCAGATCAGTGCGATTTTAGCGGATTAGACGGTATTTTGTATAGCCCTAGCTAGTTGTATGAGTATAGATGAGGCAACAATAAAGAGAGAAAATTTGGATAAAGTGATTATGATGGAGAATAACATATGTAGAACAAATCAATAAAGAAAGGTGGATTAAAAAGAAGAAATCAGATAGAAGATATGAAAGTAAACCATGTAAAAGAGATAAGGGAAGCCGCCATGAAACGAATAGGGAAAAAAAGAAGAAGTAGAAATTGAGATAAATAAAAAAATATATATGAAAACCGAAGTGAATGGTGTAGTATGGGTAAAAAGTTCATTTTACTTCAAAGACGAAAATAAAGGACCATCTTGAACTAACTCTTTATATATATATATATATATATATGATGTTTGAAAAAAATATAATAAATTTTATAATTTTAACATAATTACATTGACATTTATTTTAGTAAAATTAAAGAAACTAAAACTAATGTAGAAGATGTGAAAATACAAAGATTAAAATGTAAAAGTGAAAACAACATAAAAAGGAAAAATTACTAAAAAAAAATATAAGATTTGACTGTTTTAACAAAATAAATTTATAATTTTCAGTTTTAATAAAAAAATTATTATTGAAAAATGGGAAAAACAAAATGTGAAATCCGACCTGCCGGATTCGAACCAGCGACCTAAGGATAACAATCAGGTCAAGCCCACTACAGTCCTCCGCTCTACCAACTGAGCTAAGGTCGGTTTTGTTTGTACTCTTTTGTCAATTAATATTTATGAATACATACCACACAATATTTTACATGAACAACCCTCAAGCCATGTAACTAATGTTACATTTATCATACTTTCACATTACATTTAACTACTTTCATATGTTAGTACAATAATGATGTAATGTAATGGGTTCAAATTGAAATCACACTTACAGTGTAGGGAACAAATTGTACAATTTGAAACTCTAGGGAGTAAAATGAAATTTAAATTAAATTACAGAAGTGAAAAGTGTAATTAATCCTAAAAAAATAATATTGCATGAAATTGTGATGAGTATAGTATTTTACTCATATGTTCAAAACTTTACTTCACAATACTTGGTGTAGATTTCCATTTTATGAAAACTGATTTTGATGGGAAAGCCTAGTTGGGTGAGTAGTAGTCATATGCTTGTGGAAGTTGTAGCTTTGACAGACAGCAAGTGAGAGGATTGAACCATGGGTTGGTTTGGATGAGCAAAACATGGCTCATTTCTTACAAGACCAATATATTGTAGCAGTTTGGTTTATAGTTGAAGAAAATAATGTCAACAAGCATTCAAATGGGGTTGGAAGATTATTTTATACAAAAATGTCATGTACCCAGAAAAAATATTTAGAAATTTATTCAAAATTTAAAACATGTTGATCAAATTCTACACCAGATATTCAAATTCTAATAACCTTTTTGTAAAAATATATATATATATATATTTTGAGCATGAACTATTGTTTTTGTTTCAATATGTCAAATGAATAATGATTATTAATGCTAGCATCAAATCTCAATTTGCGTTCTCAGTTTAATAAAATTGGAATATGCAGTTGTGGGCCTTGTGGCATATTTCTTTTCTTTTTCCCTCTGTTCTTCAAATTTTATTTTATTTTTTTTTTATTATTTTTTTTTTTAACAAATATTTGGTTCAAAACTTAAGGTGTTGGCCGAACAGTAAAAGACATGAGGATAAAATCTAAAGTCTTAAGTTCGAGTCATTCCAAAGGGCCAGGTTTGTCAGGTCGTTAACTTTAGGGTTCTGGAATTAGTCGAGTTATGCACAAACTAACCCGAACACCCATTATAAAAAATTATATATATATATATGGTGTTAAGCAACACAACGGGAGGTGTATTAGCTCTGCCCATAACTCCCAACCAGGATGAAGGCAATGTCATTGTTGATAGTACTAGAATAGTACTTCTGGTTGGAGAAAGAAGGCTAATCAAAGCCACAACACAGGTATAAGCTCCATTATTTTGGTGCCCAAAGAAGTTGAAGCAAAATGATAGTGGGAATTGGCAAAAAAAAGCTTAAGAAATCCCAAACCAGCGCCACCAGAATGCTAACTACTAGCCTTTACCATTGGGATTTAGATGAAAAGTGATATTATACAAAAGGATTTAGATCCCCTCCCCCCCCCCCCCCCCCCCCCCCTTTTTTTTTTGTTTATGACTTGATTCCATTTTTTGGCTTATATCCAATCTGGACAATCCCGAGTCTTTAAAACAATTTAGACCTATTAGCCTCTGCAATGTCATCTATAAATCCATCACCAAAATCATTGTCAACAAGCTCAGACCTCTCCTCTCTGATCTCATTAGTCCCAACCAAAGCAGTTTTATCCCTGGTAGAACCACCACTGATAATATTGTCATAACTCAAGAGATCCTTCATACACTTAGATGTAAAAAAGGCAAGTTTGGTGGTATGATCATCAAAATTGATCTTGAGAAAGCTTATGATCGTATTTCTTGGGATTTCATTCATCATGCCCTTAAAGAATTCAAGCTAACTCCAGACTAGATCACCCTTATCATGAACTGTATGACTTCTGTTAATTCTACTATAATTTGGAATGGGAAAACCTTACCTCATACTAGTATGGAGAGAGGCCTCGGGCAAGGGGATCCTCTCTCCTCCTACTTATTTATTCTTTGCATGAAAAATCTCTCCAACATGATTAGACTCAAAATTGAAAGTGGAAAATGGAAGGGCCTCAAAGCTTCCAATAATAGACCTCCCGATTCCCACTTGTTTTTTGCTAATGATTTGATCCTATTTGCTAAAGCTAATAGAAGTAACTGTGATTGTATTATGGAAGTGCTATATGAGTTTTGTGACATGTCTGGTCAGAAAATTAATTTTCATAAATCCAAAATGTTCATTTCCCCAACATTCCTAGTAGAGAAACTCTTCCTCTCAGCAATGCGTGGCATTTCTATCACTAATGACCTAGGGAAATACCTAGGTACTCCTCTCCTTCACAACAGAATTAGCAAAAATCATTTGAAAGACATTATTGACAGAATGGCCAAAAGACTATCTGCTTGGAAAGCAAAAAATTTATCCTTAGCAGGCAGAACTACCTTAGTCAAGGTTGTCACCTCTTCCATGCCTAATCATCTCATGCAAACCATGGAAATTCCAAGGAAGGTCTGTGACCAAATTGATAGGCTGAACATAAATTTTCTTTGGGGTAGTACGGAGGATAAGAAGAAAGTTCACCTTGTTAATTGGCAACAAGTGTGTAAGTCTAAGAGAAATGGGAGAAATGGGGGCCTAGGCATAAGGCAAGCCAGAGAACAGAACTCCACTCTCATCTCTAAGTTGGGATGGAAATTGACTACCAATTCTAATGAGCTTTGGTGCAAAATTCTAAAAGCAAATATCTCAAGGATCACTCAGTCTCTAACTGGCCCACCCAGAGAAGAGCATCACACATTTGGAAAAGCATTATCAGAAATAAGGTCCTGAACAGGAATATAAAATGGAATGTTGGCACATGGGAGAACATAGCCTTATGGACCGATTGGTGATGTGAGAGTCAACCCCTATGTGTCACTCAACCAGGGGCACACATTGATAACACAACCAAAGCTAGCTCTATAATCGATGAAGAAGGGAAATGGGACTTAACCTCAATTCAAGATCTTATCTCCCAACCAGTGCAAGAGGAAATTCTCAGTATATACAGACCTAGGTATGTGACTTTTAGTGACACCCCTTATTGGAAAGGCTCCCTTAGTGGCTACTATTCAACAACAGTAGCTTACCAAGCTAATATAAATGAAGAAAGAGAGAAAGAGAGGAAGTGAACTGGCAGTGGATATGGAAAATAAAGGCCCCTTACAAACTCAAAAGCTTTTTTTGGCTTGTCATGCATGAGAGGCTTCTAACTAACCATATGAGGCCCATCAGGAACCTTTTAAATTCTAAGATATGTCCCAGATGCCAAATTGATAGAGAAGATATGTACATCTACTTCAAGGCTAACCTAAAGCCAAGGCAATATGGTTCAACCTCAAAAGTATGGAATGGTGGCAACATAGCAATAATAACCCTCTATAGGAATGGATCAAAGTCAATATGAGAAGTGAGGATCAAGTGCATAACATTCAGTGGCCTACCGTATTCTTAACAACACTCTGGAACATTTGGAAAGAGAGAAACAAGAAAGTGTTTGAAAATCTATCACAGCTTATCCATATCAATGTTAACTCCATTTTTAAACAAGCTATGGAAACTCAGGAAGCCTTCCAGGCCATCTTGAACCCACATTTTAGAGATCCCAAATTAATGATGTGGTCTTGTCCTATTGCAAGTAAACTCAAGCTAAACGCAGATGGAAGCTCCAAAGGAGACCTTAGACAGTCTGGATATGGAGGGCTGCTCAGTGATGAAGTTGGAACCTCGGTGTGGGGGTACTATGGCTATCTAGGAAATTGCACAAGCCTAGAAGCTGAGCTGTGGGGCATCTACAGAGGACTAACCATTATTATGCAGAAGGGGCTGACCAACATTGAAATTGAGACAAATTCACAGAGAGCTATGGAGCTTATTCGAGATGGAGCTGAAGCGAATTCTCCTTATCGAGCACTCATTGAAGATGCCAATTTCCTCCTAAGCCGCTGTCAATGCACAATCAAAGCCATTCCCAGGGAAGCTAACCAAAGTGCAGATGCTCTGGCTAACCTAGGTGTAAACCAACATGATCATACTATCTTTCTGGAAGATCCACCAAGCTCCATTCTTTCTTTTTTAATCACTGACATGAGCGCTGTTAGCTTTAGTAGGAATTGAATTATCGCAGGACTATATCTATTAACTTTTAACTTTGTCTTTAACCTTCGAATGAATCAAAAAAAAAAAAAAAAACTTTGGATTGGAAAGCACTCACACACACACACACCTATATAAGATTTTAACAATATTTTAATGAATTCTAGGGAATTGTCTCAATATCCTAAATTTGTGAGTGAATTTAAGTTGTTTTACACTTTAGATCAACATACCCATTTTGCCACCAAACCCTTCATATCATGATGTTATTGGAAACACACCAATCATCATAATTTCCATTGCAAATCTATGAATAGAAGATTAGTTGCTTACGGTGGCCATGATTAATCTACAAGAGAGCCCTTCTCAGCCTTTATGTTCTTTGAGTGTTTGGCAGCTTATAATGTAATAAAAATGCAGAGAAACAAAGTTTAAACTTACCAAAGTACCAAATCAGAACAGGGGAAGAAGAAAGCAAAAATAGGGTAGAAACAAAATGAAAATTTTCCTTATATTTCATCAACAGGCAGCAACTTATGCATCAAAATCCACCAAGGGAAAACCATAAACCTATACAATTTTTCTTCTACAGAAAACAACAGTAACATACATTTAATTTGATAACAAGTAGTCTTTTAGTTCTTTCACCACAACCCCATTAGCCCTACAAGTACAAACATATACTAAAACTACTATTATCTTGAACTATGAAAAAATGCCCAATGAGTCTGCAATAGCTTTAAAACTGACCTGTTTGGTATATTGTGGGCTTTTACATCCTTGATTTTTGAAGCCTTCGCTTTTTCGAGATTACCACACATGTAACAACCAACAACAACATGAATGTAACAAGTGCAATTACTGTAATAATAACAATCTTTGTTGCACCAAACGACTTTGAATGTGCTCTGGGAATCTCTCGCGATGAAGGGCAAGATGAGTCGTGTGGTAAACAGAGGTTGGGGTTTCCAATGAATGATCTGCTATTGAAGAACTGAAACTGATTGCCACTAGGAAGTCTTCCCGAGAAGTTGTTGTAAGACAGATCCAAGAATGTCAGGCTGATCATCGACCCCATTTCATCCGGTATTTGACCACTAAGATGGTTTCTTGACAAATTGAGTGAGTTCAATTTCCTCAACATTGAGATTCCTCTAGGAATTTCACCATCCAAACTGTTTTCACTCAAATGAATCGAAGTTAGTTCATGACAATCAACTATTGAACTTGGAATGCCACCACTAATGTTGTTGGCACGCATGTCGAGCACTGAAAGCTTCTTTAGATTGGAGATTTTCTCAGGAATTTCATCAGAAAATCTGTTCATATCCAGCGAAAGCATCACCAAGCTAACCAGATTTCCAATCGCAGGTGGGATTTTACCCGTGATTGAATTGTCAGACAGAGAGAGAAATTCAAGCTTGTTGGCTGCCATTTGTGGTGGAAGTTCTCCTGTGAAGTGGTTGTTGCTGAGCTCAAGCATGCTTAACAATGGCAGGCTGAAGAGCCTAGCAGGAAGCGTTCCATTGAAGAAGTTATTCATGATTCTCACCTTAACTAGTGATTCGCACTCTCCAATTTCTTCAGGAATGGGTCCAAAAAATTGGTTTTCCATTAGAATCAATGTCTTTAATCTCCCTCCTCCACACAAATGACGAGGAATGGTTCCGGTGAGTTGGTTGGTGGCAACGTCAAGTAGTTGCAGCTTCCCATTTTGCCCAAGATTTTCAGGCAGTTCAGAAGTAAAGTTGTTATCCCATATCTGTAAGACCTCGAGATTGGGAAGCTCGCCGATAAAGGATGGAACAGGACCGTGAAGACGGTTGCGAAACAGATTTAATAACCTCATGTTCTTCAATTCTGACAAACTCTCGGGTACTTGACCGCTGAGTTGGTTAACTGAGAGGTCCAGGTAATTCAAGCCAACCAAGCCAGACAGTTCAGAAGGAATGTGACCAGTGAGTCCATTGAATTGGAGATACAGATACTGTAACATCTTCAAATTACCCAGACTCTTTGGAATCTCTCCTGACAGGTTACAACTTGCCATGTCAAGGACTTGGAGCGAGCTCAATAGTCCAAACTCAAATGGAATCCCTCCTTCGTAGGCATTGAAATACCCGAGATAGAGTTCTTTAAGGTTCAACAACCGACCCAAACTCGTTGGAATTTTTCCAGTAAGTCCATTGCCTTGTAAACCTAAACTCTCCAGGCTCTGAAGCTTGGCGTAAGCCTCTGGAATCACCCCATAGAAGTAGTTCCCTCCGAGATGAAGAGTCTTGAGCCCCTTCAGCCCTGCAAACTCTGTCAGGAGCGTTCCAGTGAAATTGTTATTGTAGACATCGAAAACTTGGAGCTCGGTCATTGAAGCTATCACGCTTCCATGGATGCTTCCGTTGAAGGTGTTGGAAGAGATGTTGATGAACTTGATGGATGTTAGGTTGGACATCTCTAGTGGAAGCTCACCGGTGAGATTGCTCTCGATGATAGTGAGATTAACAAGCTTATTCAATTGCCCAATCTCTGGTGGAATTATACCAGAGAGAGGCTCAAACGAGATGTTGAGAGAGGTCACTCGTGAGCTCTCATCACAAGCTACACCAGAGAATGAACAGTGTGCAGAAGGAGAGGAAGAGTACTTCCAGTCCTCGAGTCCTGATCCTCCTGGTCCAATCATGGAGGACTTGAGCTTCAACAGTACTTCAAGGTCTGACAATGCATCAGAGACTGAAAGTAAGAAGTAGAAAATAGATAGGAGCATACAATAGCTAAAAAGCATCTTCATCTTTGTGTTGTTTACTACTATTTTGATACGAGCCTAATATATTATAGTCTTAGCAGTTCAAAACGGAACAAATTAAGAACCTATATAATAAATTCCATTACTACACCAGAGATGAATCTGGACTGCACACTTCACTTTCTGTGCCAAAAATTCCGTGTCTGTAATTTTTATTCGAAGTTGAGATAACGGCAGAGAGACAGAAGGAAGAGGACAACATGCTTACTTTGATATCACTATCATGGAACCAAGTCAGTTGTCTTTAGTCTTTAATTTAGTAAACAGATGACAATCATTTATCCACTTTCTCTTTAATGTTAATCCACTTTAGTAAAAGGCACATTTGTGGGGAAGAACCATGTTCTCATTCAACACATTAGTGGGAGACTACTGTGTATCAGAATCTAAGCTTGAATAATGTTTGAGAATAAAGATTACTACTTTCCTGATCATGGTGGGCTAGCATTTCTGCTGAAAAGAAAGAACCCTATGCTTGACCACATATATCAAAGCTAGAAAGCAAAATACACTAGTTTTTGGTAAGACATGGTTCTGAAGCCAGGTCAAGACTCAGTGTAAAACTTTCTAGCAGTATATTCCTTCCACAATTTCATGACTCGGGTCTGCTTTTATGGCCTCTGACTTGGTGTAGTAAGATTATTACTAGATTATGTTTTTATTCAACAAAAGAACAAGGAACACATGCATGGTCTGATACAGCAAATAAGCAAACTCAACAACTTCTTTTTTATTTAAGGAACATGAGATCAAGAAAGAAGAGAACTCATAATTGGTTTATGCATGGAATCCATTGAATTTTTTTATTTTTTATTTTTTGGGATTATTTTTTAGGAAAGGTAAGAACTTCATTACATCAAAAAATAATACAACAAAGAATTAATGCAGGAAGATAAGAGAATCTAACTAAACACAGGCAAATAAAAGAGGACGATCCAAAAGAGTACAAGGAGATGACTTAGACACCTAAAACAACCACTAAACCCAAAAGCATAAAACAATAGATATGACAAGCCCAAAAGCATAACACCAAATAAGCAGAAAAATTACATCAGATGATGAATCCTTGAGTCCAAATCCGCAACTTCGCACTGTAGTTCTGATCCCATGAATTAGCATGGGCTATGCAAGATTAAACATATCAGATTAGTTACACTTACCCATTAATCGAAATGGAATCCATTGAATCGTACAATAACCCATTGAGACACTAAGACTTCAGCCAGCTTTTCTTTTCTTCTGTGGCTAAAAGCTTTAGGTTTCTCAAGAATCTGATCCCTTCTTCCACGGAATTAATCCCTCCTCCCATGAATGGCTAATCACACAACTCAAGGCATTGGGAAAACAACAGTTTGCAAACAATGAATCATTGGTTGTGCAGAGAATAATATGGTCCATTTTAGGACCCGGTCAATGACAAAAGCGACATGGATCAAATTCTTAATCTAATGAAGTTGAATGACTTTGAGATGGGGGAATAATAAAATCAAAAGTTTATATTCATCATTTATCACCCACTCCTATTGCAGCAAAAATTTCGGATGGGTGCTAGTCTACACGACTTGCAGTAGTAATAAGAATTTTCCAAGAGTTGAACTTGAATACTACAATTCAATTAACATAAAGGAAGTGGCAGAAATGTATAACTTTTGTGCTTCAGATATCTTAAGTGCTCATGTATTAACCGGGTAACTTGGGTACTATGTTCAGAAATTGGAACTCAAAAAATTAGAGCTTTTATTATAAGACATGATCAGACTAATGGTTTCTTAAAATGCTCCTAAACAATTTTGAGCAAGAGCATAATCCAAAGTTTTCCAAGGAATATGTTTCCGAACTCATGCTCAAGGCTGACCTCTTGCTTCAGCCTGAATCAAATCAAGCCAAAGCCTTTGTTTCATTGCAGTGAGGCAGCTCAAAACCACATTTTAATTATGCTTGGCAACACAACAAAAGCACTTTCAGATGACCAAAAATAGAGGCCCGGAGCACTTCTTGGAGAAGCAAGTTCAAGATGCTTGGTTCTACAGAAGCTCTTCTTATAAAGCATTTCACTAAAAGCCACAACAAAGCCAAGCAGGCACTAAAATATTCCATTAGAACAAATTTTTTGCTCCAACAACAATATTCTAAAAAAAGTGGCGTTTCATGTAAGAAATACCAGTAACAAAAGCACATTATAGTCAATCTTTCTCTGATTTCTTGCATTAAGATATAATAAATAAAAGTGCACCAGAACTAACCAAAACAATTCCTAACAGTACCAAACAATCCTTCAAAATGACAAGAACAATAGTTTAAAGTATCATTTACAATATAATATAAGTTAGCCTATTCACTTTGACAATATAAAACAAAGCACCTAACCAACTAATGATTGAAGCAAGTAACAATTATCAGAAGACTTAAATGAAGACAAGAGATTGAATGGTAATTTATCATTATACTTCACAAAGATAAATGTACAAAAATGTGGGCACATAAATGAATTACATTCAGATGCTGCCAACAAGAATTTAATAGCAAGTTGTAACTAGTAAGCATTATAAAACCGAACCAATCATGATGTGTCACTTTTGAATTCAATAATCTAATCGCTAAAATGCAATATTGCTGTACAGGTAAATAAGGTTTTCAAGTCATCATTGGGGAAATTCCTTTGGATCAAGCCATAAAGATGCAGACAAACCTGAATCCAATTTCTCGCCTTCGAATACAACTTGTAACAAAGAAATAAATTCAAGATAATTTGACATGAGCTCAAACAAAACAGAAAAGCTACCAAATTTAAGTTCAAGGGTCTCAAACTAATTTTATCAACATCATCACTTTCTTTCCCCATTAAAATTATTTGATTTTTTCTGCCAGAACAAACAAATGACCTCCTGGATACTGCTTATTAGTCGCCTCTCCAGCAAAGAACACTCTCCAATCCCCAATTGCAACATATGGTTAAGAACCAGGTGGCAACTGATATTGAATATACCCTTCAATTTGTCCAAAACACTCCCACTGGAGACATCTTTTCAAAATCAAGAGCTACAAGAAGTGGGTCTCCTGAAATATAAGAATAGCAATAAAACAAAAAGAACTCATATGGAAACAACATTGCAACCTTATTTAGAAAACCCAAATCCTAATCTCTGAATTGGGTCTTTTTTGGGCCATGTGAGTTCTGGGACAAACTCAATTGATCCCTTATTGAGCACACCCAATGGCACAGTACAAAGAAACCATGTCCCCTTAATACTGTTGCTCACCAGCATACACCAAAACCCAGATAACTCATCTCATTCCCTCCAGTAATGAAACAATCATCACCAACCCAACTCATACGGATCATCCCTGAACTCCAGCTCCCAAAATGCCCCATTTGACACATTCGACATCAATGTAGCATTAAATTTGAAAGGTGCCAATTAGCGAGCATTCGGTTTTGGGGGTCCTCAGCAACCCTAACCCTGAAAACATGCCGAACAGATCATCTCCGGCAAATGCTTCTTCTTGCGGCGATGCTTCCTTGGGAGGCGGCAGTCCCGTTTTGGTTTTGGTTTTTGTTTTTGGTAAATTACACATTGGACCGTTGCCCTGCATATAATGTCACTTTAGTCCTATGTTTTTTTAATCTAACAATCTAACCTTTTTAGCTGACTTTTAAATTTTTTATTAAAAAAGTATACAAAAAAGTAATGAAAATTATGTGGTAGTTTATAATAATTTTTTAACTATTTTCTTCACTTGTCAAACGTGTCTTAGTTGATCCTTTAATAGGGTCTCTATTAATAGAAATTAGAACGACAACACGTTGCACCACTATATTTTATATCTAATCTCATTTTGATCATTCATTTATTTTTATCAAGATTTTAAAAAGTGACTGCAATTGTTACGTAACGATTGTGGTGGTTATCGTATTCGTTACTGTCGCTATAATGATGTGACGAAAATTTTCATGTGTAATGATCATTTCGGTATTACGTAACGACTGTAGCGGAACCATAACGGTCCATTAGATACTGTTACACCATTTTACAATATTCTAAATAGTTTTCTTTTCTCAAAAAAAAAAAAAAAACTTACAAAAAAAAAAAAAAAACAAATACAAGTAATCCAGGTCCAAAGAAAAAATTTTATATGAATTTTTTTTATATATAATTTGTTTTTATTTATGGCACAATTTTTATATGATAATCCTTTCATGTAATAATTGTAAATATTTTTTATTCAATTAGTTCAGGTATTGGTAAAAAATAATTTATCGATATTCAAAATCAATTATTCTTACTATTGAAATAAAATGTAAAAGACTCATTTTATAGTGATTTAAAAATATGAAATATATTGAATCATATTTAAAAATTAACAAAAATTGATCAAAATTTATTTTAAATCCCAATAAATATGACTCTAAAAAAAAAATATATGTGTATCAAAAAATTTTCTTCAAATTGTGCGAAAAATAAAAAAATTCGCGATTCTAATTACTGTAACCGTTACGCTACGGCCATTAAACTCCACAACTGTTATCGCGTCACCGCAAGCATTACAGTAACTACAACCGCTTTTCAAAACCTTGCTCCATACTATATCTTCTAAACGTACTTCTATTAACTAAATTTTTTTTTTGGTTACTCGCCACATTTTTATGCAACAATGATTCAGAGCACTAATTTGGGTGTTCTAATGGAGCACTAATGACATGGCAATGAGAAAGAGAAAGAAAAAAAAAATCAAAATATCGTATCACAATAAATGAGACCTGCTGCCAACTCATTAGAGTTGACTTTAAAGTTCAAGAATTAAAACTTCAAAATATTTTTCATTTTTATCTAGCCTCTTTTTTTCACTATTTATAAAAACTGCTTACTCTTTACTCATCACTTTCATCATTTCTCTATTAGCTCCTTACTACCCATCATTATCCGGATCAACCTCCTCTCCTGCACTCTTGCCTCCAGTCTTTTCCTGCACTTTACATAAGATTGAGACACGTGGCATTTAACAAATTTAACTATTCCAAAATAAAACACGTAGTGCACACCTCATTTGACAAAAAAAAAAAAAACGATGTCGTCTGGGGGAGACACTTAATAAATATATATTTAGTATTTTTTATAATAAAATAATAAATAAGTACATGTTTATGCATAATTATTAAAAAATTGAAATTTGATAAAATTTTATACTTATATTTAAAATTATTAAGGATTTTTATTTGTGCTAGACATTAAAAATGACATAATTTAATTGATTCAACATTTATTTGAACTTGGTCATGACCTAATTATTAGAGAATTGTCTTAGTCTATGCCTAAGTATGAACCACTTAATTTATTTATTAAATTGGTGAATAAATATACGTTCGTATTTTTTGTAATAAAATATATAAGAGTTGGGTTAAGCATTTATAGTTGCAGTAGACACTTATATAATCTAATTGACTCAACATGTATCTCAATTTGGCCATGACCTAATCATTAGAGAATTTTATTAGTCTCTGCCAAAACATAAGCAACTTAACTCATTTATTAATTAAATTGATAAATAAATATATGTTAATATTTTTTATAATAAAATATATAAGAGTCGGCTTGAGGAATTATAGTTGTGCAAGACACTAAAAATGACATAATCTAATTGACTCAACATTTATCTCAACTTGACTATGATCTAATCATTAGAGAATTGTTTTAGTCTATGCCTAAATATAAACCACTTAACTCATTTATTTATTAAATTGGTGAATAAATATATTTTAGTATTTTTATAATAAAATAATAAATATGAACATGTTTATGCATAGTTATTAAAAAAATTAAAATTTGGATAAAATTTTATATTTATATTTAAAATTATTGAGAATTTACAGTTATGTTAGACACTAAAAGTGACATAATCTAATTAAATCAACATTTATGTCAGCTTGGCCATGACCTAATAATCAGAGAATTATCTTAATCTATACCTAAACATGAACCACTTCACTCATTTATTTATCAAATTGATAAATAAATATATGTTAATATTTTTTATAATAAAATATATAAGAGTCGGCTTAAGAAATTATAGTTGTGCTAGACACTAAAAATGACATAATCTAATTCACTCAACATTTATCTCAACTTGACCATGATCTAATCATTAGAGAATTGTTTTAGTCTATGCCTAAATATAAACCACTTAACTCATTTATTTATTAAATTGGTGAATAAATATATTTTAGTATTTTTATAATAAAATAATAAATATGAACATGTTTATGCATAGTTATTAAAAAAATTAAAATTTGGATAAAATTTTATATTTATATTTAAAATTATTGAGAATTTACAATTATGTTAGACACTAAAAGTGACATAATCTAATTAAATCAACATTTATGTCAGCTTGGCCATAACCTAATAATTAGAGAATTGTCTTAATCTATACCTAAACATGAACCACTTCACTCATTTATTTATCAAATTGATAAATAAATATATGTTAGTATTTTTTATAATAAAATATATAAGAGTCGGCTTAAGGAATTATAGTTGTGCTAGACACTAAAAATGACATAATCTAATTGACACAACATTTATCTCAACTTGACCATGACCTAATCATTAGAGAATTGTTTTAGTCTATGCCTAAACATAAACCACTTAACTCATTTATTTATTAAATTGATGGATAAATATATTTTAGTATTTTTATAATAAAATAATAAATATGAATATGTTTATGCATAGTTATTAAAAAAATTAAAATTTGGATAAAATTTTATATATATATTTAAAATTATTGAGAATTTATAGTTATGTTAGACACTAAAAGTGACATAATCTAATTAAATCAACATTTATGTCAATTTGGCCATGAACTAATAATTAGAGAATTGTCTCAGTCTATGCCTAAGCATGAACCACTTAACTCATTTATTTATTAAATTGATAATTAAATATATGTTAGCATTTTTTATAATAAAATATATAAGAGTCAGCTTGAGAAATTATAGTTGTGTTAGATACTAAAAGTTACATAATCTAATTGACTCAACATTTATCTCAACTTGACCATGACCTAATCATTAGAGTATTGCCTTAGTCTATGCATAAACATAAATCACTTAACTCATTTATTTATTAAATTGATAAATAAATATATTTTAGTATTTTTATAATAAAATAATATATATGAACATGTTTATGCATAGTTATTAAAAAAAATAAAAATTAATTTTTGGAAGTGGAGAGGAGTAAGAAACTGTACCCTAAACGACATCGTTTTTTTCTATCAAGGCAGTGTGCACTACGTGTTTTATTTTGGAATGGTTGAATCTGTTAGATGCCAAGTGTCTTAATCTTATGTAAAGTGCAAGAAAGAGAGGAGGCTGATCCTCATTATCCTGTCATTTGTTTGACATCCGTAATCATTTTCTAGTGTAACGTGCAATGGAACAGAGTATAATTTATTATTTTTCAATAATACATACTCATAAATTGTACTCAAAATTATGATTATATGGCTCAAATTTATTAAATAATAAATTTCATGATCCACTAATTTTAATCCCAAGTGTTTTTTTGACACATTTTCATGGTAAATAAAATTATTTCTTTAATTAACATAACATCGATTAATAAAGAGTAATAAGTCTAAATGAAATTTTTTAGAAAAACTATTGAGCCTGAAGAAAGAGAGAGAGAGAGAGAGAGTAAAGTTTCTCTTTCTAGAGATTTTCAATAGTGCTTTGGCGAAACTTTGACGAGTACTTTTAAAATGTAAATCTATATTTCTAGAGTATAGATATGCACTTGTAAAGTGTAGACCTGAGTTTTTTATATCTGATATAGGGATTTTGAGTATTTCTCTTCAGATTTTGACATAGATTTTTAAAATTTTGACCCTTACAATAGTTCCTTATTCTCTCAAACTTTCTTTCCATATCATTATGGATGTTATTATTCTTCAACTTTAGCTTCTAGTAGTGTTTGAAATATGGCGGTGGTAGAGTTGGATAGCGGCAATGGAGATGACATCAATGACAATAATGGATATTGATGCAAATCTAGTTTTTCAAATCACATCTATGTGAAGATTAGTAATTTTTTCTTAAATCATAATTAATTTTTTGAAAATTTATTTTTATTGCTTGTAATTTATTGTTTGATTGTTTGTTTGACCCTTTAAGATTTTATTGTTTTTATTTTTATCCGTATGTTGTTTGATTTGTTTTATTTTAACAGTTTTTCATTCTTCTCCAAAAAAAATAAAAATAAATAAATAAATAATAATAAAATAATAATAATAATAATAATGAAGGACAATGATATTTCAATAAATGGAGGGGTGTCAATGTGATGTCGAAGGAATAGAATGGTGTCAGTGATATTTCAATAGATATGTATTCGTATTGTTATGCAAATACTTCTTCTTTCTCTCTCTTCGTGGTTGGAGAGCCTCATCTTCGAAACTTCGACCCAACAAGTCTCTCTCGCCACTGCTCCACCGACTACTACAACTGCACCACCACTCAACACCCAAGCGAAGCTCCGCAAATCCAACGGACTGCAAGTCTCCACATTCAATTCCAGGTTCTTCATCGATTTCAATCTCTCTCTCTCTCCTCTCTCTCTCTCTCTCTCTCTATATATATATATATATCTATATTGTCTGTATAGCTTCATATGTGTTTCTTCGTTTTCAATCGGTAGGAAGCCCTAATTTTAGAAACTTGAGATTTTGTAAAAGAGGGTTTATTGAAAATGAGGTATTCTCTCTCGTCACGTTTGGGTTTAGTGTGCATATCAAGATTCATGCTTTCTCCAAAAGACACTGTTTTTTCTTGGGAAAATGGCAGCTTGGATAGATTTTCCTGGAAAGTTGTTTTCTTGGAGCTTGAATTTTATTGTGGATGTTTTGGGAGGATGCGGAGTGATATGCTCTCTTGTCCTTGGGTTGGAAACAAGTATTTTAGGAAATAGCAGCCCCGTTGGCCAGAATCCCTGTATCTTATTGGGAGTTTAGAGCTCCATTTGGATACTTGGATTTGAAATGAATGGATTTGTTATCACGCATTGATGGAGTGTAACATTTAATTCAGTGTATTGGATTCAATAATGGATTTGAGGCTTTTAGATTAATGGATTTGATAATTATTTAAAATCATTTCATGAATGATTCTACGTGTACAAAAATATTAACAATATATGCATCCATTACTTTAGAATTATCAATCTACTTATATTAATCAACCTTCTTCAATTTTATAAAGTTCCAAATGGAGCCTAGGAGTTCAAGGGTTTGGTTTTTGCCACAGGCAAGACTCCAAAGGCTCCGATGTAAAAAAAAAAAAAAAAAAAAAAAAAAAAAAAAAAAAGAAGGAAAAATAGCCCTGACAGTCTGACATCCAAGCATTGCCTCTTCTCAAGTTGGCTGTCTTGAGTCTTGTAATTTGGTATGCAGGGCTTGTTCTGATATGAATAGTTTTGAATTCTGAACCATACTTGACCAATTGGTGTGGCAATGATCTCATATTTGGTTTATGATTACTTTAATGTCATCGGGCTCATGTGAGCAAGCATTATTTTCACCAATTTCCTTCTCCTCTCTTCTCCCTAGGCATTATTTTCATCAATGTTATTAGAATAATACTCTTGCTTTCAAAATACCACCTTACCCAAATTGATGTTGCGAATGGTGTATGTCTATGTGGGTTGATACCTTCTATTCACCTGAGCAAGATTTCGTTCACCGTTTACCTCTTCTCCATTGGCGTTAATTTCATGAATCTAACACTATCAATTTCACCAATAGTGGCACTGGCAGAATACTCGTGTCTAAAGCCACCCAACCATTATAGACTTTGCGAATGGTGTGTGTCTTCTGCTCATTTGAGCAACATTATGTACACGGTTCCCTTCTTCTTTTTTAGCATTGTTCTCATCAATGTAAATGCATTAATTTCATTAATAGAGGCATATTTCTTGTTTTTATAGCCACCTAACCCTAATGGATGTTGCGAATGGTGTATGTCTATCTAGGTTGAGACATTTTGTTCACCTGAGCAGAGCATTACGTACACAGTTTTCTTTGTTTTCCTTAGCATTGTTTCATCAATGTAATTGTATTAATTTCAGTAATAGTGGCTTAATACTTTTTTTTTAGTCACCTAACCTAATAGATGTTGTGAATGGTGTATGTCTATGTCGGTTGAGACCTTCTGTTGACCTGAGCAAAATTACTATTATTATTATTATTCGTCAATTTCTCCATTAGCCTTATTTTTTTTAATTATCAATTTAGCTATATTAATTTCACTAATGGTGGCATAATACTTGTTTTTAAAGTGAACTAACCCTGATAAATGTTGTAAATAGTATCTGTTTGTGTGGGTTGAGACTTTCTCTTTAATATTTTTGTTTCAAGCATTGTGTCCTTATCATTTTGAGCTACCATTTTCATCTTCTTAAATTGGCACAAAAATGCTGCCATTTGTTAAGACATTTTTCTTTAATATACAGTACATTCAATGGCGATAGTACCTTGTGGAAGTACATGGGTGGCTCGGTGGGGACAACCTCAATTTGTATTAAGATCTTTTGTTACAAACAAGTTACCTACATCTTCAAATTGGTGAGTATTTAGTTACTTTTTGTTGGTAGTAATATACTTATTGATTATGGAACATTTTGGCCAGTGAAATTTCTCATGTTGTTTACACATTCTTTTAACTTCAAGTTTGCTGTTATGTCTTTGTGATGGTGTACAAGTGACTAGATCAATGGAGGAATAATGGTTGGAAATTTTTCTCTCAACAGGAGTTGATGTGAAAATGAATCCTGATGTAAATCTGTCCTTTCAATGTCCAAGTCAGACAGAATTTATGTGTTCCTTCTACAATGATATCCATAGAATCACTTACTATTTGTCCAAATAGCATTTTTGTGTATGGTCATGTTATGGCAAGTCTACAATGATATCCATAAAATCACTTGACCATTTTGTCCAAATAGAATTTTTATATATAGACATGTCATGGCAATTTTATCCAGATTTCTTTGTATTTTGTGAAAATTGACAAATGTTTCTTTCCGTGTTGCATTGAAACTCTTAACATAACGTTGTATTAAATTTTTTGAGAAACAATGAAACACAAGAGACCAACCTCTTGAATTGCAAACGTGTCAACTTCCAACAACTCAACTCCTGCCTTCACTTGGTATTACTGTCACATTACTATCTTTCACTGTTCATTCATTTCAAACTTGGGAGATGAATCTTTCTTCCCTTGTTATGAAAATCATATCTCACTATGGAGTGAGAAAAAAAATGTTCTTGTACTTTGTTCCATTTCACTTATAATTATGTTCTCTTTTTTGGTTTGTTCTTTTGTTTTCGTGCAAGTTATCATAGCTTAGAAAAGTTGTACAGATGGTTGCTTACAATCTGCTTTTGGACTGAAAAGGAATCACATCTTAATTCAGTTTTACAAGGAAAACTGAACTGGTGCTTGAAATTGTCCTAATTTCTTTGGCAAAACATATCTAAGAATGGCCTATAGTAACCCATTTCATGTTCATCTGGGCTTTATATGGCATGCGTTACATTGAATCTTCCTGCTTTGCACTTCTCTTATTCATGGAAAGATCACATATCCTTTATTAGACTTACATTTTTTATGCATTATCATTTTGTTGTAGTGTATCAAGCAAGATAAGAGCCTTGGCATCACCAAGTTCAAACATATTTTCTCAAGATTCGTTGCGTGCACTATTTAATATGGGGCCATCTAGGAATCCAATTCACCGTAGGGGAGCTCGTTTGATTGTCAGAGCTAATAGTGTGAGTTTTCTATTTGAATTTTTTCTTGGGAGTTCTGTTTTGTGCTTTGCTGTGTTATTGAGAGTTTACCATCATATCTACTTTTACCAATATTATGTACATACAGGATTTTTATGCTGTCCTTGGGGTGCCAAAAAATGCTAGCAAGTCTGAAATCAAAAGTGGTAAGTAGATTCTTGATTCTTTTCATGATTTTCTCATTGCTGTGATATAGTTCCTATTTGGGGGATATAATTTGTATGTGCACACTTCTTTTTTGGGTAACTATTTCTCGTGCTACAAGGGTTGTCCCTTATAGAGTATCATCTGATCACAAACATTATTGACACGTTAATGGTGTGCTACATGCTTACACACATTACTGCTACTTGTTTGACTGCTTCTTTTTTACTGTTCCTTTTTCTTTGAGATTACTTCTTTTTTTCTTCTTAGTCTTCTATATAAATGTCTTTTGCTGTCATTCTAAAGAGACCTTTGAGTATCTAGCGCCTTGTGTCGGACATGCTTTTAGGAGCGTCTGTAAAGTGTTGTTGTCCGACATGGGTGTATGACACGACACACCTCCTCCATAGAAGTGTTTGTGCTTCTTTCTATAGCATAATTTGGCGATTTGCGTGGATTTTTTCTTTCCCTTATTGGATGTGGCCTTTTTTGTTTAACGTCTTGTCAATAAAGCTTAATGATGTTACTCATAAAAAGTATTTCTACCTTTTATTAAAAGGATCTTATTGTGCCAGTTCAGATTTGGCTTTCTTTGTCTATATTTGTTCTTCAATCCTAACTCTAGGCATTGTTTAGTAATAATTTTTGGTTCATATTATATTGCTAACTATTTCTTCTTTCATTTTTAGCTTATCGGAAGCTTGCCAGAAGTTATCATCCTGATGTGAACAAGTAAGTTGAACTGAACTTTCAATCTGTTGTCAAATTCTTTGGCTTTTAATTTCAACAATGTCTGTTTATTTTCCACCATTGATTTGCTCAGTTATGTTGGTTGTGTATGCCAAGCTTCTTTGTTTTTCACACCCTGAAAATTTTTTAAGCTTATAAAGAGGACTCTATTAATTTCTCTTGGAGATGAAAATCCTTCATTTGTTAAGTCACAGCTCTCTCTCTCTCTCTCTCTCTCTCTCTCTCTCTCTCTCTCTCGCGTAATATTTCCACTCACCATTCTTATTTCTTAATTCTTATTAATATGCTTGTTTTAATATGTTAATTTCATTCCATCAAACATTTTTGCTTGTTTGAATTAAACTACGGCCAAAAGTTCAAAACCATTAACACAACTCCTTGAAATTGTAGTCGGTTACCAGTTTGAAACCTTTTGTATCTTTTCCTTTAATCTAGTTAATAGTGAATTGTCATCTATAAGATAGTTTAAAACCTTAGGTTCATTGCTTGCTGTAATGGTAAATGCTTGGGGCTACCAAGCATGGGAATGCATGTTTGAGTATGAGAGCAGCCACTGTGTAAATATTGCCAAGGGTTAGGTTTTCCACTCTTACTCTTCCCAACAGCCTCGTCCCCCTGCCTTCCCTCTTTCTCCTTTCTCTCCTCTATCATCAATTTGTAACCTTAGAAATGATGTTTTGTCAAAGGTCCAAGCTAGATTTTAGAATTGAGAAACCTTCTATTTATGCAAGTTATTGTTGTTGTTCTACTATTCAGCACCACTTGTAAAATCTTGAGAAGGATTGTAGTTTTTTGAGGGCTGAATATTTAAGTTTGACATTGGTAGTGGTGCTTGCTGCTTAGAGAGACAAACCAAGAGATGTTTTGGCTTCGAGAGGAGCTACATTTCCAAAAATTTTGATTTTTATTATAAAACTGTTAAGGAAGGAAGATATAGATAAGTCAAGCTGTCATACTCAGCTCATTAAGCATGCTATAGGGATGCAAAATTGGAGACTAAAATTACTATTATATCTGTTAATGGTATTGTGGTCATCCAAAATAATATAAAAGAAAGTGAAGATTCTATCTCTTTGCTTCCCAAGTTTTTTGACATCATAAACTTGGAGTAGTTAAGATAACGTTGGGCTAGAAGTTCTCAGGTAGCTTCATCTATGAAAGATGCTTTGTTGACGTCCTGTTGCTTGTTGAGTAAGGCCATTATCTGACCAAAGATGTTCGAAGTTAGTTGATGGTGTGGCCCAAGAACTTGTTGGAAGAATGAAGATTTGTTTCTAGCTCAAATATTTGATTTGACATTGCATGCGTTTGCTGCTTGATTTTGTCAATTGGGACATATCATATTTTTTTTTTTTTGAAATATCACTTGTCCAAGACAGAAAACCCCTTTCCCCATAATGCACATTTGCTACAGGATTCATGTGGCGTAGTGATGTGATTTGAACTAGTGATGGCAGCACTAGCGTGGAAATAAAATTCAAAGAAGGGATACTTGAAATTTTTCTCATTGAATTGGTCGAGTATCTTGGGGTACAAGATTCAAATTACCCAAGTTTTTCCAATGAAGATCTAACCTATATGAGTAACCTTCTTGTGATTGAGCAATGCTGATTTTAAAATTGACCCACCACCTTCAGGGTGGAAGCTCTTCATTGGCAAAGTCTCTTTGTGGTTTGGGTTTAGAGACATGGGAATTGGGATTGAGCCCCACATGGCAAGCAGTTGGCAGGGGAGGATACTCTGTGTGGCTCATCACCATTGGATAATAAGGGGGAAAAGATTCTTTCTTGCAGTGCTCTACTTAAAACATAGGTCTTTACGAATCAAAGATAATGGACTCACCACCTAAGGACCACCATTTTACCGCCAATTGTACCATCATCACCACCATTTTTACCAGAGTTTTTTGTATTTCCTAATCCTTTCTGATTGCCCAATTCATGGATAGTACTCTACTTAAAATATAGGTCTTTACTAATCAAAGAAAATGGACTCACCATCTAAGGACCACCATTTTACCGCCAATTGTACCATCATCACCGCCATTTTTACCATTTTTATTATCATTTTTTTTTAATATTTCCTAATCCTCCAATTGCCCAATTCATGGATAGTGTCAGCATTCACCACTCATTGTAGGTAGCAATGTGAATGTGCGATGTGGAATTTTTTTTTTTGGAGTGGATAATCTTTGCCTGTTTGTTGTGAAGTATGGAAATCAATGTATTTCTAATATATTAATTCATAGACTTTACTTTTCAATGTGATATATTGAAGTCTTTGGGGCATTTCCTCCTAGAGGATTTACATTTCCCAATCCTTTCTTATTGCCCACTAATTTTGATATCCTTTTAAGCATTTGCATACTCCCAATTTGAAATATACCGTACCTGATAATTTAACCTTTTTTCCATATAGACACAAATTTGGCAAATAATTTAAATGACAAATACCATAATGGGAGCTACATGTTTGTGAGTTCCTAGGAAAGTAAAGACACGGCTTTAGTTTACACCTGATTTTTGCTAGATTGTATGATTCGGCGATGCCTTTGCATTATGTGGAAGGTCATTGGTGTGAACCCTTGGCTGTTTTATTTCCTATGGCTCTAGAGAAGTTGTCCACACATACTGGCTCTTTTTTTTTTTTTGGGGTGGTGTGTTTAGAATTCTAGAAGTAAAATGCTTTGTTTTTACTCTTGTTCTTCTTCCATACCTGCAGAGAACCCGGAGCAGAGCAGAAATTTAAGGATATCAGTAATGCTTATGAGGTAAACATCTGGATCCTAATGGATATTATTCTGCTTGATGATTTCCAATTGAGTAGTGGCAGATCTAATGGCAAATAAATACGTGTATTACAGGTTTTGTCAGATGATGAGAAACGTTCCATATATGACAGGTATGGAGAAGCTGGCCTTAAAGGTGTTGGCATGGGCACAGGGGTGAGTTCCTGTCTACTAGAAAGAAAAAAAACGCCAAAATCACTGGTTTCAATTTCTAAATTTGTTTCTATTCCTCTTAATGCATGTTCTTTTCTTATTTTGAGCATTTCATTATGCCAGGATTTCAGCAACCCCTTTGATCTGTTTGAGTCATTATTTGATGGCTTGGGTGGTATGGGCGGGATGGGTGGTATGGGCATGGGTGGACGGGGCTCTCGGAGTAGGGCAACAGAGGGCGAGGATCAGATCTACAATCTGGTTTTGAACTTCAAAGATGCTGTATTTGGGGTAGAAAAGGAGATTGATATAACTCGGCTTGAGTCATGTGGAACCTGTGATGGGTCAGGTGCCAAACCGGGGACCAGTCCTTCGAGATGTAGCACATGTGGTGGACAAGGGCAAGTTGTCCAGTCAGCAAGAACCCCATTGGGTGTCTTCCAACAGGTAATGACCTGCTCTGCTTGTGGTGGGACCGGGGAGACTTCGACTCCTTGCAATTCATGTGCTGGTGATGGGCGAGTACGGAAGTCAAAACGGATTAGCCTAAAAGTTCCAGCCGGGGTTGATGGCGGCAGCCGGTTAAGGGTCCGGGGTGAAGGTAACGCAGGAAAGCGAGGCGGGCCCCCTGGAGACCTCTTTGTGATTATTGATGTTCTTCCGGATCCTGTCTTGAAACGAGACGATACTAATATTCTCTACAGTTGCAAGGTTTCTTATATCGATGCAATTTTAGGAACTACAATGAAGGTTCCCACTGTTGACGGCATGGTTGACTTGAAGATCCCGGCCGGTACTCAGCCCGGAACAACCCTAGTGATGGCGAAAAAGGGTGTACCATTCCTTAACAAAAGCAACCTCAGGGGTGATCAGTTGGTGAAGGTGCAAGTTGAGATCCCAAAACGATTGAGCGGTGAAGAGAGGAAACTTATTGAGGAACTCGCCGACCTAAAGAAGGCGAAACCTCTCAACAGCAGGAGATAGTGGAAGTCGGGGGTGGTTGTCTTTCGCTGTTTAATAGGTATTTGTTCTTTCTTTCCCTCTCGGTTGTGGAGTGATCGTGTTGGTAGGGGGAATTTTCACAATGATTTGTCAACCGGTGTAGCTGCAGCAGCTGCTTTTTGTGGTAGGGAATTTTTCAGGGTTAGTTTTTGTATTGTGTATTACATACATTTATACTCAAAGGGAAGGAAGAAAAAGGTTAAGAGGGAGACTTCTCTGCCATTTATTCTGGAAACTGGCCTTTTCGTTTCTCTTCTCATGGTCTTGATTACATATTTATTGGACTGTAAATTTTGGGTGAAACCCCACAATTTTGTTATTCTATTCTCATATTTTATCTTACAATTCTAGTTTATTGCAAAATTGTCTTTGCAATTTAGACTGCTGATCTGATCTGATCTGGTCCTTTTACGTTGGTATATGAATGTTATCCCTGCTAAAACTGAGAGGCACCGTGTTGTTATTCAACTTTTTGGACACGTATGGTTGAAGGACTTACAGATGTAAGATATGGGGAGATTCTTAAAATACTATATTTTTTTTGAAAAAAAAATATAGTATTTATTTAATTTGACTAAATATATAATTATTGATAAAACTAAATAAAGAAAAATAATTTATATAATCAATCTCACTTGATTATGATATGAGATTTAATTTAATTTAATTTAATTTGAAATAGAAAACTACGCAGGTAAAGAAATTAAACCTCGGCCTATGTTGGCTAAAGTATTAAAATACTTTTTATGAGAAATGTTAAGATGATTATCAAAATCTTTATATAGATTTTTGATTTTGTCTAATATAATACTTCTATGGTGACTAGGTTTGAGTAATGAAATTTAGATGCATTTGTTTTAATAAAATATATTTTATTCATTTTATAATGTTTGGTATGATAAGAGAAAATATATCTATATCTATAATATAAATAAAGCGAATAAGTTACTTGGTGTCAATGTCTTCTACTTATGCCATATGTTCCTTATTTCTGTAAGATAAAATTAAAAATTAAATATTGAGGTGGTGAAAAGAACTTGAACCTAAAATCATTAGTTTGATAAATAATGCTTTTAACACTTGAGTAATAAGCATTACATGTGTTTAATTTAAAATCAAAATTTATATTTTATATATTTAACGACACACTTATCGAGTGGACATACACTTACTAGTATATATATATACATGTTTTTCATGAAGAATAATATTAAGGATTATGAAATGTTTTATGAAGAGTTTTCATCCTTTGATTAATGTGGTGTTTTTTTTATATATGTAATCTAACTGTAGAGAATCTTTCATGATCATTTTCATGATACCTATCATTACTCTTTCATGAATAGTGAAAAAAAATTATTTATTGCCATTCCAATATGATGAACAAAAAGAGGAAATTGGGGTGAGAGAGGCTCGAACTCTCGACCTCAGGATAACTCAGAAGCTATGAGACCTACGCGCTAGCCAACTGCGCCACCACCCCCCTGTGTCCGAATCTTACAAAATCATTTTAATGTTGTCTATTTATCTGTTTAACCGAACCCAAACTAGACTCAACATTTTCAATGAATTATGAACTTTTAAAGAAATAAATAGAGTTAAAATCATGAAAATTCATTTGATTAAAGGATACACACATTCAACACTTTCAATGAACTTCTTAAAAAATATATAAAGTTAAAATTATGAAAATTCATTTGATTAATGGATACACACATTCCTACAAACTTACTATTTATGATGTCCATTTGACATGTTAATTTATCTTCTTAAAAAGGGACACATTTTGATTTGATACGTTGTTATATATATATATATATATATTGTACGAGCACGAAATAATTTTCTTATATGATCCTGTTGATCAAGTTTGCGCTCCTCCAAACGTTGTCGCTTTGCTACCTGAAAACACAAATGTGAGCTAGCCGGCGGGTGTGTGCCGAAAACTTTTCCGATGCCTAAGTCAGCCAAATAGACAATAGACACAAAAGCTCTGTGTATTCAAGAGTAAGAATTGTGATACCTGTACATAGGTCCTGTCATGAGCTTTTATAGATTCTGTCTGGCACAATCCTAGTAGGACTCCAACTCTCCTTAGCAGAGTCCTCCTAGAAAATCACACTCTCAAGGATAATGCCTATCCTGATAACTCCCTACTCACTGCTATCTAAGTGAGATGGTTTTCTAGCTCGGTTAAGTCGGTGTGGTTTTAACCAAGTTAGCTTGTCTCTGTCGTGCTTTTAATAAAAGTAACGACGTACATAGCTCTCGGCCGAGCTAAACGTAGCTCGACTCTTATCAGGGATGAGTACCTCGGTCGATGACAAGGCACCCCAGCTGACCGGATCAATGTCAGCCGGTACCAGACCGAGCTACCAAAGCCTCTACCACAGCCCACAACCTAGTCCTTAGCATAGCCCAATTTATCCATATAAATTACCCTCTCAATTGCCCCTTAATTCCATCTGCGTAGCATTTTGGGATTATCCACTTTCGACCGACCTGTCAAGGTCCATGCCATCCAACTTCCAAAACACTCCGCCAAGCCGAGCAAAAATACCGTCCGAGCCCAAACATAGCTCAGTTCCAAGAATTGCGCCGGTCATACACCCTGTCTTTTCATGCTCCTAACATCGTGTCCTTATTGGGACACGTGGCATGTTTGGATTGCCCCCACACACTGCAACAGCCGTCACATGTAGCCCAAAGATTTTGAAAAGCCCCGCATTTTTCTTTACTTTAGTTAAATACACTGTTCATTTTCACGAGCAGTTTTTTTACTGTTTATCTTCTTTCTGAAAAAACCTCGAGCATTTTAACTCCAAATCCTCACTTTCTACTGCCAAGTCTCTATCTCAGTACCTAAATCGCTTGCTTTGCTCATCCCAGTCGCAGCGGCTCGTTCTATTGGATTCTGCCTTCACGCCTTCAATTTGTAAGTTCTTCATGCCCTTTCCTCCTTTTGCTGGTGTTCTCTTTAATTTCTATAATTCTAACACCTAATTCCCACACAAGCGTATTATACACACTAGGACGTTTGAGTTTAAACCCAAAGCCTCACGCTCAAGCCCAGAAACACACTAGCTGGATTTTGAATTTTAAAACAATGTTTTTAATCCAAAATTACGCTGTGATCGAATTAGGAATTTGTTTGTGACCCTTAGGCTTATACTTGACCAAACTAGAAGCGCGCTATAACCTTGTGCATTGATCTCCAACCGTGCTATAAACCTTAAGCTGGACCTGTTTGACGACCGAACTAGAAACTTATTGTAACCCAGATACAGCCGAGCTAGGCTTATACTATTTTTAACTTCTGCCTATTTACTTAGCCTGATCCAGTTATCTGGGCATAACACCTTTTATATTCACTTTGTAGACTTGACTAGGTTGGCTAGACATACCCTTACACCTTACCTCAGGGCGATTTTGCTCAACCAAGCTATCCAAAGCCACATCAGTACCGAGCTAGGCTGCCATACTCAATTTTACACAACAACCTTTAAGTTTAATGGATAAATATTGATTCCTGGTAAACTCGCCTGGGGCCATGGCCGAATTTCGAAAATGTGGCAACCCTCACCTATGATTGGCGTTAATTCGTGTTTAAGCATGATAAGTAAATGATTAAGATGAAATCCCAAATTGATTATGTGAGTGTCTTGTTTTAATTGCATTTCTATCTGTTTGATACAGAACGATCTGTTTATGTTTTAAATTCGAGTTACGAATTGAAAGCCTTATCGGCGACCGATTCAGATATATGCTAATTAGGATTTATAGAATTTTATGGTAAGTTTAATTGAAATTCGATTTGGAACAATTAAATTAGAATGAATAATGCTAATTAATATAACATAAGTTAATTACATGTTTGCCATTAAGTGGACTTCCTCAAGGCCATTGTTTTGTTCCTATTTCATACATGTTTGACACCATTAGCCTCCATCCTCTTGCACAAAACGTGAGAGAGAGAGAGAGAGAGAGGGAGAGAGAGTTGGGAGAAAAGTGAGTTCAACAAGAGAATTGCTTGAATTTAGAAGTAATTGAAGAAGATTTGGAAGATTAGGCTTCCACACTTCGGAATTCAAGATTTAAGGTAGGAATTCACCCTCTTAATTATGAAATTAAGTTGTTTCATGCATGGTTCATGGAAAAATTAGAGACTAAAGTCAAGGAATAGCCTAAAGAGTAGGATTGAGAATCAATTCATGCATGCATGTCTATATCATTGAATTTTGAGATTATTTTCATGAAAATTTACACATACATGTTCATATTTTAGTTGTGATCCAAAAATTCACCATGTTTTGAGTTGAATCTTGCATTTAATCATGCTTTGAGGTAATGGAGTTCTAGAGAACTCATGCATGTTATGTTCTTGCATTGTTCATAAAGTTTACATTGAAATTTGGTACAATTGGCACACTCTTGGGCTTTGATCTTATGAAATGATCTTCAAAACATGTTGTGTTATGAATTTCTAAGTATTTTCCAAAAAATGGGCCCAAAAGGATGAGTTTTGGCATATTAAATCCATGGTTTAAACTTTAGGAGCAAATATGGAAAACCCAAAATTTTGCCTCCTCGCTCGAGCGAAGGATTTCACGCTCGAGCGACCAGCTTTGTTTTTGTGCTTTTGTTTGAGCGACGAAATGCTGGCTCGAGCGTAAATTGCAAGCTTTCAGGTTTTTGCGTGTGCAGAAGCATGCTCGGGCGACAAGACTTGCGCTCAAGCGAAGAACTGTGTCTCACGCTCGAGCGAGCATTGATCGGAGATTTTCAGCAACTAGTACTTTTCACATTTTTGCAGATCGCTTGAGCGAAAGAGTCTACACTCGAACGACCAAGCACATTCTGCATGACTGCTCGAACAAAGGAAGCCACGCTTAAGTGAGACCCCTGTTTTCAACAAGTTTTGAAAAATGTTTTTAAATACATTTTTGCATCCTTATTCCATTCTAGGCACTCCTAAGTCATGTTTAAGGCATCATAATGAGGATAATGATTTAGAACCACAGCAAAGCAAGTAAGGGGCTAAGTTATTAATTCCGGATGTGTAATTTAGTATGTGTTCGTTCTGCAACTGTGTAGGTTTGGCACCCAAGGACACTGATTGGCCTGTCTATAGCCCAGTAATCTGTAAGTAATGATGTTGTAAAGCTATGTTCAATTACAATTATTTTCTGAATGATTAATTGTACTGCTTTCTGAAATGATATTATTTACCAAATGAATGTTTGTCCTATTTTACGAACTGTATTCGTGGCATCCATAGCAATTGACTGTTACTGTTACTGTTACTGCTATTGTTACAGAGATCTCTGTTAGTTCTAATGTTTAGAACTACTATTGTTTATTGTTTTGATGGCTATCAACTGACTGTTCGGTCTATCTAGACCTACTGTACTGTTCTGCTATTGGATGTACTACGTATGACTGCTATGACTCCTAAATGACTGATATGACTTGAAATATGAGTCACTGATTGAATAACGGATTTACTGATGCAAATGACTATTTCAATTACTAAAAGGACATTCATTCTTAACTTTTTTACACATTTGTTATTCACTGAGTTTTAACTCACAGTTTATATGTATGTAGGTGGCCAGGCACTAGACCAGAGCTAGAGGCACTGACTTAGACTCATGTTTTGTCAAGCCAACCATTGCGCCTCACATTGAGGTTCTGAACCTACACGAGTCAAGGCTGTTTTGGGGTGTTTCAAATTTACCCTTTTTGTCTCTATTAATGTAAAGAATATTTAAGACTTTGATTGTACAGTTATGACGAGGGGATTAGGTCCCTAACCTGTATGCTACTTTGTACATGTATTTTTGGTATATGGCTATGAATGTGGTTTTGTCCATGGAAGTCTTTCCATTCAGGTTTTCACAGCTCATTGGACATCTTTTTATTACTGATTGGCTTCCACCAGCCCTTTATACTGTATTATTATTGTCACCTCTGTTAAGCAGGCCTTTGGTAATCACGGATTACTGGCCGGTTACGATACTAAACCCTTAGGGGCAGGTTTGGGTCGTGACAGAAAAGACTACCATATCCCTGATGACGTCCACCTCTCCTTAGCTGAGCTAGACACCATGTCCTGGGGCAAACTGGGCTTTGTCTTATTTATAGTGATATCGATTGTAGAAGTCGGGCTTCGGTTCCCTGTACAACCTTTTATATGCGAGTTCCTCAGGCAAACAAGATTGTGTCCAACCTAACTCTCTACAAACACTTATAGAATAATAAATTGCATCGCTGAGCTAAACTGCTGACTCGGCCTCAACCTCGGATTGGCCGAGCTATTTCATCAATATTCACTCAGCCAAAATGACGACGGTTGGGTGTACTACCTCAAAGTAAGAAGAGGCCGAGAAAAAATTCTAAAAAACACACTGGACAAAGACTTAAACGATGACAATTTCTTCTGGGTTTTCGGAAATTTTGAAGATTAGGAAGCCCAGATATCGGGCTATAACATAAACTGGAATAAAGGGACTGCTGGTAAAAACACTTTGGTTCAATTTTTCTTTGTCGTTCCAATTAACCATCGTGCTAACCCATTATGTTCCTTGTCTTTTTTTTTTCTGCAGATTTAAACCAGCTTAAATCACATTATACTTACGCTAATAAAGACACCCTTCGTGCCACATTTCGATACCGCCACCACGATTGAAGCGAGCTACTAAACTTCAAGCCGACTTATCGGTATAGCGGAAGGAGAAAGATTAGGGTTACTGACTTTCTTCTCGAACCATCACCTGAACCAGACCCAAACCTATCCCAAATCAACCCCATTTCTTTGACTGCGGAGCAAGAAATGGCCAAGTGACGAGCCGTCCGTGCCCTAATCACCGAGCAAACCACAACTCCCACTGTCGAGGTTCAAACTGAGGTACCACAGGCCGGTCAATCACGTGACGCTGTGGTGGCCCTCCCCACTACCCGAGCTTTGTCATCTCGGCCAAACAAACAAGCTCGTACCAGTTCTGCCCCACAACGCCTGAGAGACGATGATGACACCGAGCCGTCGAAAACTAAGCTGCCAGAAACCACTCTGTCCCAAGGTCGCAACCGGCCAAGCCCTTCAAATCTTTTATCCCCTCCGGTGTATGCACTAACTGTGTCCTTCAAGGGTCGTGCAGTAACAGCCTCTGACTCTGTTAGGGCTGAGAAAGACCACCTCCTAACCTTTAACTTAGCAAAGAGCGTCTGTCTTCCCGCCAACATGGAGCGACACGAGGGTTTGACCGAGCTGAAGGCAATCCGCTCGGTGTCCAAGTTTATGATATTGGTAAACTCTAAAAATCCCTGTAACCCAATAATTGATACCATTATGGACCCACTGCTCGGTTTTAAGTCACCACTCTGAATGTTTGTGCAAGCCCTCTAAAAGAGCCAAGTGGCTCACAAGCGTGTCCTTGAGCTGCGGAAGATGGCTAGGTCGGTCGTCGTTGATGCTGATGCTAAAGCAGCTGAACTGAAAGAGGCTAAGGCCAAATTGACTGAACTGGAATCAGAGAATGCACGATTGGTCAGACTGGTTAACTCGGCAGAAGTGGACAAGCAAAAAACTCTAGTCAAGAAAAAAGATCGCTATCTGCGAGAGTTGGCGAAACTGGAGAAGAAAAAAGACACCGAAATAAAAGCGTTGCAAAAGCAGTTGGAGGACATTGAGGATCGTGGGTTTAAAGAAGGTGAAGAGCTCTACGTTCAACAATGTGAGGCGTCAAAGGATATCTTCTTTAAATGCGGGTGGAAGGCTGCGGCAGCCAAGCTCGGTCAGGGGCCTGATTCCGAGGTCTTTCTGAACCTTTCCTCTCACTTTATATTGAGTTATATGACGAACTACGCCAACGAGGTCCAACAAAAGTTTCTCCAAGAGGGGGAGGAGGAAGAGACCCCAGAACCATCCAACATCTCTCCTGCCAACACCGACCGCAAAAAAGAAAGAAAGAGGAAGGTGGAATCATGATATCAAAAAGGAAAAAATACGAATATAATACGAATAAAAATAAGTGAATAAAAAGGAAAAAATAAATAAATAGAGAGAAAAATAAAAATGGGAGAAAATAAAAAAAATAAAAATAAAAGAGAGGAAGGTGGGATTATGGGATTATGGAAGGATGGGTGAGAAAAGGAAAAAGTAAGAGAAAGAAACGGGAAATAGAAAATGTAGATATAAGATATTTTTTGAAAAATATATCTCAGCCGCTGTTTTATAATTTGAATAGATCTAAACTGTCCAAATGTCCTAGTATGACAAATGTGTGTAGGACAAATTCAAAAACCATCCTGGTTTATTATATAGATGTTGAAGATTCATATAAGGTCTAAATTTATGAAGTCTTTCAGGTATTCAATATATTTAAAAATAATAATTAATTGTTCAAATTCATTTAATTTGTGGACTATGAAATTCATTTATTTAATGTTCACTACACACAGTAAAATCTGGTTCCTAATTCTGGGATTGTAGACTTTTTCATATAATACGAATACAAATAAGTGAACAAAAAGGAGAAAAAAAAAATAGAGAAAAATAAAAATAGGAGAAAATAAAAAAAATAAAAAGAAAAGAGAAAGGAAGGTGGGATCATGGAAGGATAGGTGAGAAATGGAAAAAATAAGAGAGAGAAGCAGGAAAATAGAAAATGTACATGTATGATATTTTTTGAAAAATATATCTCAGCTGTTGTTTTATAATTTGAATAGATCTAAGCCGTTCGAATGTCCTAGTAGGACAAATGTGTGTAAGACAAATTCGAAAACCATCATGCTCTATTATATAGATGTTAAAGATTCATATAATGTCTGAATTTATGAAATCTAGCAGGCATTCAATATATTTAAAAATAATAATTAATTGTTCAAATTCATTTAATTTGTGGACTATAAAATTCATTTATTTAATGTCCACTACACATAGTAAAATCTGGCTCCTAATTTTGGTATCGGAGACTTTTCCATATAATACGAAAAAAAATAAGTGAACAAAAAGGAGAAAATAAAAAAAATAAACAAATAGATAGAAAAATAAAAATGGGAGAAAATAAAAAAAATAAATGGAAAAAAGAGAGGAATGTGGGATCATGGGATCATGGATGAGAAAAGGAAAAAGTAAGAGAGAGAAGCGGGAAAATAGAAAATGTACATGTAAGATATTTTTTGAAAAATATATTTCAGTCATTATTTTATAATTTGAATAGATCTAAGCAGTCCACATGTACTAGTAGGACAAATGTATATAGGACAAATTCAAAAATCATCTTACTTTATTATATAAATATTGAAAATTCATATGAGATCTAAATTTATGATGTCTATTAGGTATTTAATATATTTAAAAATAATAATTAATTGTTCAAATTCATTTAATTTGTGAATTATAAAATTTATTAATTTAATCTCCACTACACACAATAAAATCTAGCTCATAATTCTGAGATTACAGACTTTTTCATATAATAAATAAAAATAAGTAAACAAAAATGAGAAAATAAAAAAAATAAACAAATAGAGAAAAAAACAAAAATAGAAGAAAATAAAAAAATAAAAAAATAAAAAGAAAATAGAGATGAAAGTGGGATCATGAGATCATAGAAGGATAGGTGAAAAAAACAAAAAGTAAGAGAGAGAAGTAGGAAAATATAAAATGTACATGTAAGATATTTTTTGAAAAATATAACTCAGCCATTGTTTTATAATTTGAATAGATCTGACCCTTTCAAATGTCTTATTAGGACAAATGTGTGTAAAAAAAACTCAAAAATCATCCTGCTTTATTATAGAGGTATTATGAGATCAAGGGGGGAAAAAAAACAATATTCTGAGATGTAAACATGGTAATTTGAGTTTTTAAATCAAAGATTTATGATGTGCGATTTGGCAGTATGAATTGAACGATCTAATTAATTTTTAGATTGAAGAGAAGTTGCTCTTTAATATATTATTATAGTTGAGTGAACAAATGTATGTTCTATATTATTTGTTACATGGTTAAAGTTTGTCATTTACATGTCAACCTTATCCAGTAGGCTATATTATTATTATTGATTTGGTGGACACATAAACTTCAATTATATTGTAGTTTAGAGCAATATTGCAATTTATACATAGTTTATCAAGAAAATATTAGACATTATGAAAAATGTTTCATAAAAATGATTATGAATAAATCTTTATCATTGTATTACATTTTATAACTTATTATATATCTAATCTAAAAATAAAAATTTTCATAATTATTTTCATAATTTTTTTTTCCTGATATCTAACCTTGCCCATTTTATCAATGGAGAAGGACTTCTTGTGCTTTACGATAATAATGCATCTTCAATTTGGTCAAGGTGATGCTCCATTAATTTTGCACTTGTTTTCCACTTTCTTAAACAAATGATTTCACTTTCTTTGACGGAATATAATATCTTTTACATGAAGAGATGACGTGAAAAGAGCGAGAGATACGAAAAATACATAATTTAAATAAACAATAAAGAAGAAATATTAGACGCACTTATCGGTGTGAATTAGTTATTGGCTCATGTTTCTCTCCAGTTAGATTTCTCAATTTGAGTGTGTTGTTAGGTTTTTCTATAGGCTTATTACAGGATCTATATCAATAATTCGGGCTGTTAATATGTAGGTCTTGTGGAATATTTTATTATTATAAAAAAATAAGTGGATTAAATATTGATAATTATTTGATTAGATCATATTTGTATTAATAATTTATTTTTAAAATTATAATTATCGTTAATATAAATTTAATTTAATTAAATAATTATTAATATCTAATTAATATAATTTTTTATAAATATAAAATATTTAACGAAATTTACGCGTTAAACAATTTAAATTATTGGACATGAGATCTGTAATAAATTCACAAAGTCCAACAATAAACTTCAGTGGGAGAAAAATTATTGTCTTATTTATTGATTGGTAAAAGTAATGATTAACAGTTATATTTGATATTATTTGATGTGACATTTAATATAAAATTAATTAAATTTCAAAATGAGCGACTCTACATGTAACGTTGGTGTTTAATTCAACATCTTGGATTTATTTATATATATATATATATATATATAAAATTTAAATCAAGTTTGACATCTTTAAAAAAATTTAAAACGTTAAAAAATTACTATCCTATTTAAGTCACATCATCTTATTTAAGTCACATCACCTCTCTAACACATCACTTCAAACCCAACCCAAATCCAACCTATATTTCATGAAAAGTCAAAAAGTGCACTTATTTAACTTGACCTTAGTCTAATGTTTTACCTTCAACTTCCTAACTTTTTTATTTTATTTATTTTAAGAAAAATGATCGGTTGCTCGAAATTGTTGGCTTGAAATTCGTTTTGGGTATTTTATTTTTATTTTTATTTTCTTTTTCTTTCTTTCTTTGTGCGTTCAAATACAAAGGGAAGAGACGAGGGGAGAGAGAGAGAGAGAAGAGAGAAGAGAAAGAGGAAGAGGGAAGAGGAGAAGGAAGATCGAGGGTGATGGCGGTCAGTGATTGTAATGACCTTCACACTGATTACCGATTAATTACCAATTATGGCTAAACTGAGACTGATTATGGCTGATAATAGAAGTAATTGAAATACCGAACTAATTGATTGAAATCTGGAACTGACTGATTGACTGTATCTGTTTAATTGCATATTTATCTGTTTGACTGTTTAATTATCTGTTCAGTTTTTATGTTTAAACTGTTAATTGAAGGCCTTATCGGCGGCCGAATCCAAAATTGATTAATGTTCCATGATCAGTAGAAATAATGTGATTTTATGGTGTATTTATCTGAAAATTTATTTGGTATGATTAAACTAGAGTAAAATATGTTAAATTGCATAGATTGGCTTTAATTACAATCATGCCATCTAGTGGCCACTATCTAAGACCACATTTGAGACTTGTATACACCTAGACCAACATTTCATCAGCTTCATTCCCTTGTTATTGCCGATCTAGAGAGAGAGGTAGTGAGGGAGTTGTGTTTTCTTCTTGATTTGTTTTTGATTTGCTTGGAGACTTAGAGATTTTGTTAGAGAATTGCCATATTGAGCTTCTAGGCTTGAACTACAAGACTTAAGGTAGAGTTCTTGCCCCCTTGCTTTTGATTTAAGTCACTCATTGCATGTTTGAGAGGGATATTGTAGATTAGAGCCAACACATGGCTTGTAATGTTGTATTGTAGCTAGAATCATGCATACATATTTGTATTGATGAACTTTGAGTTGATTTCATGGCAAATTGTCATATGCATGTTCATAATTAAGCTTAAGTCTATGTTTTCAACTTGTTTTGAAAAGAATGAGCTCATTAGAGCATGTTTTAAAGCATGAAAGTTGTTTAAAACTCATGCATGTCTTGGTTGTAGCATGTTCATGAAATTTGGTTTGAATTTGGATTTAATTAAACACCCTTGGGCTTTGATTTCTCAAATTGAGCTTTGAATCATGTTGTTTTAAGTGTTTACAAGTGTTTTCTAGGTTTTCAACCCAAAAGGATCGAAAATTTTGCATTTAAACTTGATTTTGAGTTTGGGACTCAAATCTGGAATTTTCAGATTTTGGGCCTACGCTCGAGCGAGGAAGTCCATGCTCGAGCGTACACTCAGTGATCCTGCCTTCCGTTCGAGCGAGAAAAGTGACGCTCGAGCGTGAAATGCGAGCATCCAATACTTTGCATGAGTTCACAGTTTGCTCGAGCGAGGAAACTCACGCTTGAGCGAGGACTTGTGTCTTACGCTCGAGCGAGGGTCGAGCGTCCATCGAGCGTAAATTTGGAGCATCCAAGAATTTTATCAGAAGACGATCCGCTCGAGCGACGGAGTTCACGCTCGAGCGGAGATCCTTTGTTTGCATGTCCGCTCGAGCGTAGAAAGCCACGCTCGAGCGAGACCCCTGTTTTCAGCAAATTTTGTTAAATATTCAAAAGTGCATCTTTGCATCCTCTTTCCATCCTAGGCATTCCTAGGGCATATTTAAGGCATCTTAAGGAGGATGTGGTTGTAGAACACACTAAGGCAAATTTAAGGATTAAGTTATTATCTTTCCCCAACTGTGAAATTTAGTGTGTGTTCAATCTGTTAACTGTATAGGGTTGGCTTTCCGATGAGACGCTCTAGTTCACTGTAGCCCAGAACTCTGTGAGTAACAACTGTGTAAAGATATGTTCAAAATGATTATCTTCTGAATCGAATCAACTGCATCGAATCGATATTGATTACTGAATGAATGTATGTCCTTTATTTCTGAACTGTATTGTGGTATCCTTAGCACCTCAAGCATCGTTATCTTTATTCTGAGATCTCTCGGTTCCTCGTGAAACCACAATCGCTATCGATTGATGGCCATCATTATCGTTTCGGTCTTTAAGACTCATCACATCGTTATGCTAATGGATGTATCACATATGACCGATTGATGAAAGATCAAATATCGATTTAATGAACTGCTTTTCATTATCAGGACATTCATTCTAAACCTCTTTACGCATTATGTTATCCACTGGGCTTTAGCTCACTGTTCATATATATATGTAGGTGTACAGGCACCGGACCAATGCTAGAAGCGTCGGGGTATTTCCAGTTTTGTCAAGCCAACCTATGTGCCTCACTGTAAGGTTCCGAGCCTGCCAAGCTAAGGCTAGGGGTGTTTAGTGTTCCCCCTCCTATATCGCTTTTATTTATCAGATAGATCAGATAGACCTGATCTTGGTTAATAGGGACTTGACCCCTGTACTGAATGTTTGTAAATGTTTTGTATACTGTTCTGTATAAATGTATGAAAATCTTTTGGCATATAGACTGTCACAGCTTATTGGACATTGTTTATTTACTGTATTGGCTTCCTCCTTGCCCTCAGCTACTGTTATCTTGTCTTCTTGTTAGCAGGCCTTGTAATCTCGGATTCTTGGCGATTCTGATGCTAAACCCATAGAGGCGGGTTTGGGTCGTGACAGTGATGGCGGTCTCTCTCTCGATGATGGCGGTTGGTGATCGGCGGTCCCCTTTCCAGTAGATTTGGATTATGAAAGGGATTTTTTTTTTTTTTTGTTTTGTTGATGAAGATGATGAAGATGTTGAAGATGATGAAGATGATGATGATGTTCATAATCTGAAGATGAAGGAAATTTTGTTGATGTTGATGTTGATGTTGATGAATAAAATTTTGTTCAGGAAAAAATGATGTTTAGGAAATCTGAAGATGATGTTGATGAACAAAAATTTTGTTGATGTTGATTTGAATATGATGTTGATGATGTTGATGAACAAAAAATGATGGTGAGGAAATCTGAAGATGATGTTGATGAACACAAGATGATGATGTTCAAATCGGCAGACACGGATCTTGTTGATGTTGATGAACAAAAAAAAAAGTGTTCAGGAAAATTTTTGTTGATGTTGATCAACAATTTTTATTTTTTTTTGTTGTTGTTGATGTTGATGAACCCAGTAGCACAGTAGACCTTCTTCTTCTTCTTTTTCTTTATCATTAGAAAAACGCGAAAAAAAAAATAGTAAAACAACGTCGTTTTGGTGTCGAGCCACTCTCAAGCCACGCTCTTTCAAGTTACGAATCAAAATTGTTATTTTAATACTCAGTTCAATTGAATAGTCGTCCAGTTTATTTTCATAAACACCCAACCCAACTCACTACTACAACTATTATTATTATTATTATCAACATTGTTACTGTTACCGTCGCTACTACTGCTGTCACTACCACAATTACTATCGCCATACCACCACTATCACGTTACTACCACCATCATTGCTACTATTACCACCATCACCATTATGTCACTGCCATCACTACCACCACCACCACCACCAACGCAACTGCTACTACTACTATCATGCCACTGTCACCATTATACCACAACACTACCACTATTACCTACCACTACTACTATCATTGCTATCGCAATATAAAAATTAAAATATACAATTTAAAAATAATAAATTTTAAATTTGACTTTGTACATATCAAACAGTTTATTTTTAATTAATCACTTAAATTTTTATCAAACAACTTTTGAATTTAAAAAATTTAATATTTAATTTTTAATTTTTTATTTTTTATTTTTTATTTTCAAATTTTAATTTAATTTTTTTATTTTTATCAAACACACTACATTACATAAGAAAAGATAATACTTCACTTATAATGTAAATTATATTTAAACTGCCGGATTTTCCTATTTGTCACAATTTTCAATATTTTAATTGAAAATTTCGAGTGTGGAACAAGGAAGTCGCGAACGGAATCCTAAAAAACTGCATCAAGTGGAAGATGATACAAAACGAACGTCATTTTCAACCTGCAACTGTTATAAGTGTACGGCCTTTTGCTATACCTACCATATCATATAGCATCGTCATCTAGTGTGATCTATCCGATTCCAATCTTTGAAAATCTTTGTTCTTTTATTCTCTCTTTGAAAGACATGCCCTAAAAATATGTATTTATATATATATATATATATATATTTATTTGAGTCATATTAATTAATATTTATCAATATTTTTTCTTTATTTATTTATTTATTTTTATTTTTTTATACTTTTTTTTTATTATTTATAAAAAGTCAAAAAATGTATACTTATTTAAAACATTCCAAACTAACCTATAGAGTTTAGGTTAAAATAATCATAGATAAAATAAATTTTTTAGCTTAACAAAACAAAATATTACATTCAAACTATAATTATTATTATTATTTTTTTTTTTATAAAAGTCAAAAAAACTAAAAAAATCTATCACAGATCAAACTTTTTAACTCTAAATTAAAATAATTAAAAAATTAAAAAATCAACTCACATCTTAAACGGAGGAATAGATGTTTTTAGATTTACTCGTCTCTCTCACCCTTTTATTTATTTATTTATTCTTTTTAATTTTTAATTTTTTAGGAAATCTCTCCATTCGCTTTGTGGTTCTAAGATTTGAAGACCCTTTTTGGGAGATCCAAGCAGAATCATGGGTTACATGTGGGAATAGCCATATAAACCGAAGACCAACTTGTTTTTGATAAGTTGGTTAAAAGTTTTTTGAATTTTTTTATCACATTATTTTTGCATATTTTTTTTAAAAAGAGTTAAAAAAATTAATAATTTTAATACTTCTCAAAATAAGATTTTTTAAGTCTCTAACACCAATATTGAAGACTTTATTTGCCATAAAAAAATTATTTTATTTTACTTTTTATAATGATCGGTTTGGAGAAGAATATGGAAGGAGAAATTGCGTAACACACTGATAAAAGTTGAATTCAGACATCACATTTAAGAAAAAAAGTGTCCCTTAATCTTTACTATTAAAGATTTCAAGCACATCTTCACACTTTCGTAATCTAATAAATTTAAATTTTAAGAATTTGAATATATAAAGTATCATTTGATTTGCGAATTAAATATTCACAGGATATAATAATATTATTAGGTTTGGCTTTGGAAAACTAATCACGCAATCTTTTTATCCCGCATTTGCAAATTTATTTTTTAGTTTAAAGGATAGCACAATTAGACCTAAAAAAAAAAAAAACACTTTTGTAGTCAAATTCTTAGAATACCCTTCCATGATAAATTACCCTTAAATTATGTATCTCCAAATAATTAATCCTAAATAATTTTATTTCCAAATTAAAGTTGACTATTTTTATTATTTTTAAGGCATTGGTATACAAGTCCAAAAATTAGATTTAATTTTTAGGCCCAATTATGTGACAATCAATTAGGATATCTAAGAGAACATTTTCTTTCATATATTTTCAATTATCAACCAATCATATCCCTTACATATCATTAGGTCTAGAAAATATGTTTAAAAAGTAGGCTTATATATCATTTTCTTTATTTTTATTATTGGGGGATAGGGGTGTCCGCAGTTCGGATTTGGACGGTTTGCGAATTAGTTTGGACCCGCTCGTATCTATACGATTTGAAGAAAAGTCAACCCGCAACTGCCTACAGTGCAGGTTGCGATTTGTGCGGATAGGATTCGTAGATGTGCGGGTGATTGCGGGCGGTTTGCGGATTGGACTTTTTTTTTCAAAATTTTATTTTTGAGCCTTTTTTTCTTCTCACTTTGTAAATATTTATTTTGGATCATTTTCCCACCCATTTTCTAAAATACTCCAACATTAATAATTAATGAATTAAAACTTGTAAAATTAAAAACACAATAAAATCAATTCGTAACACAAATAAATCATTTAAAATCCGAAATCAAATCATAAACTAACACAAACACATATTTCAAAATCTCAAATTAGATTATCAATCACATTCACTATCTACTACCCAACAATACAATTAAAGTAAAATCATTGAAAATCCTAAACTTGCCTAAAAGTAATTCTTCATTAACTTTTATATTCATCCAAAATGCAATAAAAAAAATTCTTGTCAAACTTCACTCAATTCAAACTCATTAAATAAAATAAAAACATTTCCAAGATCTCAAACTTCATCATGAATCACATCAAACTATCAGAAATTCCAATTCCATGTATTTTGTTGATGAACCCTACACAAAAACAAATTAAAAAATATAAACTTTAATCTTCAATCTTCATAATTCCTTTGACAAAAAAAGTGCAAAAGGATTAAGTAATAAAAAGATAAACAAATGTCTATATATTACATCTCAATATAGTAAGAAAATGTGTTGAGTATATGAAAAATTTACCAATGAGCAAATGGATATTATAGTTCAATTATAGCATTAACATTATAGGCTGAACTTGAAGATGGGCTTGACTCCAAAGTACCTAATTAGGAGTCAATAAGAGAAGATTAATAAAATTTACATTAGAAAATGAACAACACAAATTGCTAATCCCATGCACTCTAGATTCAGCCAAATATTCTTTCTTGCAATATTTGCATACGGCTCTATGCTTCCCATCGGTCTCTACAACCTTATCAAAATAATCCCAAACTTTGGATAGTGTTCTCTCCCCTCCACTCTCACTTTTTCTCTTTTGGGGTCTATAAGGCTTAGGTTTAGATTTGGGTTCGGCTAAAGGGGGATTCATTTGAGAATTAGAGTATTCCGGAGGTAAAAGATTGATTACGGGACATTGAACACTATCCGCCATTCAAACTGGATTACCAAAATTAAAATGAAAATTAAATAAGAACTAAATGATAAATATAATATAAAAAAGTAATTAACAAATTCAATTTCTCCTCCAGAAACAAAATTTTAATTTCTTCTCTAGAAACAGATTTTGGTAAACAGAACTCCATATTCATTAAGGAATTTAAAATTCCAAATCACACTTCATCCGAGACAAGTTCAATTATGAAACAATAATAATATGATCAGTATTTATTCAGTTTCAGTTGATATAATACTATTAGCAAATGTAATGCTAGGGTAAGTTCAAAGAATAAAGGGGGTCAAGGTCAACAGAGACCGTAGAAATCAAATGAAAATTGCAGTGAAAGTTCATGCCAATCAAGTGACAAGAAAAACACCTATTTCATACATATTACGTAGACAAGTGTAGAGAAATTTCATCACTTGACTAATAGATAAAGAAAATGACAGAGAAATTTGTGTTGTAAATAATATAATATTTCTCAAAAAAAAGGAAAAAAAGAAAAAAAGAAAGAAAGAAAAAAGACTATTACATAGAAATTTCTTCCTAGTCAAGTGAGACTAAGACTTGTGTTTGGATTTGTAATAGATGTGAGATGCTTATGTGCACACAAAAAGAGTGCATATATGATATGCATTTTATAACATCATCTTCACAGAGCATGTCTCACAGAGCATCATCTTCTTGAAACAATATTTCTTTCAAATACAAAAATATCCAAGAACATGTCTTAACCCAAAAAAGGAGCTAAGATGTCGATCATCGAAGGTCATCGAGAGAGAGAGAGAGAGATGGTCGAAGGTCGATCTTGCCGGATAAGGTCACCGTTCATCGAATCGAAGGTCACCAATTGTCAAAGGTCGATCTTGCTAAGGTCACCACCGATCTTGCGAAGGTCGATCTTGCTGGAGAAGGTCACCGATCGTCAAAGGTCGATCAGTCGACTTGCTACACAGAGAGAGAAAGAGAGAGAGAGAGAGAGAGAGAGAGAGAGAGAGAGAGGCTGCGCAGATTAGGGTTTGGTGTTTTGTTTTGGACAAAACATCTAGATAGAATATAGGAATGAAATCAACGGTTAAGATTTTTAAAAAAAAGTGCGGGTAGGTTCTTATTGGTGTGGGTTAAACTTACAACTCGCTAGCAACCTGTAAATATGTCATATTTCAAATTGCATCCGCCCGCATTGTGTCTTTAAAGCCACCCATTTGTATGCGGGTTGGGCGAGTTTTGCGGGTCAGATAAACCGTTGCCCACCTCTATGTGTAAGTCATAATGTGAACTTATTGTTCAATAAATCCTATGATAATTAATTATGTTTTTCATCAAACACTATTAAAAAAGTCACTAATTATTAATTTTCAATGACGATTTAAAAATTTTTTCACAAAAAATATTATTAATTATAAGTTTTAGCGATAATTTAAAAAATTATTACAAAAAAATGTTACTAAATTTTCAACTTTTAGCGACAATTCAAAAAATTCATTGAAAAAAATATCACTAATTGTAAGTTTAGTGACAATTTATAAAAATCATGATAAAAAGTCATTAATTATCAATTTTTAACAATATGTGTAAAAAAATTATTATAAAAAATTATTTTTAAAATAACTTTTAATAAAATTTAATAAAAATTAAATCAAATTATTAAAACTAATTGTCACCCTTATTTGTAACTGGTCAGTTGAGGTTAGATTTTCAATCGGATATGATTTGTTTTATTGACTTCTGAGACGGACTTTTTTTTATTTATTTTTATTTTTATTTTTATTTTATTTTATTTTACAGGAAAATTCACCATACCCTCCCACAGGTTCAAGGCAGCGCCCCTTGCAGAGATCACCAAGGTCTCTGCTAGCTGCTCGGCGAGGAGACTATAACCCTGAACTTGCCTCGACCTCCCAAGACAAGCTCCGCTTAAGTGACTTCATGACAATGAGCATTGAACCCACACCAAGTCTTAGACAACTTGAGGTCTAACCAACTAAGCCCTAACCAGATTGGCCCCAGAGGGTGGGGGGGAGTTGAACTCAGGACCTAAGGCCTTACCACAAAGCCACAACCCCTTAGGTTATCTGAGACGGACTTTATTAAGCACTAGACCAAAAAACACAAATATCTGCAAATTTAACCCAAGCGGTAGTATGGTCGGCTCCCATCCAAACAAGCCCTGGCCGCTTTCGTTTGTCCTACTCATTGGTTTTTGTCAATTATTGGGATTCAATGTAATCAACAATCATATCTAAAAATATATATATATAATAATTAATATTTTTTTTTTAATTAAAGTCAAGTTTGACAATTTAAAAATAATCTATTTTTTAATTTTTTTTTTCATTACATCACCTCTCTATTTTTCTGTACATCTTTTCATAAAAAGACAAAAAATACAATTATTTAGGTCATTCCAAACAATCCCTAACTATTACATCATCAAACAAACAAATTATGTGTTTACAATAATTAAGAAATCAACAAATTTACCTAACAACTAATTACCAACATACAATCCATGATAGGGAGAAATAAATATCGTTATAAAAGGTATTAAATTTCTCTCAATAAAAATTGAATATGAGAATTCATATACGAAGAATGTTATATAAATACTAAGTCAATCAATAAGTTTTCCATAAAAAAATAAAATAAAAAGTAAAGTAATCAATAAGTACAAAAATTAAATCCAGAATCAAAGATAAAAAAATGAATAAATTAATAGGTCTTTAGTACTAGGAAAAAAAAAATCAAGATTTTGCCAAGAAACGTGATATGTGATTGAGTTAATGTGTTACAAAATTCTTATAAAAATAAATTTATAATATTATTGTAAATAAATAGATAAAATTTTGAGAAATGTGCCTCACAAACGAAACTTCTAAAATCTTATCCTTTTATGTACTTATATATATATATATATATATATATCACCACAATATTTTAACAAAATTATCACCTCAACTTTTAATCTTCTCTACTTTATTTCATAAAGTTATAATATATCATTAAAATTTAAAATTTTAAAACCAAAGTATCTTTTGACTTTAAATAACATTTTGTTGGGTATTTTTAAATATGGTTTATTTTGGATAAATTATAAATACATCTCTTGAAATTTATTTAAATTACAAATTGTCTCGTGTGATTTAAAAAATTACAAATAATCTATTGTTGGAATTTTTTATTTAACAGAATTAACTGAAAAAATAAAATTCATAATTGCTCTCCTATACAATAATAAAATTACTTAAATTATTAATTGAAATATATTTATAATATTATTAAAAACTGTTAATTAATTTGATAATTTATTAATAAAATGAATTATTATTATGAAATTAAAAACTTCAAAGGTGGAATGTAATTTTTAAAATTATAAAGAGTGATTCGTATTTTAATCAAATCTCAAAAGAGATATTTATAATTTATTCATTATTTTTTATGTACACCTTTGATTTATTCTGTGTTTACACAAATAAAGAAAAATAGTGGATTAGTCACCCCAATTGAAAAATGTAGTTGAGCCTTTGTAAGTTGACCGCGAGATCCACCTTCATGATTCAAATTGTTAATTGTTGAAAGTTTTTTTTAGGATGATTACTCGTGTAAAAAATTAAAGGATGAAACACTAATAGAGTTTAAAATGTGATTTTATAAATTGTTTAATTTTTTTTCTCTTGTGAATTTAAAAGTCTATTAAAGTGGGAATTACACAAAAGACTAATCATTTATATGTTTGGATTTAATTTTTTAGGGATAAAAATGAGTTTCTTTAAATGTAAAATTATATATTTGGACAATTCGCACTATAGAAGTTTTGGATTTTTCCTTATTCTGGATCAAATTTCACATTATAAACAAAAATATAATACTCTAACAATGCAACACACCAATAACACACTAAAAAACTCATTAGTACACTTTTTCAAACATAACAACGTAATACTCAAAAAAAATTTCTTAGTATACTTTTTTCAAATGTAACACTCTAATATAACACAAATGTAACACACTAATGTAACATACTCCAATCAATGTAATCCCAAACGTAACATTTCAATGTAACATACTCTAATGTAATATATACAAAAATAATAAAAACCCCTTAGTGTGTTTTTTCCAAACTTAACACTCACAGTTAGAAATTATACATTTGTCCAAAACTCACTAATGAATTTTTGTACTCATTTTGGAATGGTTTGAAGAATCTTACATCTTTTTTTTGGAGTGTTACATTAAAGTGTTACGTCTGAAAAAAGTACACTAAAGAGTTTTTTTTTTTGTCAGTAAGGAATTTTTTTATAGAGGTATATTAGAGTGTTATGTTTGAAAAAAGTAAATTAAAGAGTTTTTTATGTGTGTTACATTAGAGTGTTATATTAAGAAATTTTTTTGTGTATTACACTAAATGTTATGTTAAGAAATTTTTCGAGAGTCATATTTTATAGTGTTACGGTTAAAAAAAAGTACATTAATTTTTTTTTTTGTATGTTATATTAGAATGTTACATTAAAGAGTTTTTTTGGAGTTATACTTGAAAAAAATACACTAAGAAATTTTTTTTCGAGTATTACATTAGAGTGTTATGTTTGATTATTACATTAGAATGTTACAGTTTTAAATGATACATTTGTTCAAAATTTACTAAGGATTTTGTATTCATTTTAAAATATTTGAAGAATCCCACATCATTTTAGAATGTTTAAAGAATCTCATATTTTAAGTTATTTTTGTACTCCTTTTGAAATATTTTTAAAATAAAAAGATTATCACATAAAAATTCATCCAAAATTTAATTCTTATTATTGTGTATCAATACCTTTTTAGCATAAAAGAAAAGAAGAAAAGAAAACATAATAGAAATAAAGGTATAACCGTAAATCTAATTTTTAAATAATATATTAAATCTAAATTTTCAAAATTAATAAAATTAATTAATCTATAAAAAATTCTTAAAACTGAATGAATAATCATTTCTCAAAATAAAATTTATAAATAATTTTTTCATAATTAAATCGGTAAAATAACTTTAACCATAACTACGAAAGTAATTTAATTTTTTACATTAATAATCTTTTTTTTACATAACTTTCAAACATAAAATATTCAGATTATTAAAATAAGTCCCGTCAACGATAAAAGTCGAAGAGCATCCTAATCTCCATCCTAAGATAAAACAATAGAAAAAATTGGGTGATAATAGACCTTTTTTCCCATGGAATAAATCTTCATCTGTATATATTTCCTGCAATTACCCACCTGAACCCCCAAACTTGCCATCAATTTTTGTTTTCTTCAAATTATTAGTATTACAAAACCATGGAATCCAAAAACAAGCCTCATGCAGTTTGCATACCTCTTCCAGCACAAGGCCACATAAACCCCATGTTAAAGCTAGCCAAGCTCCTCCACTCCAGAGGCTTCCACGTCACCTTCGTCCACACACAATTCAACCACAACCGCCTCCTCAACTCCGCCGGTCCACACTCTCTTTCCGGTTTACCCGATTTCCGGTTCGAAACCGTCTCTGACGGTTTACCAGAGACGAACCAGAGGGGCATACTGGACCTTCCGGTTCTGTGCGAGTCAATGCCGGTTCACTGTTTGGAATCGTTTAGGGACCTCATGGTTAGGCTTAGAGATTTGAAAGATGTGCCTCCGGTGAGTTGTGTTGTGTCTGATGGTGTCATGAGTTTTACTATGGAAGTGGCGGAGGAGTTTGGGCTGCCGGAGTTGCTGTTTTTTACTCCGAGTGGGTGTGGGATGTTGGGTTATCTTCACTTTGAGGAGCTTATTCAAAGAGGCTACTTTCCATTGAAAGGTACTTTACCCAATCCCTAAATGTTACAGTCGGTTTGATAATGTTTGTGTTTATAATTTTTATTTTTTTAAAGATAAACTATACTTATTGGCTATTTTAATATGTTCAAATATTTGTATTTGAGAAGGGTGATAATTTTTTTTTTTTTTTTTTTTGTAGTTGAATGTGATATTTGTAAAAGAAAAAGTGAAATAATTATGGGCTTAATGTGATATTTTGTCTTATTGACGGGTGATTTAGAATGTTCTAAATAAATGTACTTTTTGACATTTTATAAAAAATTGTGTTGAAAAGTAGAGAAAATGAATGGAAAAATAGAAAGAAGTATTGATAGACATTAATTGATATGACTTAAATAAGTGTCTGTATATAAAAAAAATATACTTTTTTTAGTGTATGTCAAACAAATACTTTGTTTGGGAAGACTAAATAAGTGCACTTTTTGTTTTTTTTGACTAAAAAAGTGAGGTTGAAAATATGGAAGTTTGGGTTAACTTTTTAACTTTTTATGAAAAAATGTGTAATAAAAAATTGTAAAAATTAGTTTTTAGAGGAAAAGTTGAATTGGGAGTTGTGCAGCCGTAATTGTTGACTTTTGGTGAATAGTGTTAACTTTTTAACTTTTTGAGTAACTTTTTAGCTTTTTGTATTATTTGAGATATCTCAAACTTAGCCTATCTATTTTATCTTTTTATGAACTTTAATCCAAAAAAAAAAAAAGAAAAAAAAAAAAAGTCAATTAACTTTCCAAACACTCTCAGGGGTCTTTTGAAAAAAAAAGAAACAAGAAAAAAACGAAAGAGGTTAATTTTTAACTTTTTATCCATTTTAAGTCACATCATTTTTTATATTTTTTATTCATAAAATGGCAAAACAGACTAAAAAAATTAAAAAGTTAACTTTTTACTAATTTTTCAAAACACTCAATAAGTCTCGTAATTTTATTAACTTTCATATTAGTAATATTAAAAAATAAAATCAATGCAAATTATATAAAAATATACAAAGTAAAAAATATATTTTAATATGAAAAAAAAATTTATTTCTTTATTCATTCAAAAAATCGAATCACTTTGAAATCGATCAATCCGAACCATAACTGAATGGTTGTGGTTGGCTAGGTTTCTGTAGGCAAGATTCATCGATTTAACAGTCGTTGACTATGATGGACGCTTCTATTCCTTTGGAAACCGAATAAACCCGAACCGTCTGAAGTAATAATCAAATAGCAATTAAGAGGTGGTTAAGTGTATTTTTTTATAAAAAATTATGTAAAAAAATAGGGAAAATAATTAAAAAAGTAGAGAGAAAATATTGATAGATGTTGATAAATATTGATTGATATAGAGCTCGTTTGGGAAGTTGAGATGAGTTTTTTTGGTTAAAACAGCTAAAAAAATAAAATAGATTTTTTAATTCAATAAAACAAAACATCACATTTAACTCATAATCATTATATTCTTTCTCTCATAAAAGTCAAAAAGATCAAAAAAACCATTTTCAAACGAGACTTTTTAATTTCAAATTAAAATAGTCAAAAAGTTAATCAACTTCTTAAACAAACCCATAATCTAAATAAATGTATATAGGTAAAAAAATACACTTTTTTTTTATTTATCCCAAGTGCTAAAACTCTTGACGCTTCATGTAATAATAGTAAGGAAAATGATTTTCCTCCCGAATTTTTCCTCCCCGAATCTCCCGAACTGTCCAAAACGACGTCGTTTGGATAGTTTCCTTTTTTTTTTTTTTTTTTTCTTCCCTCCTTTATGTCTGAAACGCAGAGAGGGAGAGGGAGAGGGAGAGGGAGAGAGAAAGAGAAGAGAGGGAAAGAAAGGATGGAAAGAGAGAGAGAGAGGGTCGAGGCTGTCGCCGATCGCCACCGTCTTCGCTTCCACCTCTGCTTTTTTTTTTATTATTATTTTGTTTGGATCTGAAATGAAGGGTTGAGGCCGTCGCCTCCGCCATCCGCCTTCGCCGTCTTGGTCTCTCTCCCTCTTCTTTTTCTTCTTCTTCTTCCTTCTTCTTGGTCTCTCTCTCTCTCTCTCTCTCTCTCTCTCTCTCTCTCTTCTTCTTCTTCTTTTTTTCCCTCGGTTTCTCTCTCTCTCTCTCTCTTCTTCTTGCTTCTTCTTTTTAATTTTCTTCTTCTGAAAAAAAAAAAAAATCAAAACAACGAAACGACGTCATTTTGATTTCGGGGAGATTCGGGGAAGGGCAGATTCGAGCTACATAGCATAACTGTAATAGTAATTAGAACTGAGTCTGTACTAGAAAAGGTTGCACAAGGCTAAAAAAAAAAAATTTGTCAGGCTTTCATTTACCTTTTCGATTCAGATTTCAAATGCAAGTAAACACACCAATAAATGTTTGACCAATAGTACAGTAGTGGTGCTATATGTACCAATTAATATACATATTAATATATTAATTAGTATTATGTCATTATTATTGAGCCACCTATTGTACAAATTGCAAATACCCAAAATCTCTATTATTATGTCACATCATATATTAGTATATTAATTAGTACATATAGCATTATTCATAATACAATACTAAAGTACCTAACCCTAAGTAATTATGCAAATTTTGTGGAGTATATAATTATATTGTATTTTTTGATTTTAAAAAAAGTCAATTATTTGGTTTCGTTTCAGTTTTTAGAATTTACTTTTTAAAAAATTTTACTTTTTTATTTTCATATATATTTTTTGTTTTTATTGAATTTTTTAAATATTTTAAGTAATTTTAATTTTTAGACATATTTAACATAAATATACTTAAAAAGTATAATATTTGTGTAAAAAAATCTTTAAAAAATTCACTAAATATCAAAAATATTAAAAAAAATATGAAAATTCAATACATTTTTCTTATTTTTGTGTATTTATTAATTTAAAAAATATTTTTTTACAAATATTTTACTATTTAGATATGTCTAAGTTAAGTGCATTTAGGCAAGTAAAAAATTTGCTTAAAATTTTAAAAATATGCAGTAAAAAAAAAAAAAATACGAACAACAAAAAATTCAATTTTAAAAAAACTGATACTAAACACACTGAATATAATTTTTATTATTATTATTATTATTATTATTATTATTATTATTATTTTGTTTTCATTTATGTTTATTAAAGCTTTGAAAATTAAAAAAATGGTCAATATTCATTTTAATGAAAAAGTCGAGGATAATTGTGCAAATTACACCAATTATCCCTATAATTTGTCTTTTGTATTAATTTGGTCTTTTATAATTTTAATTTCATCAATTTTGCCTTTGAATTTTTTTTTTATGTTGTGTCAATTTAATCTAATTGATAATGATTCTTTAAAAATTAGACTAAATTTAATGGATATAATAATTTATTCACCCTCATCAAAGTGATTGAGGGATTAACGCCTAATTTGAAATACTATTTTATTTCCTTTTGAATGAATTACTTTGCTCTTGAGTTTAATCCACTTTTTTTAATATCAAATGGATTTAATTAGCACAATAAAAAAAATTAAGAAACAAAATCGATACAATTAAAACAACACCATGATAAGTATAATTTGAAAAAAACAACTTATGAAGCTGACAAATATAATTTGTCCGAAACAACTTTCAAAATTTATTAAATTCCAGGAGAGTACGTTTTTTCTTTTTTTATAAACAAAATTTCATTCCCTCCTTATTTTGTATTTGGTTGGAGAGTTTGAGGAGGAATTTGAAAAAAAAAATAAAAAAGGTAGGTAAAATATGAATAAAATACACCTATATTTTTACTTAATTTTACACACATTTTCTCTTTTCCTTTCTAAATCCTTCTCCAAATCCCCCAGTCAAACACAACGTTAGTCTCCCATGTCCTCACCTCTTGCTACTATTGCCAGCAATTCCCTCAAAGTATTTCTGCTACCAACAACCACTTCCGTCAAATAAATCTAACCACCTACAACCAATTTTAACGAATATTCATCACTTCTAACAATCAACAACCACCTCTAATTATTACCTCCATCTAATCACCACTTATTTTCAAAACAAAATTTTGAGGAAATTTATATATGTACCAATTTATTTATTATTTTTATTTTTTTATTTCAATTTTAATAGAGTAAACATATATATACATGTGTTATGCTTTCTACAAAACTTGATAAATCATTTTGAAAAGTATTGGAGTTTATTATTGCTTTGCTCAAATGTTTCAATCATGTTTCAACTTGTAGATGAGAGTTGCTTGACCAATGGATACCTTGACACCGTGATTGATTGGATCCCTGGAATGAAAGGCATTCGGCTAAAAGACCTCCCAACATTCATCCGAACTACCAATCTGCAGGACACAATGTTCAACTACAACTTACAATCAATGACCAATGCTTTAAAATCCAAATCCATGATCCTCAACACATTTGATGATTTAGAACACCAATTCCTAGACATCATCAAAACCAAATTCAACAATCTCTACACTATCGGCCCCTTATCTCTCCTCCACCGCCAACTTTGCAACTCCGAGCCCCTAAACTCTATTCAATCAAATCTATGGAAAGAAGAAACAGAATGCTTGGATTGGTTGGATCAAAAAGAACCAAGATCGGTTGTGTATGTCAACTATGGAAGCCTCATAATCATGACAAAGGAACAATTGAGTGAGTTAAGGGGACTTGCTAATAGTAAGTACTCATTTTGTGGGTGATTAGGCCCGACCTTGTTGATGGTGCCAAAGAGATCTTTTCAAGTGATTTCATGGCAGTTATAAGAGATAGGGGCTTGTTATTAGGTTGGTGTCCTCAAGAGAGAGTTCTTGGACATGTGGCGGTTGGAGGGTTTTTGACACATTGTGGGTGGAATTCGATTCTGGAAAGCATTTGTGAGGGGGTACCTATGATTTGTTGGCCATTTTTTGCGGAGCAACAGACTAATTGCTTGTATTTGTGTCAAGAATGGGGGATGGGGATGGAGGTGGATAGTGGCGTGAGGAGAGAGAAAGTGGAGGGGTTGGTGAGAGAGTTAATGGAGGGAGAAAAGGGAAAGGAGATGAGGAGAAAGGCCATGGAGTGGAAGCAGAGATCAGAGGAAGCTACAAGGCCTGGTGGGTCATCTTATGTTAACTTTGATATGGTGGTCAAGTACCTAAAACAGGAGTCATTAATAACTAACAAGCCTTAACCTTAGCTTGTGAATTTGTTTTGTAGCAATGTTATTTATCCAAAAAAATTATTTGTAACTGTCAATTTTTATAAGATGAATGTGATTTGATAATACAATTATTAATATTCAATCACTTTGATTTTTTATATAGATAATATACTTGACTTCTTCTAGAAATAAATGATTAAAATCATCGAAATAGACTCTAACTGGATTTACTTAGACCTAAAAATAGTAGCTCATCCCATTCTTTAATCACCAAGTGGACCCACTAAGACTTAACAATAACTATTCACATTATATAGTGCATAGAAAAAAATTATGAAATGTGCACAAAAATAAAGTTATGTAACATTTTTTTTATTTATCTATATTTTTGTGTCTCTACTAACTATCAAGAATAAATAGGTAAAAATAACGATTAACTAACTAATAAATACTCCCACTCTAGTTTTTAATTTTTGTATTAAGTCACTCTCTCTTTACAACTAATTAAAGGTTTCAAAATCAAACATGATAGAATTACATGTGACAATTTCATGAGCAGCAAGGAATGGTGTGATGGTCATGAGTCAGAACCCAAGGAAAAAAAATCTGAGCCGAGCCAGGCCCACACTATGCATGAAATTCTGCCTCAAGACTATAGGCCTACACCTTTAATGGGCTTTTCCCATTCTAGCCAATATATATTATAGTTATTTTTGTTTTGAAACCTCTTTTTTTTTTTTTTTCTAAAAAAAAAAAAAATTAAAATAAACATTCTTGCCCAATTTTTTTTGTTTTGTTTTGGGTGGGATGTAAAATTTATGAGTTTTATAAAATCATAAAATCTATTAAACTATTTTCATATCAAATTTATTTTTTCATAATTTTATACCACTCTTAAAATTATAAATAGGGTGAATTACACCAATGGTCCCTATAGTTTAGGATTTGTATTACTTTGGTCCCTGACTTTTCAATTGTGACACATTTGACCATGAATTTTGAATCTTGTTCCAAATAAGAACAATTGAAGATACTATTAGATTTTTCAAGGACAAATTCGTCAATTTGATAAAATATAAATTAATTTGACAAAAATAAACGTCAAAAAATTATTTTTGAATTTTTAAAAATTATTTCTACCTACTAAAGATAAAATTATATAAAATTGATAAATCTTTTAGGCATCTATTTTTTTTACCAAATTAATTTTTATTATGTATTTCGATGATAATCATTTAAAATTAATTTTTAAAAATTAATCATGTAATTTTTATTATTTTTTTATTAATTTTACATAATTTTATCTTTGGTGGGTAGAGATAATTTTTAAAAATTTTAAAATATTTTTTTGACATTTATTTTTGTCAAATTAGTTTATATTTTATCAAATTAACGATTTTGTCCTTGAAATTAAGTAATGGTATGTTCAATTGTCATTATTTGAAATAAGATTCAAAATTTAGGGTTAAATATGTCACAATTGAAAAGTCAAGGACTAAAGTGAAACGAATCCCAAATTATAAGAATTATTAGTATAATTTATCCTTATATATATATATATATATATTGACGAGAGATAAAAAGAAAATAAAAATATAACTATTATATTCTTTTTACGAGTAACATATTATTTTATTTTGTGCATAATATAAGTTATCTCATGCATAATACAAATCACATGATAATATAAATAGTAACAATACAAAAAATGCTTGTTCATTGTTTGGCTCCCAACCAATCTATACATAAAAATAGAACATAATGTGTATTATATCACTTACCCATTACTCCAAACGAATGAATAAACAATATTTTTTGGGAGCAACCCATTACGCAAAGATACATGTGACTTTGAACAAACTTACACATGTGACTTTGTTTGTGACAGATCCGAATCATAAGACATGTGATAAAATTTTTAACACAACACGAGTTGTATATAAAATTAGTAAATTACGTTAGGTTTGATTGGAAGATTTAAGAAGAAATTTGATAAGAGAAAAGAAAATATATGTGAAATTAAGTGAATATCTTTTCTTTTTCTCTTTTTAAATTTATTTTCAAATTTTCCAATCAAACACAACGATATTAATTAGTTTTGGATTAATTATATTTTTAGTGTATAAAGTTGAGTTTTGTGTTATTCTAATCTTAATATTTAAATTGTATTAATTTGATTTTCAATATTTAAATTGTGTCAAATTGATTCTTAATATATAAAAGGTATTTAAATTTGTGAAACCATTATAATTTAACTCAAATTTTACTTTAATTTCTATTATTTTAATTGAGGATAAATTACAAATACACCTCCTGAGATTTACTTAAATTATAAATTATCTCTGTAGTTTTAGATATTACATTATGCCACTTAAAGTTTCTAATTTCATAATAAATAGGTCATTTTATTAATAAATCATCAAGCTAATTAACAGTTTTTAATGATATTAAAATTTTATTTCAATTAATAATTCAGATAATTTTATTATTGTACAAATGAACAGTTAGAAATTTCACTTTTTCAATTAATTCTGTTAAATAAAAAATTTCTAACAGGGAGATATTTGTAATTTTTCAAGTCACAGGGGGCAATTCATATTTTAAGTAAATCTTAGGGGGTGTATTTGTAATTTTTTCTTTAATTTAAGTAATATTGTGTGTGTTTGGTTTGAGTTTTTTGAATTAAGTTTTTTGAAAAGTGAGTTTTTTTATTTTTCGTGTTTTTTTAGTGAATATTTTTAAAATTTTTTGCATTTTTTAAACTTTTTTAGATGTACCGTAAATGTATCTAAAAAGTAAAAAATTTGTGAAAAAATATTTTAAAAAATTAATAAATATATAAAAATATATTGAATTCTCTCTTTTTCTTCTTTTTTTTTTTTGTATTTTTTTTAGTAAATTTTTAAAAGATTTTTTTCATAAAAATTATACTTTTTATGTGTATTTATATTAAGTGTGTCTATAAGTTAAAAAATGCTTAAAATATTCAAAAATATTCAATAAATATGAAAAAATACAAAAAATAAGAATAAAATTTTCTGAAAAGTATTTTAAAAAAATTAAAAACAAGCAAAGTGATTAATTCTAACTTTTTAAGTATAAATTCAATTCCACCTGCACTTTATATTACCCACAAATATTTTAATTTATACTCCACAAAATATTACATGCATATAATAATGATATTCTTCATCATTGTACCAACAAATGGTGGTTACATAAATTCTTCCAAATGTAACAAAGAAAAAGGATTGAAAAATGAGAGAAAGCTGGCTTATACAAGCTAAATTTATTAGGAAGGAGTATTTATTTATTATTGCCACTGAATTATTGCTTATTGTAATTTTTTTTTTGGAATGCAAAAAAAAGATATACTTTTTGGTGTTGTCATCATAGACTTAAACTCTGACTCTAGAATAATCGATGTCAACTAAATTTAACTCAATTTATAAAAAAGAACTCACCACTAAAACATCAATAAACTTCAACCATACGTCACAAAACTCAATATTGTTGCTGCATCTTAATCGTTAATTGAAATAAATTAATTATTATTTATTTATTGTATCAAATTACTTGCTCCTGTTTGGTGGCAACACTTGACTGAATAATTTATCCAAGTTGAGGGATGATGAACAACCAGCTCCGACCACCTCCGCCGCCTTCTTCGTCCACTCCATGGTATTTCTCTTTGTGGGAGCCGGATATTATGGGGGCAATAAAGCCGAATAATGGTATGAGGACAGTTAAAGACCAAATTTGTATTCGGCTTCATCCTGGATGATCCCAAAGCCGAATATATTAATTGGCCGTGGAACCAGTCAAACTAAGGCCGAATACATAAACGTGCAATGGATTAAGGATGGGCTTGATCCTGAGGCCCAAAAGAAAAATATAAATAGAGGAACATCAGCCAAAGAAAGGTATAAGTTTAACTTGAGATATAAGCAATCAAGAGAGTATACACTGACTTATCCGTCGGAGTGCTAATTCCGGCACCCCTGACCGGAGTGTTCATTCCTTTTCAGGTGACTAGCTGAGGATCACGAGCGTCCTACTGGATCCATAGAGTATTTCCAAACTACTTCTCTACAATTGGCGCCGTCTGTAGGAATACTCCAGCTGTAGCTCGGCTTTTCGCGCCCCTTTTTGGAAGAATGAAATAGCCCGTACAGTTCGGACTCTACTTGTGTGTTGGTTCTGAATATGATTTCACAAGTGCAATGTGAAACAGTGGAAACACAAAAAAAGTCCAAATCCGACAATTGTTTTTTGGAAAATCAATGTTTGAATCAAATGCCAAAAATGGACTACTTTGCCAGATTTTAGAGTCGCCACCTAAATATTTATGAAAAATTTAGGAAACCCGTGATTCGTGCCAAAGGCCATTATTCCGTCGTTACCAAAGTGTCTTGGTTCGGGAACTTAGATATGAGAGGGAAATGTCAATAATTGAACACCCCACTCACCCGATCAAAGATCGGCCTTTACTAATCATGATGTGATTTTTATGTACAATATATGCTCTTGTTCTATATGTAACATACAAGTATAGACTAATTTCATGAAAAGTTGGAACGTTTGATTCCATGTTTGTTTTGAAAGAAATATTTTGAATATGTATCACTGAAAATGGTGATCTCATATATACATGAATCAAAGTATCCAAATTCAGGTGATTACCCTTTATCCACAGGCATTCAAACAAGTATATCAAGTAAGCATTTAGCCTCATGGTAATATGTTATGACAACAATCACACTTATGCAATATGCTAAAGCATGAAAACTTAGCTTATGTCCAAAGCAAAGGCGAGTCAAAAGAAAGTAAACAATTAGAAAAAAAATGCATGATCCTATTTAATGCGATATGGCTAATGCAACACATACAACGTGTAAGTAATAAGTTCAGTTACTAGCATGGCATGCGAGTCAATTCAAGGTATATGATAGAGTATGTATTCAAGTAAAGAGTTTGAATTTGACATTTGAATAATATGATGAGCCGAACTTTTATGCATGTAAACGAATGGATGCAAATCATGGAAAATGTTAATTTAAACATGATGTCCCTAATCTAACCATCATAAGCTGGTAAATAAAAGGGAGAAAGACGTGGGGTTAGAAGACATACACATTATTACAAATTTGTCCTCATGAAGGAAGGTCCGAATGTCCAAATGCGCCCTCACGCAGGAGGGTCCGAATGTCCGAGTGTCCGAATAAATAATTATTTCAAAACCGAATGAATAATAAATGAAAGAGGCTGTCTAATTTATTACAATAATTGATGTAAGGCAAGCCTTGACACAATAAATTCGGTATAACGTCCGACTAAATTCAATTAATCATATTGGTTCTTTATGTCGGTTGTAATCCAATTTTAACCAATTTTATTAGCCTTTTTTATTACCTGTCCATTTCTTTATATTTTCTCCTGTTTGTGCAAAAATGATATTTACATCCACTAAGTCTGAAATGCAATAAAGGAAAATCAGTGTTGACTTAACCCAAATAAACCTTATTTTCTTCAGAGGAAATCACAAAGGAAGAGTCAAACTCATGTACAAGTTAGGGATTTCAAGTCAAACTCAAGATGTGCAACAAGGACTAGTCAAACTCAAAAGAGTAATAATGACTTAGAAAAATCCAAATTTGAGTGATAAGGACTTGAAATCCAAACTTGATAATGAGTAATAATGACACTTTCCTTGGCGATTTCCAATGGTCAATTAATCCCTTAACAGTAAATAAACAGGTGATAAATTCTTCGGAGGAAATTACAAAGGAAGAGTCAAACTTATGTACAAGTTAGGGATTTCAAGTCAAACTCAAGATGTGCAACAAGGACTAGTCAAACTCAAAAGAGTAATAATGACTTAGGAAAACCCAAACTTGAGTGATACTGACTTAAAATCCAAACTTGATAATAAGTGATAATGACACTTTCCTTAGTGATTTCCAAGGGTCAATTAGTCCCTTAACAGTAAACAAACAGGTGATAAATTCTTCGGGAGAAATTACAAAGGAAGAGTCAAACTTATGTACAAGTTAGGGATTTCAAGTCAAACTCAAGATGTGCAACAATGACTAGTCAAACTCAAAAGAGTAATAATGACTTAGGAAATCCCAAACTTGAGTGATACTGACTTAAAATCCAAACTTGATAATAAGTGATAATGACACTTTCCTTGGTGATTTCCAAGGGTCAATTAGTCCCTTAAAAGTAAATACACTGATGAATAAAGAGAAATGAAAAATAAAAGATTGTGCTTTAGTATAAGAACATGTATACATTTGGGGTAGTGAACCTCCAAAGAATTTAAACCGTTAAGTATAAAACGTTTTATGCTTTTGGTGGTAAATCTCCTAAGAGATTAAATCAGTAAGCATAGAACGTTGTATACTTTTGGTAATGAATCTCTTAAGTATAAAACGTTTTATGCCGTTGGTAATGAATCTCCAAAGAGATTAAACCATTAAGTATAGAGCGTTTTATACCTTTGGTAATGAACCTCCTAAGAGATTAAACCATTAAGCATGGAAGAGTTCCTCTCTTATACTTGAATCACAATCTTAATTTTTCATAACTTTTTAATCGAAATAAGCAAAAAATGGAGGGAGGTTGCAGAGATGATTATGCAAAATTGATTAATTGGTTAGTACAAACAAACTTGATATTTAAAACATAAATCGTTGAAATAAATTAAACAGCCCCCTAAATAGCATATAATAAAGCGAGCAAAATTAAATAGCCGGGGTTACTATTCACCGCCGGAAGTACTATTCATCGCTGGGGTTACTATTCACCGCCGGAGGTGCTATTGATTGTCGGGGTTACTATTCACCGCCGGAGGTTACTATTCACCGCCGGGATAGATTATTTAAAGTAATAAATACAACAAGTTATATACAATATTTAAATTACAGCAGATATGTGGGTGGTGCAGCCATCCCATTAAAGCGATAAAAAAAGTTATAAAACGAAGTAAATAAAGTATTTAAACAAAGTATATCACATTTTTTAAATTAAATGACAATTTACGAAAACTCACATTTTGGGGAAATGATGAATTTTCTGAGTCACAAACTTTCTTTTGACTACTCTTAAGTCTATGGAATGTGTTCTCAATTCTCAATCCAAAATTTAGAATTAAAACTTTAGTGATTGTTTTTTGAATGGTGTATTGATGAAATAAAAATATCACTCTTCAGACTCTTTCTCTCCCTCAAAATTCCTCTCTCAGAATGCATCTCACAGAATGCTTTCTCAGAATTCCTCTCCCTTCAAAATTCTTCTCCCCAGAATTCCTCCTTCTTCTTGTTGAGCCTTTGATTGCCTTATATAGGCAAATTATAATAATAATAATAATAATAATCATATAATAATAATATAATGTAATATAATAATAATATAATAATATATAATATATATATATATATATGCAAAGTTGCCTGATGTTTGATGTCGGTCTACCGACATCAAACGATTTATTTTTTTATTATTTTTATTTTATAATATATATAATATATTTATATATATAATATCAAAAATATCTAAAATATATAATTTATACCAAAATACTAAACATATAATATACTAATATAATTTTATATAAAATACCAAACATATAATATAATAATTCTAAACACATAAGATAATTTGTTTTATTATTTTCTTTTATATAAAATACACCAAAAATATGAACAAACACATAAAATTATGAAAAATTACAAAAATACTAAATTAATGAAATATTCAATATTTTAAAATAATTTGGCCATAATGGTGAAGGTTGGGATTAAAGGTCAAATTCCATTTTCTTTTACTGAGAATTCTACGAGAAATACATTCTAATTGTCATCATCGGGTAATCAAAAGAAAGCGCCCAAGTCTTAGGGTTGGTCAAAATGGGGTGTCTACACCAGCACATCCATGGCGGGCGTAACGGAAGATCCTTCGATAGTCGTTGACGACCTTATACCACGAGATGAAACCACTCCAAGCAACATGCTTGGGCTCGAGACCATTACTGTACGAAGGGCCTTGAACTTCGACTCAGTTGCCCAAACCTCACCCTCGACATCAATACATGAGACAATGCAAGCGATTATGGATCAGGTGAAGCAAAACAAACAAAGGTTGGAAAACATAATGGTTGAGAATAAGCGCCTTCGACAGGATTTGGCCTTGGAGGTGGCAAAATCCCAACAGGCTGCACGCCAAGATACGGGATGACCTTTGAGAAATGATGGTCGACGACCTTGAGTTCGGAGACAAGATAGTGGCAGTGATTTTGACTCATCATCCCCAGAATCCAAAAAGAATGGACGAGTCGAAATCTTCAGTTCTTCCGAAGGGAGTACGCGTGCACGAAATAAGCGAAGAAGAAATGATTCAAACGAAGAGGATTAACATGACCCCTTTGTGCGATGGATTGCAAGGGCAGTGCTACCCAAAAAGTTCAAAGCTCCATTGTTTACTATATACAATGGAAAATTGGACCCCACTAATCACATCCGTTATTTTAAGCAAGCCATGACGCTATATGCAGACGACGAGGCCCTCACGTGTCGAATATTCCCGAGTAGTTTGGGACCATTACCCGTCAGATGGTACTATAAATTGGAACCGGCATCGATTAAGAGCTTCCATCAACTCCAAAAATCCTTCAAGGCAAGGTTCATCACCAATGAGGTCCAGCCGAAGCAGGCTGATTCTCTCTGGGCAATGCAAATCCAAACAGGGGAAACCCTACGTGCGTATTTGGCGCGCTATTGGAAATACTTTAATCTCGTAGATGATGCCTGCAATGACTCCATGGCCATCACCGTATTTAAAATGGGGTTGCATCCTGATAGTGCCCTCCGCAGCTCTTTGACCAGAAGGTCTCTTAAAACAGTCTGGTCATTAATGAAGAAAGTTGAGGAATACTGCAAAGTGGAAGATGACACCCTACGGGTCAAAGCTGGGCACAAGGCCAACAAGACAGCCCCATCTGAAATCGTTCAGACGATAAATCCTGTACCATCACGGAGCCCTGAACCACGAAATCGGACTAAACGAGATAAAAGACGAGATTCGTGCCGATCAAATGACCAATGTCCACACCGGGCTAATGGACAACTTTAAGTGGATAGTAAGCGCATAAGGCGCGCAGACAAGAAATATACGGAGTTGTCGGAGCCGATCAGCATGGTTATGTCTAAAGTTCAACATCTTCCGTTCTTCAAATGGCCACCCAAGATGGTGGGACCTTCTGACACGAGGAGACGGGATAGGCGGTGCGAATATCACAAAGACCACGATCATGACACCGACAGTTATTATGCTTTGAAAGATCACCTAGAGAAGTTGGTACAAGACGGTAGGCTTAAGCAATACGTCTGAAAGAACAACTCAACCAAAACAGTTGCTTTACGGCAGGATTCACCTTCACTCGGCGTAATCCATATGATATATAGCTTGCCGAGCCAAGGTCTTTCAAACCCATACCAACCACTCTCTTCTGAAATCTTGCACCTTTTTCCTTTAGCCGACATCGTAGGGATGTTTAGGTAGAGAGTTAACACCCTAGAAAAACTTGAATACTTTAGAAGAGAGTTCTCTATCCCCACTGACGTCCAACTCAGGTTAACTGGGAAGGAAGACTCTATAATGTCTAGTGAGGACTCCATGCCCTTCCCAGTAGTTGCTTTCATAGAGTGTGGATTTAGGTTCCCTCTAGACATTCTTTTCCGAGAAATCCTTCATTTTTTATGACTGGGTGTGTCACTGGTTTTGTTTTCCTCCTTTAACTTTGGGATTCATCTTGTTGATGTGTCGGTTTAACTTAGAACTTTGTTAATCGTCCGAGTTTGTTGTGTTTGAGAGTTTTTCTCAAAATGTTGTTCTTGTTTATTCCAGAGCCATCTGACTCTGGTGTACCTCAAACCAATGTCCTCAACCTTGGACCCAACTGGTGAGTTTTTTGTTTTCTTTTAATTTTCAGTTTCAGCCCTTCATGATTTTGAACATGTTTCCTTCTTTACCATCTGTCCATTCTGTTGCTATTAAATCTGCTTTGAATTTCATCATTTACGTGTCAAACATGCTTGTTTGTGATTTTATGTTTTTCAATCTGTCTCTGAGTCTAGATATGCACATACGAAGTGTTCTTGGCTTTTGCACATCTGCACACACTTATTCAGTGTTCTTGAATTTCTATTTGTTTCCTTGAGTTTGAATCATGTCCTTTTCTATTTTTCTTGCTTATTTCCAGATCTTTCCATTGATTTCTTGTTTCCATATAGTTTTAGGCTTGGGATTTGATAGAAATAGAAATAGCAATGGAGGTAGAGAAATTGTTAGAGAGAGAAAGTCTTGAGCAAAGAGAGAAAACAAAGGAATGCAAAGTGAAACGATAGAGAGAGAGAGAGAAATTATTTTTGTTAAAAATTCGAAAGGGTGGCAAACCATAATGGAATGCCTTGGACGACGTGTGTCAAGCGATGTGCGCAGAAGCGATGACTTGATGGCACATGTTAGGTACGAATCAATGAGAGGAGGACGTGTGGCGAAAACAATTGAAACAACCGTGCGTGACAGCTCATGCACAAATAAAACCCTTGGAGTTCTTGATTTAATGAGGTAAAAACCTTGGGTAGAGGACCGATCTCAGTTTAAGAACTCAAAGAACTTGGTTCTTGGATCTTGATTGCTGGTGAAAATGGACAGTTGGGTCCTGGATACTTGAAACTGATGAGTCATGATCTCGGTCGAAAGAAAGAAAGAATTTTAGCCGACATAAAATTTGAATAAGCGATGTAGGTTCCATCACCTCAGGATGCCGAGGTAATAGAACCTAGGGGGCAGTTGTGGGGACATATTTTCTGAATGATATCACATGGTCGAGGTGACGCCGATGTGTCAGCCGAGGTGCCATGTGGTTTGGTCATGTGCCAAGATGACCTCGGCTAGACCGAAGTTATCTGCGGAGATGCCGGAATTCGAGATGAGCAGATAAGGGACAAGAGTCCTAGAATATGAGAGGACCTCAGTTTGAATAAAGATAAAGCTCTTAGGGAGTTTATCTCTATCTAACTGTGAGTCCAAGATGAGCATTGAGCCAAAGTCCATTGAAGCTAGGCTTTTACAAGGATTAGGTTAGTGCTAGCTATAAAAGTCAGGCACCCTCGTGGGTCTAAGGTATGCTATTATTCTCTGTTTATTGAATTAAGTACTTTTGGCTATCTTTGAGAGATAATTACTGACTTGATCGTCGGAGTGCCCTCGGGTGGACGAATCACCGCCAGACTCTTATCTTTCTGTGACAGGTCGTTCGGGCTTAATCTATTTTGCCGGTGCTCTCTTGCTGAGTTTTCCTATTTGGTTGTGTGGTCAGAAATCAACACACATAATGATGATACAGATCTGAATCAATTTTATTATCGAATCGATTTAATCTTCTTCACAAGGTCTGTAAATATACATATATGCATATAGAAATACATATCTAAATCAGTTTTTTGATGATGATGATGATGATACAAATCTGAATCAATCTTATTATCGAATTGATTTAATCTTCTCTTTTTCTTATTTAGATCTCACAGATCAAAAAAGAAAGCTGCATTTGTTCGATGCTTTCAAAGAAGAAAACTAATTTTTTTTTTTTTTTTTTTTAACTTACTACAACAACGTTATTTTGGTGAGATTTAATGTCAGCTGTTGGATTGATCATTTTAGAAGATGACTGTAGACTTTTCACTCAAGAGGATCTTGATGCCTCGGTAGGAGTAATGTAGGGCGGCTAGTTGATAGTGGCTGTAGTAGAGATTATGTGCTATATACGTGTTTAATGGTGTCCCTATGTAAATCATATCCACCAACCAGTGTTGAAATTAATAATGTTTGGTGGCGAAGACTAGTTCCTTTTGGTGGTAGTGAGTTAGCTACAAATACAAGTGTATTATGGGTCCTATATATACTAGTGTAAATCAGACCTAAGGCTGGGATACCCTCCTTCATACCCATCGTACATCATTGCTGTAAATGTACATGTTGGAGCCACCCACTTGTATATAGGAGTGAAAAATAAAAAATAAAAATGATTATATGTAACATTTTTCTTTGGGAGTTCAGAAGTAAATTGAATTTTGGAAAATGTTTACACAGAATAACTAAAAGTTTTTCAAAAGAATAATAAGTATTTATGTTCTTGTGTGATTACATACTGAATAAATAAACAAATATGAGAAATTAAGATTAAGGTCATTTTACAATACACACTTTCAAAAATGTACATATTATATGGCATTTTGTGATACAAAGTGTCATAACCAAATTATTTTTGGTCACAATTAAAGGGATCACAATAGATCCTAACTAAATATAATTTGAGATATAACTAAGTACATTTTTGGTCATAATCAAAATAAAAATATAACAAAATCATAACAAAGATCATAATAAGTCATAATCAACACGAAAATTACTCGTAACTAAATACTCCAAATATCATTTGAGACATAACTAACGACCTTTTGTATAATAACCAACATAACAACCGTCATAAATAAATCATAAAATAAAACTACAATCAATCATAATAAATTTATAACCAACACCACAATTAGTTAACAAAAGAATATTGGGTATATGGACACCCTTTTTTTAAATCTGTATTAGAGAATTTTCCTTCAATATTATTACTTACCCAAAGACATCTTTATGGGTTGATCACCGAGTATTTTGAAAGATATTAGATCAGAGTAGTTCAGATTATCATTAGAGAGCAGAGTTTATAGTAGAATATAATTCATGTTAGAGGGGAAACACTGTGAATCAAAGGATTGTTGTCTCATTTTTGTTTCTGATAAAAGGAAAGTAACTGAAACTTCTAACATTTAAAAATTTAGAAACCTCAACTATCAAACACTTTTAAGTAGGATTTATACTTATATGCATATGTACTTAGGGATGTATTACTAATTTTTCCTTTTATTAAATCTCATCATTTTTAGTTAGAATTTTAGTGGAAATGTAATAGATAAAATAAGAAAGTTCTTTTTTTTTAATTATTATCAATTTTCACTATAATTTATAAACTTAACATGATGAGAAAGAGTTTTAGGACTTTGTTTTAAAATATACATATTTATTTGATAAAAGAAAAAAAAAGGGGGGGGGGGGGGGAGGGGGGTAAAGTGTACTATTATTTTATATATATAGATGAGTAATGCTATACAATAAATAAAAATATATATACATAATTAATAATACTTGTATTTGAACTTTTCATTTTAGAAGGTAATACTCTTTAAAAATAATATGTTCCCTATCATGTTATTTTAGTAAATACTATAAAAATTTGGGCAAATTACATTTCAGTGTATGACAAAAAATAAATTGCATTTCAGTGGTAAAATTTACCAACTTTAATAATTAAAGTGATAAACTTTCTCATAACTTTACAAATTTTTTTTTTTTTGTGGTCGTACTATTGATTTGAATTGAGCTTTTTCATAACTTTTCTTAATTTTTTATTACAATATATCACAATAAAACACATATAGATTGAATTGAGCTCACCCAAGTAACCCACAAAGAAAAGCTTGGCACGTCACTTCCCATGTTAACTTTGGTCTGCTTTTCCTGTCATCACAAATCAACTCACATCTCAACAACGCAATATTACAGCAAACACAAAAAAAGATATAAGTTAACAACAATGATTAATCCCATTAAAAATACTACCACTAATAATATTAATACATTAAAAAAGTTAAAAAAAAAAAATACGACTTTAAGACCAAAACATCACATCATTAGTGCTCCCAAGCAATTTTCATAAGTTAAATTCACTTCGTTTTTTTGTTTTCCATTTCTCTTGCAGATTCATAAAATAATACAGCCCAACAGCAAAGGAACAAAGCTAAAGAACTTTCATATTTTCTAAAATAAAAAGAAAAACAAATATATATATATACTCAAATAATCAAAACCCATTCTTATTTAAAAAAAAAAAAATTTCGATCAAAATCCAGAAGCTTTTATATATAGATGCAAGGCCTTTCGAGGAGGAGAGCGAGAAGGACAATTAAGGCAGCACCAAAGAGAAAGCGATAGGCAATGAAAAAAAAATAAAAGCACAATGAATATATGTGTGTGGGTTGGGTGAGAAATGTCAGGAATGATGAAAAGTCTTTTATGAAAATGATCATGAAAGATTTGTAATTTTTAGATTATCTTGATTAGTGTGTGATGCTTTATTTTAAATGTAATTCAAAAGTCACAAATTTTTCATGATCATTTTTATAATCATTTTTATAAAAGACTTTTCAGGATTGGAGAGAGAGAGAGAGCTAGTCAGTCAGGGGAAGTCTTGAATGAGGTAGGTACAGAGAGAGAATGAGGTTGGTATTTTTTTTTTTGGTTCAACCATCCGGTATCCGACCCTTAGGCCGACTAATCCGGATCCGGGAAGCAGTTCTGGATTAAAGGCTCAAGTCCCCTTCCAATTGGCGTTGCGGGGAATCGAACCGTAGTCCGTCCTTTCAAACCGAGCTCCAATCACCACTCGGCCAACAACTAATTGGTAATGAGGTTGGTATTTATTGTGATTAAAGAGACCTGCGGAGGCACTGATGTGATGTTGGTGTACTCACATGCACTTTGCGTTTGCCATACCGCAGTGACAGAGAAATCTAAATGTAAAGCTCTATATAATTGACAGTGAAAAATATATATATATATATATATATTTGAGAGTTTTAATTTAAAAGTTTTAATGATAGATTTTATAAATAATGATGTGATGTTTTGATTTTTTTTTTGACACATTACTAGAGCTCATATTAGAGTTCTAGTTTTAGAATTATCTACTACTACCAAAAAAAAAAAAAAAAAACAACAACATTATAGTGGAAAAAAAGATAAATTAAAGCTCTTTTAAAATATTTTCCTTTGCCATATTTCTAGGCTAAATTCCATTAATAAAAAATAAAAAAAATCATAAATTGATTTATGTTGAAGGCCTCGCGTATATATACAGAGTACTCTCATGCACTTTGTCATATTTGCAAGCTAAATTCCATTAATAAAAAAGTTATAAAAAATTAAAAATACATAAATCGATTCCGTTTATACGTTTTAATTAGGGGTGTGCGTGGTGCGGATCAGTACGATTTATAAATAAAATAAAAATCACACGACGGGTGATAGATTCACAAAATTGTCATTAAAAATTGTCATTTTTCTATTGAAAATGGAGGGTTCGATTGAGAAATAATGACGGTTTTGACTTGACATTTCGAATAAATTGGAGATTTATAAAAAAAATTATATAATTCAACTTACAAAATTTGAATCAAAAATTTAAAAAAAATCTAATTTATAAATTAACTAAAATAGTTAAAATTAAAATAGATATCCATTCATCCAACACATTGACAAACTAAGTAAATAATTGTAAGTGTTTTTTCTATTGTAAGAGCATCTCCAACGCTTCATTATTTTTTTCACCAAATTTGAGTCGAAAAATTGCCTTTTCACAAAATCTGATACTGAGCGCTCCAACCCTTAATTTTCATCAAATTTTCATCCGGGACAACCGGGTGGTCGACCGGCCGGTTGACCGGCTAGCCCAAAAATTTATTTATTTATTTATTTTTTTTGAATTTTCTGAATTTTTTTTTTGAACTTTTTGAACTTTTTCCGGGTCGACCGGCCGGTCAACCGGTTAGGCAAATTTTTTTTTTTTTTTTACGGTTTAAACTGATTTTCCTTGAACTCTTTGAACCTTTCACTAGTTGACCGGTTGGTCAACCGGTCGGGCAACCGGTTGGTCAACCGGCTCCTCTTTCCAACGGTCAGGAACAGTATTTTGGTGAAATCGATTTGATGCCGATTTGATGAAACTTTTGATGAATTGTCGATTTGATGAAGCGTTTGATGAACCGTTGGAGGAGTGAACAGTGCATTTTTCATCAAAATTCAAATTTGATATCAACTCTGATACACCGTTGGAGATGGTCTAAGACTCAACCAAATAATAATGCAAGCCTTTTTCCTATTTTCGTGGATGTGGTGCTCCATCTCTTTCAAGCTCACTGTTCCTACTTTTTGGGGTAATTTACCTACAAAAAAAAAAATAAAAAATAAAAAGAAGAAGAACAAGTGTAGATCTTTACTCATACCCGCTTACAAGTTACAAGTGGGTGTTTGCGTGTGTTTCAAGAAGTGTAGAAGTGTGTGTTTCAAGAAGGGTAGAAATTACAATGAAAGACGATTTTACCCACAAGATTTAGCCACGTCATCTAACTCAGCTCTGTTTCTTTCTTCCATCTATAGAAAATTGGCTCAACTGTGGATAGAAAATTTGCGAAAAATTAAAAAACAAACGCAAAACATATATATACATACACACACCAACAAATCTAGAAATTTGCAAGAAAAGAAAAAAAGAAAAAAAAAAACACCATACATGAGAAGATCAACGTTGATGATCATCGTCGTCGTTAAGGGTGATAAAAAATTGTCATCGTCGTTGATGGTGATGGTCGTCATCGTTGTTGTTGATGATCTTGTTGTTGTTGTCGTTGTCGTTGTCGTTCTCGTTCTCTGTCGGCGATATCCACAAAGCTTGGTTGACGCATGAAATGAAAGCCGGGTTATGAATGAAGCAAATTCAATTGTGTTAATTGGATAGCCTTTCAATACCACTTTTTCAAAACTAGGGATTGGTTTTGGCCTCTTATTATTTTATATATTTTTATATAAAAGTAATTTAATATAATAATATATCTATAAAATATAATTTTTATTATTAAACTATGTCAAAAATGTAGGGTTTTTATGTAATTTCATATTGTTAATCCCACACAAACAAGTTTGACCAAATAAACATAATTTTACTTAATTCGTTTACTAATAATTTTTACACTAACAATCTTCTCACTAACCATTTCTACACTAATAATCATATCCTTCCTAAAACAAACGGTCCCTTAAGTCAATGCAAGGAATGGAAAATTAACCCAAATTCCATGCATAATTTCCAAAAGCTCTCCACCCAATTAATTCTACCAACCAGCCTTAATGGCAGAATAGAAAATAAAAATACAAAAGGGTAAAATAGAAGGAAAAAAAAAAAAAAATACAAGCCTTGTCGTTGTACAAAATTTATGTTATTTTATTTATTTTATTTTTTTATTTTTTAATTTGAATAAATTATACATATACTTTTTAAGGTTTGCAACAGGACCATGATGATGGAAACTCTTTAGGCGTTCGTCTTTTTAGTCTATTGAACATGAATTTGAAATTGAAAAAATTTAAAACTATCAATTTATTTTGTTATAAATGTTAAATTATGTTTTTTTCTTTTTCTTTTTAGGGGTAATAATGAGCTTTTCTATCTATCTTTTTTTTTTTTTTTTCCTTTGAATAACTAATATTTAATTTTACAAAAGGTCAAGGTATAATAGTTACAAGTTGAGAATATAACAATCATATAAACAATCACTCTAAAATCACTTTTTAAAAAAATGGAGAAATGTTATAGCGTAACTCTATCACAAAATGTGCGTTCTGTCAAAAAATGTGTAATTTCACCACAAAAATTAGCAACATCAATTACAAACTGCATAATTTCGAAACAGTTTGGCTTAACAAAATGTTCAAAATTTGGTGATTGATGTTACAAAAAATTGTGACTTAGTTATAATATTTTTTGTAATACCAATTTATAGCGAGATTATGCATTTTATAGTTAATCTTACAAAATTTTATAATAAATTTACTTTTTTTGTGATAAAATTTATATGATGTGCAACTCTAAAAAGATGCATAGCATTTTTCAAAAAAAAAAAGAAAACTCTATAAAGTTCAGATTCTTAATTAATTTATTTATTTTTATAGTCACATGGTATATCGACAGCAAGGGCCATGGGATAGTGGCGGCCGTATAATTCAATTTGTGCAACTAATCCAACTGGAGGGCAAAATAGGAATCAAAGTACAAGCTAACTTATATATATATATATAGATGGGAAATTCTATTTCCACACATCATATTATCTCAGTTCACACACTTAATGAATTGTTTTTATATTACATTTTTATCCTAAAATAAAAATACCAAAATACCCATATATTAAATCACGCGCGTCTCTCTCTCTCTCTCTCTCTCTCTCTCTCTCTCTCCATCAGAGGCGGCGAGGGCTTTGATCATCGCCAGCCGCCGTTCTCATGGCTCCCGTCGAGCGTTGCTCCTCTTCGACTTTTCCTCCTTCGATTTCTGCCATCGTATTCACTCTCTTTCTTCTTAGGTAGATCGCACTCACTCTCTCTCTTCTCAAGTATGAAGTGAAAAATGTACAAGAAAAAGTTCTCCTGTGATTGCTCAAATAGAAAATAATTTATGTGGCATATGGTTTCTAGGAAGAACATCTAAGTTTGAGAAGCCTTTTGGAGGTTTTAAAAGCATTGGAACTATTTAGGAAAAAATTCTCGATCTGTAAATCATAAATCTTTTAAAGGTTTAATCTCAATGAGAAGCTCATGTGTTCAACTCTCCCTAAAACGAGAGAGTTGAATTAGGAGCAATGTTTTGAAAACTAGAATGGACCGACTGGTCCGATGGGTTTATCTGGTCTAGATACATCCTCTAAGCTGTCCAAGCTTCAGAACCAGCCTATTTTAGTTGAATCGGATGAACTTGCCTTTGAACTGGTAAACAACCAACAATCAACAAAATTTTAAAATATATCTATTAAAAAAATAAAAATAAAAATATATATTCCATCATTGTAATTTCCATAGATGACCTTGACTAATGCCATTTATTCTGAATGTGTTCTAATTGTTGGGCCAGGCTAAGATGAAAGGTAAATAGTTATGTCCAAATGTGCCATTTATTCCGAATTTGTCTGAATGTGTCATTTATATATGGTTTTGTAGGGAAAAGATAAATAGTTAAAGAGAATTACTCAACTGATGCCATCAAAGAGCTCTAAAGAATCAGAATGTATCAATATCATTGTTACTACTTTTATAGAAAATAGTAGTAACAACATCATAACAATTATTCTAAACAGTCCTTCAATTCTATACAATAATGCTTTAGACCTTGACATTCTAGAAATGAACAAGAAAAAAGAAGAGGAAAAAGTTCAAAGGTGAATATGAAACTAGAAGGGAGCTTGAAGAGCAATGAAGAATCAATGAGGAACTGAATTATATCGATCCCGGTTTTGACCCGACCTTTGTTATATTCCGGACTTGGGTTTCGTGGTTTAGTATTGTATCCATGTCTTGTTTTCCTCCTTTAACTCTTTGAATTTGAGTTTTGGAACAGGTTGGGCGTGTTTGGAACAGGTTGGTTGTTAGTTGGTCTAGATTGTTGTTGCTCAAATTTTGGCTTCTTCGCTTGAGCGAGGGTTCTTGCACTCGAACGAGCCTTGTGTAATTTGCTTCTTGCGCTTGAATGAGTTCTGAGAGTTCTCAAGTTTCTTTCCCAGGCGCAGAATTTCTGGGAATGTGAAATTCTTCGCTTGAGCGAGGCTTCTTGCACTCGAGCGAGGGTGTGCGTCTGTGACATACCTGAAGGTATGTATTCTATGCTCGAGCAACACTTCTTGCACTCGAGCGAGGTGACTTGTTTTGTCTGGTCGCTCGAGCGACAACTCCTTCGATCGAGCGAGGGTCGCGTATATCAGTTCACGGCAGCGTTATTTTATATCACTTTTTGGTTCGTTTTCTTACATAAACCCTAGCCCAACCCCTTCTTTATCTAAAATACTCTCTCTCTCTCTCTCTCTAAATACACCTTGATTTGGGGTCTCTCAAACCTAGCTCCTTTGTTAAAAAGATAAAGCATCTTGTGGGCTTCCATTTCATCCGAGCAAAGTTGAGTTTGGGTGTCCTTGAGGTTTCTTCCATTCCTCCTTTGAGCTTCTACACTTGAGGTAGGGATATTCTACACTTTGATATGGGTTTTAACCTAGGTATTTGTTGTTATGTATAAATGGTGGGATTTTGAAAGGTTTTGGTGAAGTTAGGGTTTGAAATGAAAATTAAAAGAGAGGTTTTCCATATTGATCTCTAAAATGACTATAGGCCTTGTGTATGAAATTTCCCTAGTGCTAAAATGGTAGAATTTAGCCATTAGGTTGAAGTTGAGAAAATGGAGAGATTTGCCCTAATTTGAGTTAAATAAATTATTTTGTATAAATGATGAAATTGATATGGGAAATATGAAATTGGGAGGGTATATGAATGAATGGTGTAGTTGGATTTGTTAAATTTCTCACTGATGGAAATTTGATAAATTATCTGTTTAAAATATTGTATATCTATTTAGAAATATCTATTTTGGGCTATCGATGGAGGATAGCTATGATTGTTGTAGAAATTGCATGAGGATTAGATGAATTGAAACTAATCATTTAAATTATGTCATGAATATGACGGAATGAGTGAAATGTTGAATATGTGTCGTTGTAGGCACCCCATTTTTGACCGTCCTCAAGACTTGGACGTCATTGTTTGAACACTCGATGATCATCCATGCTTGTGTTCATTTTGAGTTTTTGAAGGTCTCGGCCGTGCGCCTTGCCTTGGAACCTCTTAACTTGTCTGTTTTGTGCTTGGTTGTGTACCAAGAGCTTGTGGTTTTGTTTCTAAGGGAAGATGGTGGCTTGTTGGCCAGCCCTACAACCCATCGCCCAGGCCTCATGCCTATCGGCCTTTCTTTCTTTCCATCAGCCATAAGTGGTGGCCGGTCGGCACTATTTTTAGCCGGTCGGCACCCTTTTTGGCCGATCGGCCATGTTTGTTGGCTGAGGCCTTTTTACTTGCTTTTGCAGATATTTTTGTGCCAGCTGTGACAACTAGTGAGCACAGATTTCATCCTCCATACACGTGTATGGAGGGATTGAAGCAAGCCTCTAGCTTGTTCAACAAGCTTGAGACTTGGATTTCTATAAGAAGGGAGACCCCTCTCCTCTTCCAGAGGTTCTGAAATTTGATATACAAAACATATATCTGTCTCTATATATATATATATTTCTTCCTCTCTCTCTCTTTCTATATTTGCACTTGTTTGTGCTCAAAAATGTCTTTTCTACACATTTTTGCACTAAAGCACCTAGTGAAACACCTTCACTACTGAGCTAAGGTTCTTGGAGGTTGCATTTGAGTGGTTTAAGCTTGGTTTTTGCCTCTGAAGTTGCTGTTCTAAAGAGGTTCTTCAAGGAGTCTCTTACCTCTTTAAAGCTTTGTTTTCATAGCTTATTTAGCTAACTTTACATGCTTCTTTTGGCTTAGCTTTCAACTGAAAAAAGTCTTGTTTTGAAGTGCTTAGCATGTTTGTTTAAGGCCTCTTTAGTGTTGGGGATGGTCTACTTCCTTGCATGCCTTATTTGCTAAGCTTTTGAGCCATCACTTTAGGCCTTTTTTTTAGCCTTTGTTTGGCCTCTTCATCACTAAATTCCAGAGGAATTTCAGTGGTGGAAATTGTGTTTTAAGGTCCCAAATAGGAGGGGGTCATCCCCTCTCTTTGTGTCTTGTGTGCTTGTGTTGATGGCTCATCAAAAGAGCATGAAGCTATATCTTCTTGAGGCTTAGTTTGACCATGTTTTTGTGAGTTTTTGGACCTGGTATAACTTTGTTTTTGGCTGGTTGGTTGTCTCTTAATGCCTCATACACTTGTAGTGTAATGCTACTTGCTAGCCTAACATGCTCTATACTTTTGACCATCATTCTAGCATGATTTTGGCTTAACTCTAGCAAGTTTTTGGGCATGTTTTAGCATGCTTTAGGTCTGATTTAAGTGTTTTGGGTCATGCATGCCTTGCTTTGTATAGCCATAGTTCATTCTTGCTACTAGCTTTGAGTTTCCAAGTCACTAACATGCATTGCTTGGGCTATTTGTATGATTTAGCATCATTTGGTATGTGATTTTAGTGTGTGTAGTGTGGTCATGCCCTCACATGTGTCACTCTTTCAATGCATTTGGAAGGTTGTTCTTTATGCCTTAAATATGGGTCAATATGTATGCCATCTTGCCAAAGCTTTTGGGCCACCATTTCAGTGTGCATTTGGTCTTATTTTGTCATAATACAACTCTGATTTTTGTTGGTAAAGTCATCTCATGCTTGGTTTTGGTAGGTGTAGTGCAATCCTCTTCATTGGCCTTGTATGCTTCATGCTCCATGCCTTTAATTCCAGCTTGTGTTGGCTGTGTTTAAGCATGTTTCTAGTCTTGTCTTGACCTGCCTTGGGACTGTTTTTAGTCACCTTGGCCCTTTGGGGCTTGCTTAATGTTTCCATGGTGCAAATCCCTTTGCTAGCCTTAAGTTTTGAGCTTATTAGCATGCTATGCTTGTGTTGTGTGCATGATTTAGCATCATTCCTTGCATGATTTCAGAGCCTATTTCATTGCCGCACTCTCACATTTTCCACCCTTTCAATGTATTTGAGAGTTGTTGTCTTCATGCCTTGGTTGTGAACCAATGTGTATGCATGCTTGTATTTGCTTTCGGACTTCATTTTCAACATGTTTTGGCCATTGTCTTAGCATGCATGAGGCTTGTTTGAGGTTGGTTTGGTCCATTGAGTATTGCATTACATAGCCCTTGCCATGTTCATGTTGTTAGCATGTTGTAGTTGCATTTTGTTTGGGTTGGACGTCAATCCAAACACGAGGAACGAGGGACATTTCATACTCAAAGTGATGAAACGTGCCTCATTCCTTAGGTCACCGACACCTTTGATCATGTATGATAAGGTGGAGGTTCATCGAGTCTTATGTATTATTTGTGTGCATTCATTAACATTGATTTGTGCAACTCGGCCTCCTTGGCCATCATGCATCGAGATGCGTGATTGGTGGCTCGAGAGCCGAGCACTACACTCTTTTGAGCTTTAGATATGATAAGGGGTGTGGTTGCACACACATTTTCTTCCAAATACACTGCCATGCCTCCATTAGTGCTCTGTTGCAGCAAAGGGAGAATTTACAGGAAGTAGTGGTTGACCGGCCATCAGAGCTGCAGACTGGCCACAAAGTCTGTCGATCGGCTATCAAAATTGGCCGATAGCCATAAACTCTGGCCGATGGCCATTCCTCTTGGCCGATCATCCATTAGAATGTTCATAAGGTGGGTTAGAAGTACCTTGGAAGTTGGCATAATTTTCAGAAGTCCAGAAGTGTGCAAACAGAGGCATCACGAGGCACGGTAGTGGATTTCTGAGCGAAGCCGACCGAGCATGCATCCCTCGTCCCAAGGCCCTTTTAACTGCTTTTTTTAGCTAGTTAATTTGCTGATTTTGTAATTAATTAAGTTAATGTATTTAGCTAATTTATTTCATCTTTGTAATATTCTAATTAGCTTAGTATAGCTAGTTTTAATTCGGCTTGTAATAATTAGTTTAATTAGCTTAGATTAGCTAGTTAGCTTATTATTCGGACCCTCTGTCGAGAGGGCACAACTGTTGTAATAAGTGTGCGTATGTGTGATGCATGTCTTCTAACCCCCATTTCTTTCTCTCTTTTATTTACCAGCTTTTGATGGTTAGTTTTAGGACATATTTCAATTAGCATATTTATGCTCGCATGTCTGCATCATTCATCTGTCTTGCATGCACCAGGCTCGGTTCATCATAGCTAACTGCATTGTATTTCAATATCAATTTGAATACATGTTATCAAGTTGCATTCACATGACATCTTAGAATAGCCGAGCCTATCTTAGTTGCATTCTGCATGTGTTGCATTAGGCATTCTTGACATAGCTAGGATCATGCATTGATTTCTAACATAGCTTTTGTTTTGGCTCGGAGTACTAGGTAAGCTTTTACGCTTTAGCATACTGCATGAGATGTGTATGTTGCCATGTATAGCATGCTTACCATGAGGCTAACCGCTTGAGTGATTAACTGCATAAATGCTTGTGGGTGGAGGCTTAATTGCCTGAATTGGGACAATTCATCAAATGCGAGTTTTAAGCCCACTTGAGGTGGCAAAATCATATTGTTTTCTAAGTCCACTTGAGGGTGGCAAATCCACGACTTAGCCTACTTGCGAGTAGCACTTTCAAACCATTTTCAAACAAACAAACATGAGATGTTTTGTTCCAACTTGACCGATTGAGTCTATACTTGTATGCTGTACGCATCACATAGTAAAGCTAGCTAATAAACCGGAATAAGAACACATGTGTTTTCAAAAACAACATATCTTGTTAGTAAAGGCTGATCCTTTGATCGGGCGAGCGGGGGTGCTCATTTCATGACCTTCCCCCTTCGTACCTAAGTTCCAGTGCCGAGGCAACTTTGGTGATGACGGACACATGGCCTTAGGCATGAGTCAGAGTTTCCTAAATTTCTCAAAATAAAATATTTAGGTGGCGACTCTAAAATCTAGCAAAGCAGTCCATGTTTGGCACTTCTTGATTAAAATCGATTTTCCAAAACGATTTTTCGGATTTGGACTCTTTGGTGATTTATCAGTCTTACATTGCACTTTGTGAGATTAGATTCAGAATCGTGACAGGAGTCCGAACTGTAGTAGCTAAGAACTATGATTCGCACCCTCGCACGCGGAGCGGAGTTCGGGCGGTCTACAGTTACTGGCGACTTCGCTAGGGATTTAGAGAACTTGACTCAAACTCATGATATGTTGTTTTTTCTACACTTATGTGTTTCTTTGCATTGCATTTGCATTGGTGCGCCTAGGACACTTTGTTTGCCATCTGCTATTCCTGAATGGTTTGCCAGAGGCTGTGTGCCATAAGGCTGACCAGTTACGGGCTCTGCCACGATGGGAACACAAACCTCAGTTTTTGCCGAGGCACCCTTTTTGACCATTCGACCTAGTGCATGTTGGGATCCATAGTGACCATTCCAAGCTAGGACAGGTTGCTTACCTGATTGTAGGTTGTTTGAAACCGCTGTGTGCGTAGTGAAACCCTAGTTCTTAACGAAACTAGGACAGGGAAACCCTACCTCTCCATAGGGGTTTTTTGGCTCTTACTTGCTTGCTATGTGCTTTTAGAGTGTGTCTCTACAGGAATGCATGTATCAGTTTGTAAGTCTGGGTATCAGGCCTGCAGGCATCAGTATTTGAAGAATCAGTTTTACCTGAGGGTATCAGATTTGAGGCAGTGATTTGGGAACAGTAATCAGTGTTTGAAAACGGTTCTTTCAGCTTGTGATTGTCAACTGTGTGTTGTCTTAATTTAAGCCGAAGTGCTGTCCATTTGTTTCCTTATTATGCTTTATTTATCTTTTTGCAAGGTAGTTTAGCATCATTGCTTCCGACCAGGCAGATATTCCCCAAGCACTTTAGATTAGAGGTCGAAGACTTCATCGATCCGAGGATCTGATAGACGGACAAATAGTGTTCTTTTCATTACCCCCGGTTACTAGACGGAGGTCAGTTAGGCGCAGTTCATCAGTACAGTGGTTACCAGATCAGTGGTCCTTATCCACCCCTCCAGTGAGTAGTCAGGCTGAGGTTTCCATTTCTGCTGCAGAGAGAGATATACCTGTTGTTTAGTTAGATCAGCACCTTATGGCAACTATGGAAGAGATGATGTGTCAGCTCCAAGAGGCTATGCAAACCATGCAATGGGATGCTGCCCGTCAGGCAGAGTTTGCCACACATCAGGCTGAGGTTGTAGCCCAGCAAATAGAGTTGATTACCAGACTTCAACAACAACAACAACCGCAACCACAACAAGCAGGGGCATCTGCTTCGCATCTACCCCTACCCACACTAAGAGTTCCAATACTCGGGGATACTGCAAATGTCCAGGACGATACGAACACTCCAACAGGGCAAGTTCCGCCACTAGCTCTACCGCAGATTTCAAAGACACCGGCCTTCTCAACGGATACACCTTTTGAATCTGAGATGGACCCAACCGCCTTGAAGGTCAGTAAGCTTGAGAAGCTATTCAAGAGGGCTCAAGATGTGAATTCCATTCCAGACATAGAGGATGGTTACACCGATTCGGCGGTGACTTTGTCGGACCGGTTTAAGATGCCCCACATAGACCGTTTTGACGGTTCGGGCAACCCCATGGTTCATCTGAGGCTGTTCTCGGACATTTTGCACCTGATGGGCTTAACGAGACTCCAGAAACTATCACTTTTCGGCCGGACCCTGTCGGGTGTTGCCGCTATTTGGTACGCAAAGTTAGAGGACTTTGTCAAGAGAAGCTGGGAGGAGATGGCTGAGGCCTTTATAGCTCAATACTCCTACAACACAGATTGAGATCACAACTCGTGATCTTGAGACGACGAGGCAGGAGCCAAAAGAGAGTTTTGCTGACTTTGTAACCCGTTGGAGGGCCAAAGCTTCTATGATGACTACCAGGCCAGTCGACAAAGACCAGATACGGATGGTTGTGCGGAACCTCTAACCCAAACTGATGCAAAAGATGATCGTCTTACCCATCCCTACCTTTGCTGATTTACACAAGATTGGGGTACAGATCGAGGACGCCATGAAATAGGGTCTCATTGACCACGATAGAGAGCAGCCCAAGAGGGCATTCTCCCGCAGTACGAATGCAGGCATGAGCAATGCTACAGTTGCCATAATTTCAGATGTGGGCATGGTCACCACTACCACTCCAAAAACACTTACAGCTACCCCCTTCACCGGTGCGTCCGGAAGTAGTTCACAAACAGCCATATATCCACCCCGAGGCCAGAGAACCTTTACTCCACTATACATGCCTCTGTCTAAGGCTCTGGGGGTTCTAATCAGGAAAGGGCATTTGAAGCCCCTGGAGCCGCGGCCACTACCAGACAAACTTCCTACTTCCCATAACCCAGCCAAATACTGTGCCTTTTACCAACAAAGATGGTCACGGCAGACCGACTACTGGCATAGATCAAGGCCATGAGATCCAAGATCTCATTGACAATAAGGTGATTGTGCCTCCAGAGAAGCCGAATGTCACCACTAACCCACTCCCACCACATAACCAAGCTCCATCCAAACATATCAACTTGATCCAAAACCGCAGCCATTCCACATGACCCGAGCATATACATCACACCCTCTCACCTACCCAAGCTTGAGGTGTTCATTCTAGACAGCACAGAATTGTGCATGTTGAGCACCTCCCAAAACCAACCTGAACCGGTGGTGATGACTATCGAAGATAGAATTGGGTCGACTTTAGAGGCAGATGAGCATGTTGATTCAGAGCCTGAGGGGTTTGGAAGCTTTGCGTACAACCCGAGTGGTTACAACACATCAACAGGCTAGGCTAGGCCGAGGGTAGAATTGCCAGTTAGGGCAAAGATCAGCGTGGTTTGAGAAGATGGACCTAGTCAGGGGTTAGATGACCTAGCAGAGCTGGAAGAGGATATTGCCAACTTTCAATTCTCCAATGAACAGAATCCGGGGGATGTGACTGTCAACTGGTTTGATCTGGATGGATCGGTAGAAAATACAGGGTGGCTCAGCGACGAGCCGGATGTTGTTGGGGTATCTCAACCAGAACAGGGTCAATTAGAAGCCAGAACATCAGCAGTGGCCGGAATGGCCGAGAATTAGGAAGCATCGCCGGAGAGCACCGGTGTCAAGAATTTTGCTTGGGATCCGGACAGTTTGAGTACAGAAGATACTAAACAGCAAGCTGCGCTGAAACAGTTTGAGGAGGAAAAGATCGAAGATCTTGAGAGGGCCAAGAAGGCCAAAGCCCCTGCGGGGACGAAATGTGCTGTGCGCACAGGAACAGTTGCAACGAAACCAGATAGTTATCTGTCAGTTTCCGACAGTATGTGGTGGGAAGACGACAATTTACGTCTTGCCCACATCGACGAAGATTGGGGACGGAACCAACCGGATGACACCTGGTACGTTGAGGAGGTGGACCATATGACTAGAAGTGGGCGGCATTTCAAGCCCCCACATTTGGATCAACCAGAGGCGTCCGGAATGGACAAAGAAGCGGAGAGGTAGAAGGAAAAACTGCTCGAGGAGGAGACTGTACTGAAACAGCTTAAGAAAATCCAAGCAGACATCTCCATCTAGGGACTGCTTATGGCCTCAAGAGTTCACAGACAAGCTGTCCTTTCTGCCATGGACAAGGTGAAACTTTCAATTGATACCACACCCGAGCAGTTGGTACGGTTGGTTTTTTTGGGAGGAGCTTCCCCGACTTGACCTTCACTGACAAGGAACTACTGCCTGAGGGCTCAAATCATAACAAAACTCTCTATATCTCTGTCGAGTGTAGAGAGAAGTGAGTACTGGTGGTCCTTGTTGACACAGGATCTGCTATCAATGTGTGTCCGTCGAGAATGGCATATGTTATCGGGTTGAAGCCTATGGATTTTGTGCCTACTGCCCAGGTGATACGGGCCTACGATAACACCAGTAGAGAGGTGATAGGGACTGTACAGATTCAGACTCAGGTTGGTCCGGGGCAATGGGACATTGAGTTTCATGTCTTGAACGTTCCCGCAACCTTCAATCTACTCCTGGGGCGGCTGTGGTTGCACCAGGTGAAGGCTGTCTATTCCACTCTGCACCAGATGTTGAAATACCCCCACGGGAAAGGGGTGGCAATCGTTTTTGGGAATTCTTCAATACATCCGCCGCCAAAGGTTTCTACACTAGTTCTGGAGACTGAGCATGGCGCGGAGGATGTATTTATGTCAGGATTCACCTTAGCTAAGGCCCGGGTTGTACAGAATATCCTAGTTGTTGATGAGAGGCTGTACATCAGTGCACAGTTTGTCTACCTTATGAACAAGCTACAGCACATGCCCGGGATGGGCTTAGGGCAAAGTGGTCGGAAAGGCGTTGTAACATCGGCCGAAGTGTTGCATAACCTACATACCTTTGGTTTAGGTTATCTGCCTACCAAGGAGGATTGGATCAGGAAAGGAAGAGAGATGGCCAGGAGAGCCAGAGCCAAGCAGGCCGAGAAGCATTATGAGTTGATGCACCGACCTATCCAGGGTACCCTGAACGGACCCTTTGTCCGGGAGGGGGAAGACTTCCCGTTCTGTGGCTTCCCAGGGCCATGGCTAAATGCAGAAAGGCGGTGCTTGCCGGGATTTGAGATTTTCTTTGACTTGCAATTGTCCGGGGATGATGTTGCCGAAGAGTAGACAGACCCACTAGCTGAGATTGAGCAGTGCAAGGAGGAGGGTTCCGAGAGCACAGAGATTGAAATGGGGGTAGCATTGGCTTGTCTACTCTCAGATGAACCGAGCCAATAGTGTACTTGGCCATCTGCTCGGCCGTGAATCTCTCAGTCTCCCTCATGTCCTCTAGAGGATGAACTGGGACTATCTGTTCTGGTAACCCTAGGGTCTGGCGTAGGAAACGCTCACCTAGGTACCAAGCCCGACAGATCGGGCCCTCCAGCAGAATCTGGAAATGCGAGGTCTCCTCAGCACCGGTAAATCGGTCCCGAATCATCGCTGGCAACGGAGCCCAAGGCTGCCAGGTGATCTGAAAATGAAATACAGTTTGTTATATACTGTTATTGAAAATGTGCAGTGAAAAGTGAAGCTTAAATAAACCATCAAGTTAAACATACCTCTGCGGGAGTGATTGTGTCAAAGTAGCGGCGGAAGAAGCTAAACGTCTCCTGTGGCCTCCGCACGCATCTCTCGTCGAAATGGCGTGAGAAAGGGACGACAAAAGGGGTCTCCGCGTCTGGCACTGGGGCTAGTCTGGGGAAGTAAGCATAGACCCACAACTGCAGAATAAATACCAGTATGCTTATCAGACAAAGCAGAATGTAGAATAAAGCAGAAATAACAGAGCCGTGTATTGTGTAGACAGTGTATTGTGCAGAGTATACAGTGTGAGCAGTGTACAGTCAGTGTAAAACAGAGTACAGGTGTGTGCCGTGTGAACAGTATACAACCAGTGTGAAGCAGACTACAGTGTGTGCAGTGTGTAGAATACAGATAATAGAAAGCAGGAATGTAAAGCAGAAAAAGGAAACGTACCTCCCAAGCACGCCAATAGCCCCCGAGCAACTGTCCGCTGCCACGGGAAGCCGAGCTCATGTATTCATAAAGTGTAGCCAGAGCGGCGCCACCCCAGTCGTAGTGCAGGATTTGAGTAACATCCACTAAGGCGCTGAGTAGACAAAGGGGTACGGTATTCGCCCAATCGGCAAAAATAGTGGTCCCCAGCAGGAACATCAGAAAGCCGCGCGCGTATCTCTCCACGGCCTCCTGAGTCATCGGAGCCTCCTCAACCAAAGCTGGCTGGACCCTAAACTGCACCTCAAACTAGGAATAACGGACAAAGCCTGGACGGGCGAGAGGTGGCACCTCGCTGAGCAGATAGACCTGAGCGGCAGTCCACTCGTCCATGTCAGTGTCGAAGGGGATCGGATCACCCCCTACCCCGATGCCTGTGAGCATCGAGAAATCATAGGGAGTTGTCGTCATGTCTCCCGTCGCAGGAAGATGGAATGAGTCGGTGGTGTCCCACCACCTCTCCGCCAGAGCAGCGAGGAGAGGCCTGCTCGCGGTAAGTCTCGATAATCCTCTGTAGAAGGCGCCGAAACCGGCCTGATCCACAATGTGGCGAACCGTCTCGGGTAGCTTTGCATACCAGTCTCGAGCGGCAATATTCCCATACCCGCGGACGGTATGGGAATCCCCCTGTTTTCAAGCACACAATTGCGAAGTAATACTAAATATACTAATTTTGAAATGCATTCAGAATTGATACAAATATAGCATGCGTGCGTGTTTTCAAATTCAAACAGATACCAGGTGCCGGTGTGCTTACAGTGAACTACAGCGCGTGATGCGTCAGCGTGTTTGAGTGGTTCAGTGCAAATATAGCATGCGTGCAAGCTTTTCAGATTCAAAGAGATACCGGGTGTCGGTGTGCTTACAGTGAACTACAGCGTGTGATGCGTCAGCTTGTTTGAGTGGTTCAGTGCAAATATAGCATGCGTGTAAGCTTTTCAGATTCAAACAGATACCGGGTGCCGGTGTGCTTACAGTGAACTACAGCGTGTGATGCGTTAGCGTGTTTGAGTGGTTCAGTGCAAATATAGCATGCGTGCGTGCTTTTCAGATTCAAACAGATACCGGGTGCCGGTGTGCTTACAGTGAACTACAACGTGTGATGTGTCAGCGTATTGGCGTGGTTCAGTACAAATATAGCATCTGTGCAAGTTTTTCAGATTCAAACAGATACTGGGTGTCGATGTGCTTATAGTGAACTACAACGTGTGATGTGTCAGCGTATTTGCGTGGTTCAGTACAAATATAGCATGTGTGCAAGTTTTTCAGATTCAAACAGATATCGAGTATCAGTGTGATTGCAATAAACTACAGTGTGTGCAGTGTATACTATGTTGGTATGTTTGAGTGATTCAGAGCCAACGCAGTGTGTGTGCACGCGTCAGTCTCAAACAGATATCAGTTGCAAGTATGGTTGCGATCAACTACAGTGTACAGTGCGTCAGTGTATCTGAGTTAAGCAGTTAAAGGATGTAATCAGCTATGGCAGTTTTATATTCTACATTACGGAAAATAAAACAGAGGAAAGAATGTTACCTCGGAAGCGCCGAAGGATAAATGAGATGTAGGCTCACGTAGGAGAAGCTCTGGTGGCATCGCCTTGTCAAAGCTCCGAAACTGGCAAAGCCATCCGGGGGTAGCACATGGATCGCCGGCCGGTAGGTCGCCGAGTCGAATGGACGCACACTCAAGGGGAGAAGCTCGACCCCGGGATCCATCTCGTGATCCGGGGGAGTCCCGCCCTGTGGAATATCGTCGGCCATGTCAAAGATGATGAGAAAATGGTCAGAAAAGGAAAATAAAGCTAGAATACGAAGGGTCAATGAAAAGTCAACCCCCGGGAGCATGAAAAATGGCCAGAAAAGCTAGGAGGTGGAAAATATAGGAAAATCAAGGGAAACTTGGGGAAAACAAATCCCAAGAGGCGAAAATAAAAAAGGAAGTGCCGAAACGAAGTTTCAATCGGACGAAAATGTTCGAAACGCGAAGGAGATCGCGAATCGGACGATGGAATGGGGGCTAAAACATGAGAAAACAGAGAAAAGAAGGGGGGAAAATCTTCTAGAGAGAGAGAGAATGTAGTTTCGGCTAGGGGGAATGAAAGAAATAGGGTTTGAAACGGTATTTTAAAAAACCCAAGGCGAAAAGTCAAAACTGCCCCGAACCAAGCATTTTTGGCCGGTGATGTGTTTTGGTGGCCGATGGATGGCCGGTGGCCTCCCCATGTGGCCGGTGACCCTCTTACAACCTTGTTTGGGTCAGATGAGTGGTTTGGGGTCTTCATTGCTCAAGATAGTCCAAGAAATGGCATTCCCGAAGCTTAACCGACCTCCGTTTTGACCTCGGACTGTGCCTTCTGTGCGTGGCACTCGAATTCGTGCAAGATGTATCCTTTCCGTATCCTTTTGTCCTTTACGAAACTCGAAAGTTGCCCCATTGCATTTGGCATGCATTCAATCGCACTGTCTAGCGTATCGCACTATCTTGTGCACTCGCGTTGTTTAACGCATCGCGCTATTTGGCGCATCTCATTGCATTTGGCATGCATTCAATCGCGTTGTCTAGCGCATCGCACTATCTTGTGCACTCGCGTTGTCTAACGCATCGCGCTATGTTGCGCATCTCATTGTATTTTGCATGCATTCGATCGCGCTATTTTGCGCCTCACACCATCCTGTCCATCAACGGTCTACGAGACCTTAAATCCTTGGAAGGTGCAAGACCTTCGGTGCATTGGTGTGCACAACACACATGCATATGTCATGCATCATTGTAAATATTGCATATGTCATGCATTATAATACACAAGCATATGTCATGCATCATTGTAAATATTGCATATGTCATGCATTAAAACATACATGCATGTGTCATGCATCATTGTAAATACTGCATATGTCATGCATTTCAAATTACAAAAAAAACACATGCATATGTCATGCATTCATTGTAATATAGTGCATATGTCATGCCTTATCGATCGTAAATATTCCATTCCACTGCATATCGCATTGTAGCTTGCATGCATTCATTGCATCATCACCTCCATCCATGGCTCGCACCTTTCCTTGTTGAGCTTGGTTTGGTATGTGCTCATACTTTTCACGTTAAAGCACAGTCCTGCATGTGTACGCGCCTATTCCTTGATGAACTTGGTTTGGGGGTGGCGGCACCTTTTCTGTGTTAGACATGGCTCGTATGTGTACATGCCCTTCATAGGCAAGATTTGGTTTGGCCCGCGTGCCATATCCATTATGTATATTACATTGTAGTGTAATTTTTGCATCCAGCATTAGGATCATTGTTCTTTTGTTAGCGGGTTGTTTCCCCACTTATGTCATTCCACCCCATACTTGTTCTTGTGTCTGTCTACATCACTCATAGTTCTGCATGTGTACGCGCTTTGAGGGTTGCGGCACCTTTTCTATGGTAGACGGACTTGTTACCTCCACCAATCTATTTGATATTTGTGTGGTTTTAAACCGCTCATGATTGGATCATGATTCAATTGCATTGCATTTCTATTTGCATTATTATACATATTTTTGTATATATTGCATATCATTTTGCATGTTGCTAACAATATTGTACCTGTTAAGTTTGCTTTCTTTTTAGGCACGATATTGTATGTACGGTTCATTTGAGGCTGGTGTAACCAGACGAACCGCACAGGTATTGTATCCTCCGCGTGAGACGTATTGAGAATTGCATAATTCTCTTACATCCTTTCTGCATTGTAGTGTAGTTTGGTGTATGCTAGCGTAAAAATGTTACATTGTATGTGCTTCGTTACAGCTTTCTTTGCATGATCATAAGTTATGCCCGGCTTTATGCATTGTCTTGCATTTTGCCCCTGTCGTCGGGCGCATATCTTGTTTGTCTTGCATGTTTGTCTAAGTCTTCGGCCTTGTCAAAAATGGGTCGTCTCTGGGCTTTGACATTCACTCCCGTCATTGTTATGACTTTCGAGTTCTGTCAAAAGGCAATCAGAGACACCCCATTTTTGACCGTCCTCAAGACTTGGACGTCACCGCTTGAACACTCGGTGATTATCCATGTTTGTGTTCGTCTTGAGTTCCTGGAGGTCTCGGCTACGCGCCTTGCTTCAGGATCTCTCGACTCGACTGTTTTGTGTTTGGTTTTGCACCAAACACTTGTGCTTTGCCTTGGAGGGACAGGGAATAGCTTGTAGGCCATCCCCACACTCCACTGGCCATGGCTTGAGGCCACCGGCTGTGTTTTGTTGCCACCGGCCAAATGTTTGGCCGGCCGGCACTATAAATGGCCGGCCGGCTATCTTTCTTTGGTCAATTGCATTTTTGGCCGGCCGACTACTGTACATCTGCTTTTGCAGATATTTTTGGCGCAGCTGGCATGCACTTGTGTATGGAGGGATCTCTCTTTAGAAGCTTGTCTTGTAAGCTTACAAGACTAAAAAGCTTTATAAAGAGGAGCCTTCTCTCCCTTTTTAAGGGGTTGGACAAAATTTAGACATTTTAGATACCCTTTCTTAGGGTTTGAGTTTTAGGGTTAGGGTTTGTTCATATCCTACCTCTATCTCTCTCTCTAGTGTGTGTTTTGTCCTACTTTTGCTCACAAACACCCACCATCACACCATCCCTTGGAGCTGAGGCCCTTGAGGGTTGTTTTTGGAGGTTTTAGACTGATTTCAACCTAAAGAAGCTGCTGGAGCTTCATTTGTGAAGAGGGTCTTCAAGGGTAATAAGCTTGCCCCTTTATTCCCCATTTTTTCACACTCTCTTTACTTACCTTGTATCTATTTTTGGGCTTTGTATATAACATAAAAAAAGTTCTGTTTTTTAACCCTCTAGATAGTTTGTTAAGGGTTCTTTGGCATTTGGGGTTGTTTGACCCCTCTTAAGCCTTGAAAGGCCCCATTTTGTGCCATTTGAGTGGACTCCGGGACCATTGTATTTGGGCCTCCTCACCACTAAAATTTTGAGGGATTTCAGAGGTGAGGATGGTGCCTTGAGGTCCTAGGAAGGAAAGGGTCACCCCCTCTCCTTGTTGTCCTTGAAAAGGACCATTTTTGCCTCTTGAGAGAGCACCATGTTTAAGTGTATGTTGACCATGCCTTAGCTATTTTTCATGCTTATTATGTCATAATATGCCTCTGTTTTTAGTTGGTTTAGACATACCATGCTTGCTTTGCATACTAGTCTTGTAATGCCATGAAATTGCCTTAACATGTATCTAGCATTTGGACCACCATGCTTGCATATTTTGGCTTAGCTTTGTGAAGTTTTTGGTCATGTTTTAACATGTTTAAGGTCTGTCTTGGGTCTTTGGAGTCATGCTTTCCATGTTTTGTATAGCTTCTTTGCATTCTAGCTTACTAGCCTTGGGTATGTGGATCACTAGCATGTTTTACTTGGCCTATTCTCATGATTTGGCATCATTGGAAACCATATTTCAGTCCATCTTCCATGTTTGCATACTTGCATTTTCCATCCCTTTCATGCTTTGAAGAGTCGATACCTTATGCTCCATGTTTAGGCCCTTGTGCATGCATGCTTGTGTGTGTGTTTTCATGCTTTTGTTGCATCATTTTGGCCACTGTTTTGGGCTTAGTATAGAGCTGTCCAATTAGTGTAAGTCCCTCCTTTGCATGTTGTTGCATGCACTCCTTGTATGTTGTAGCATATCGGTGAGTTGTTGCATGGTTGAATTTGCATGATTGAATGAAGTCACATGTTGGCTTGCATGCTTGAACACCCATATTGTATCTTGCCTACTTGCAAGTTGCATTGCTTCATGCCTTTCATGCTTTGCTTGCTTGCATTGTCCATGTTGCATACTAGTTCGCATGCTTAGATTGCATTACATTTGCATGTATGCTTGGCCTCTTGAGTTGCTTGTGATAGAGGTCAAACCCCATTGCTTGATTACGTGTATTGCATTCCATATTAAAATGCATACTTGATTCTTTGGGCCATAATGCATGGAAATGCGTGATTGGTGGTCCGAGAATCGAGACCCATGTCCCTATGAGTCATAAACATGATAAGGGATGTGATTGGTGCATACATAGCTTGAAATGCACTGCCATGCTTTGCTTTGTTCTCTGCTGCTGTCAAACAGGATTCTGCAGGAAGATTTGGCCGGCCGGCCATCTTCAGTGTCGACCGGCCATCTATCAGTGGCCGATAACTCAATTTGTGGCCGGTGACCACTCTCCATGGCCGGTGGCCATTCTTCTCAGCGGTGGTTTTCCACAGTGTTCAGGGAAGCAACCCTAGGACTTGTGTAGTTTTTAGAGGAGGATGATAGCCAAAGCAGAGGCATCTTGTGCATGGCAGTGACTTCCGAGCAGAACTAAGCGCGCATGCATTGGACCCTCTTCCTGAGGCTATTGTTTACTGCTTAAATTAGATTAGTTAATTTGCTTAGCAAATTTAATTGATTTGTAATGTTTAATTAGCATGTTGGTTAGTTAAATTGTATTATTCTTTTGGTCCCTCCGATCGAGGGCGTATTTGTAATAAGTGTGGGTGCGTGGGTGCGTGTGTGCATGTCTTCCAACCCCTACTTCTTTCTCCCTTTTACTTACCTGCTTTCGATGGTTAGTATTAGGGCATATTTATTTTAGCATACCTTATGCTATGCATGCGTGCATCATTCATCAGTATTGCATGCACCGGGCTTGGCGCATCATGCTAATTACATCGTATTTCAAATCTACATTGAATACATGCTACTTGCGCATTTCATATGCCAACCTTAGATTAGCCGAGCCTCTTCTAGTGACATTTTGTGTGCGATGCATTAGGCACTTAACATGGGCTTGGATCATACATTGATTGCTAACACGTTCTCGTTTTGGCATGGAGTACTTTGTAAGTATTTTACGCTTTAGCATACCGCACGCGTGTGAGTGTTGCTATGATAGCATGCTTACCATGTGGCTAGATGCTTATATGATATAAACTGCCTGAATGCTTGTGGGTGGAGGCTGGATTGTTTGAGTTGGAATAACTCATTGAAATCCGCATTTTAGCTTACTTGCAAGTAGCAAATTCCAAAGCGTTTTCCAAACAAACGGATATGCAATGTTTTGTTCCAAATTAGGCGATTTGGTCTATACTTGTTTGGTGCACGCATAACATAGTAATTCTAGGCTAATAACCGGAATAAGAACACGTAATGTTTTCAAAATCGGATATCACGGTTAGTAGAGGCCGATCTTAGGATCGGGCGAGAGGGGGTGCTCATAGCTGACCTTCCCCAATCGTACCCAAGCTCCCAAGCCGAGGCAACTTTGGTGATGACGGACACGTGGCCTTTGGCACCGAGTCAGGGTTTCCTAAATTCCCCCATTTAAAAAATATTTAGGTGGCGACTCAGATTCCGGGCGGCGATCCATGTTTGGCACTTCTTTACAAAAATCGTTTTCTCAAAACGATTTGATTTGGACTCTTCGTCCAGATTAAGAATCAGAACATTTGAGTCCGAATCAGAGCAAGGTTCTCGCATGTTACATACACTTAGACTGTCCGTCAGTCTGAAGATGGTAAGCCGTGCTAAAGATCAACCTAGTGCCCAAGGCACTCTGCAAACTCTGCCACAACCTAGCAGTAAAACGCGGATCTCTATCTGAGACGATCGACACTGGGACCCCGTGCAACCTCACTATGTCCCGAATATACAAGTTGGCATGATGATCTACCGAATCTATCACACGCATAAGAATAAAGTGCGCCGACTTAGTCAACCGGTCCACTACCACCCAAATGGCATCACTACCCCGTTGAGTCCTTGGAAGACCCACGACAAAATCCATCGTAACGTGCTCTCATTTCCACTCGACTATAGGCAAAGGTTGTAACAAACCCGCTGGCCTCTGATGCTCGACCTTCACTTGCTGACAAGTAAGGCACTTCGACATAAACATTGCCACATCCTTCTTCATACCCCTCCACCAAAACTGACGACTTAGATCATGATACATCTTAGTGCCTCTCGGATGTACCGTAAGCCGTGAATGGTGAAACTCTCGGAGTACTTCCTCTCGGCAAGACTCCAGCACAAACAAGCGGTCTCGGTACCTCACACTTAGGTCGAGATACACGGTCAAACCCTACTCTACCTTTCCACTAGAAATCTTCTCCCAGAGGGATTCTACCTCCAAGTCACCCCTCTGCGCCTCTAACACTCGATTCACAAGTGTAGGTTGTGCCACTATAGAAAACAGAGTCCCAGACTCAACAGACTCGCCCAGAAGCAAGTCGAACTCGCCAAAAGCACCCAACATCTCCTATTCTCGGATAGCAATACAAGCTACATCACCAATGGACTTCCTACTAAGGGCGTCGGCCACAACGTTGGCCTTTCCCAGATAATAGTGCAACTCGAAGTCGTAATCCTCAATAAATTTCATCCACCTCCTCTACCTCAAGTTCAAGTCTTTTTGTGTGAACAAATATTTCAGACTCTTATGATCCGAGAACACCTCGAATCTCTCACCATACAGATAGTTCCTCCAAATCTTCAAGGCAAAAATCATGGCTGCTAACTCTACGTCATGCATAGGATAATTCCTCTCGTGTGTTTTCAACTGCCGCAAGCCATAGGCTACTACTTTCCCCTCTTGCATCAACACACAACCCAAACCCTCTCGTGAAGCATCATAATATACAGCATAACCCAAACCTCTCTCCGGAATAATCAAGACTGGAGCGGTGGTAAGTCTAACTTTAAGCTCTTGGAACGACTTTTCACAAGTCTCACTCCATACAAACTTTACCCCCTTTCGTGTCAACCTCGTCAAAGGCGAAGCTAGCCTGGAGAAATCTTTCACAAACCGACGGTAATAACCGGCCAATCCCAGAAAACTGTGGATCTCAAAAACACTCTTAGGCTGTGCCCAATCTTGCACTGCCACTATCTTGGATAAATCAACAGACACCCCTTCCCCGGATACTACATGGCCTAAGAACTTAACCTCTCTTAACCAGAACTCACACTTCCCAAACTTAGCATACAGCTTGTGGGCTCTAAGCAACTCAAGCACCACTCACAAGTGTTCCTCGTGCTCCTCCTCAGAAGGTGAATAAATCAGAATGTTGTCTACAAAGACGATCACAAAGCGATCCAAGAACTCCGGGAAGATTTGGTTCATCAAATCCATAAACACTGCTAGTGCATTGGTGAGCCCAAAAGGCATCACCAGAAACTTATAATGGCTATACTGCGTACGGAATGCTGTCTTCGAGATATCTTCCACCCTGATCCTTAATTGATGGTAACCCGACCTCAAATCTATCTTAGAGAAACAGCGAGATCCTTTCAACTGGTCCAACAAATCATCTATACGGGGCATAGGGTACTTATTCTTAACCATAGCCCGGTTCAGTTTTTGGTAATCAATACAAAGTCTCAAAGCCCCATCTTTCTTTTTAGCAAAAAGGGCCGGTGCTCCCTACGGTGAAGTACTAGGGCGAATGAAGCCCTTATCTAGCAACTCTTGGAGTTGAATCTTCAACTCACTCAACTCGGCTAGGGCAAAACAATACGGTGCCATGGAAATCGATGTTGTGTCAGGCACTAAGTCAATAGAGAATTTGATCTCTCGGTGAGGTGGTAAACTAACAAGATCCTCGGGAAAGACGTCCGAGTACTCACAAACCACTCTTGGCAACTCAGCCTGGTGTAGACACCCCATTTTTGACCGTCCTCAAGACTTGGATGTGCTTGCAGGTACATCCAGCAACAAGTTTGATTGTTTGTCGAGCACTCGAATTTCGCAGCGGAATGTCACAGGTTTGAGCTTTCCAAACCCTATTTCATTTCTGTCCCATTTTTGGACCATGCTTTGGTCCCTCCCTAGTGCTTGTTTTAGTGCACTACCGGCCATGATCAAGGGCTGTCGGCCATGGTATCTGCCATGCCGGCCATAGATAAGCCTTGCCAGCCATCGATGAGGCACTGCCGGCCACAATTATTTCAACAGATATATTTTAGATCTTTTGAGCCAGTTGTGGCTCACTGAGCCATCCTCCATAGTGTATGGAGGGATGAAGGCAAGTTTCAAGCTTGCATTGCTTATATAAGGGGAGGCCCCTCTCCCTCTCCTGAGGTTCAGAAAAATTTAGAGAAAAAGTATCCCTCTCTCTCTAGAATTCTCACTCTCTCTCTATATTATGCTTAATAGGGCCGTAAAGTGTGTTTTCTTCACATTTTTGCAAAGGAACACCTAGTCAAACACCACTACCTTGTAGCTGAGGTTCTTGAAGGTTTGTTTAGAACTCAAAAGGCTAGTTTTGGCTCAGAGGAAGACCTGCCTTGCTACTGTTCTTCAAGGGTGAGTATATTCCCCTTTTAAGCTTATTTTTTGCATACCATTTTAGCCACTTTTGCATGTTGTTTTGGGCCTGGTTGTCAACTACAAAAGACTCTGATTTTAAGTGTTAAAAATGTTGGTTTGAGTCCTTGTTGGAGTTAGGGGTGGTCTACCCTCTGTCTTTGCTTATTTGTTAAGCTTTTAAGCCATCCTTTGAAGCTTTTGTATTAGCCTTTGCATGGCCTTTCTACCACTAAAACTTAGAGGAATTTCAGTGGTGGAAAAGTGGTTTTGAGGTCCAAAATGGGAGGGGGTGGTCCCCTCTCCTCTTGTCTTGCTTGCTTGTGTTGTTGGCCTATCAAATGGGCATGTGTTTCTACTCTTTTGTGACTTAGTTCAAGCATGTTTTTGGCTTTGTTTTGACATGCCTTAACTCTGTTTTTGGGTGTTTGGGTCACTTCTTGCTTGCTTTTGGTACTTGTAGTGCAATCATGCTTGTAAAGCCTCATTTCTCACATGATTTCAATGTATATAGCATAGTCACACTCTTAGATATTTCACTCTCTAAGTGCTTTTGAGTGTTGAGCCTTATGCCTTGTTTGTGAACTAATGCATGAACATGATTTTTCTTGCTTTTCATGCTACCATCTCAACACATTTTGGTCATTGTTTTGGCATGTTTGAGGTCTATTTAGGGCTGGCTAGGCCATTTGAGCATTGTATTGCATGGTTCTAGTGTTGTATCCTTCACTAGTTTTAATTCTTAAGTCTCTTAACATGTTGTACATGCGTTGTTTGCATGTTAGAGTCTTGCATTTCATGCCATGATGAGCATGTTATTTGCATTGCATCGTGTTCAACCGAACGTTATGTTGAACGCAAGGTAGATTGGCCCACTTCATACTTAAAGTGATGAAAGTGAGCCAATCCCCTTTGTCTCCATTGCCTTTGATCACTCATGATAAGGTCATGGTCTTAGTGTCTTGTTTGTTGTGCATTCATCAAATTTGTGCAAGTTAGATCTTTGGCCATCATGCATTGCGATGCTTGATTGATGGTCTTGGATCCAATGATGCCTTTCCCTTGATGTTTTGAGGTGATATGGAGTGGCATAGTATGTACATACCCTTGGGAGACCCTCAATTTTCCTCTAGTTTGTGCTCTGTTGTAGAATGGTGGTGCAGCACACTAGTGGCCAGCAGTGCCTTGCAGATGGCCGTCACTGCTTCATCATTGGTCGGCAGAAGCTTCTCATGGCCGGTAGGCCACTGGTGGATTCCCCAGAGTTAGTTTGGTAAGGTGGAGCAAAAATTTCATAAAGACACCCTGCAAACAGAGCCTCTCAAAAGCAAACCAGAAGGCATTTCGAGGCGGTAACCGAGAGCATGCATCCTTCATTGTTCAAAGCAGATCTAAGGCAGCCTAGTTTACATATCTTACATGTTTAGTTAGTTGTCATGTAATTAATTTGTTAATTAATTAAGTGTTGTAATAATTAGTAATTAGTTTGCTAGTTATTCATTTAATTTGTAATAATTAGTCTTAGCTTAGCGTATTTATTTGAACCCTCCATCGAGAGGGCACAAATGTTGTAATAACAATGCGTATGTATGTGCATGTCTTCCAACCCCTACTTCTTTCTCCCTTTTACTTATCCGCTTTCGATGGTTAGTCTTAGGGCATTTTTCAATTACCATACCTTATGCTTTGCATGTTTGCATCATTCATTTGTCTTGCATGCACCAGGCTCGGCGCATCATTCAAACTGCATTGTATTTCAATACACTTACTTGAATACGTGTTTAAAAGCATGTTAACAAGTATTTCATTTATATGCCATCTTAGATAGCCGAGCCTATTTAGTTGCATTTTTGCATGCGTTGCATTAGGCATCTTGTATAGTTAGGATTATGCATGATTTCTAACTAGTTTTTTGTTTTGGCTCAGAGTACACTGTAAGTGTTTACGCTTTGGCATCCTTGCATGAGTGTGAGTGTTGCCATGTCAGTATGCTTGCCATGAGGCTATGTGCTTAAATGATTAATTGAATGAATGCCTGTGGATGAATGCTTCATTACTTGAATTGGAACAATTCATCAAAATATGAGTTTTAAGCCCACTTGAGGGTGGCAAATCCGCGTTTTAGCCTACTTGCTGGTAGGATCTTCAAACCATCTTCGAAAAACAAACATGAGATGTTTTGTTCCAAATCGAGCGGTTTAGTCTATACTTGTGTGTTGTGCGCATCTCGTAGTAAGTTAGCTAATAATCAAACAAGAACACATGTGTTTTCAAAAACAACATAGCATGTTTAGTAGAGGCCGATCCTTTGATCGGGCGAGCAGGGGTGCTCATTTCAGGACCTTCCCCACTCATACCCAAGTTCCCGAGCCAAGGCAACTTTGGTGATGACGGACACGTGGCCTTAGGCACGAGTCCGGGTTTCCCAAATTTCCCAAAATAAAATATTTAGGTGGCGACTCTGTAATCTGGCAAAGCAGTCCATGTTTGGCGCTTTTTCATTCAAAATTGATTTTTCAAAACCAATTGCCAAATTTGGACTCTTTGGTGATTTATCAGTCTCATATTGCACTTTGTAAGATTAGATTCAGAACCGTGACAGGAGTCCGAATTGTAGTAGCTAGAACCCAATTCGCGCCCTTTTCAAAAGGGGGGTGCGCGGAGAGAGTTCTGGGCAGTCTACACATGGGTCTCATCACACTCACTACTTATACAGCTAGCAAGAAGACAACTAAGCTCACTCCGTCCTCGTGGATCATACACTAGTGGTAAGACTCTACCAACCAGATCTCCCAAGAAATGAAAACAATCCCCGTTCAAGATACATATAGTAACCCTCTGACGGTAACAATCTATAACAGCCCAATATGACGATAACCAGTCTATACCCAAGATCACATCAAAACCTGACATAGCCATTACTACAAATGAAAATGGAAGCTGACGATCAGCGACCTCTATATCACAGCCCCGACATCCCTGTTTCAAAACCAACTCACCCCCAATAGGTGATATAACACAAATAGGAGAAGCTAACTGTGCCAACTCCAATCCCAAAATAGATGCAAAAGCAGAAGATATAAAAGAATGGGATGCACCTGTATCAATCAACACATTAGCAACTGAGTTGCAAAACAAAAATGTATCTCTCACAACGAATGGAGCCAGTACAAGCTCTGGCGCTATAACAGCATACACGTGCCCTGTAGGTCTCTGATCTACCTACTCACCTCTCAGAGCATAAGACTGCTGCACAGACTGAGCCGAAGAGGCTCCCTGATTGGCCCTTGAGGCCTGAACTAACTAAGCTGGCTGATAACTTTGCGTCTGCCTCGAGCCAGATGCACCAGATATGCCACTCAACTACAGGCAAAACCTCTTCAGGTGCCCGCCCTGCCCACACTGATAACAAGTGAGCGGCTGGCCTCTGCCCTGACTTTGGCTTTGAGGACGAGCTGAAGATGAATCAGAATGCTACCCTCCTCCTTTCTGCAGGCAAGCTGGAGACTTGTGGCCCAGCTGACCACATTTGTAACAAGTAATGTCTTCCTGTCCACCTCTCCCAGAACCTGAACTCGGTACTGGAAAGGTAGATCTCACAAGCGCTCCCTGGGACTGCTGAGGGTTAGAACCCCTCTGCCTCCTACCATCCCGCTGGCCATCCTGACTCCTCTTGGAGCCCCTCATCCTTTCCTCCTCTGCCTACATAATGGTCTCAAGACGGACTGCAGCCTGCACAAGGCGCCCCTACTCCCTGATCATGGACCTGGCCACTCGAAACTTGAGTCTGGTCCTCAATTTCTTCTCAAACTCAAGACAACATCGTTCCTCAGAAGCCACCAACTCAGGTGCAAACCTCAACAAGCTAGTGAAAGCGGCTTCAAACTCTGCCACTTTTGTATTCAGCTACTTGAGCTGACAGAACTGATCTATCAACTTCTCCCTAATAGTGGGAGGCAAAAACTTCTCCTGAAGGCATCAACAAAAGCTTCCCAAGTCCCTCAAATACGCCCTCGTACAAACTTCCACCACTGACCCGTATCTCCTTTCAACTGGAAGGATGCTAAGGTCACCCTCAAGCCCCTGTCTTCGATGCCTAGCATCTCAAACGTCTTCATCATCTGTTCAAGCCACTCATTGGCCTTTAGTGGCTCTTTTGAATCACCCAAAAACTCATCCGGATTCGATTGGAAGAACTCCCTCTTCAGGAAAGAAGGCCCTGCCTCAATTACATGGGCCTGGGCTTGATTCTCAGCTCTGAGAATGCCCATAGACTCCCTCAATGTTTCAGCCATCTCGTGGGCTAAGGCGCCCATGGCCTGTTGACCCACTGGCTCGGCCATGTTGGCCAGACCAGCACCCTCCTCTTGCGCTGGAATATCATCTGGTATAGGCATCTCCTGCCTCCTAGGCCTACCACGCCTACCACCACGTCCTCATCCTGACATCCTAATAAAGGTAACAAGAACATTAGCACATTCACAAATGTGCCGAAGCTATTTCACTCACGTCCTAATACGATGGACAACTGTAATTCAGTCTATGTAAGCACATAATCACATAAACACTTATGAATTTCATTTCTGGATAATGACCGTCTCGTGGCGTTGCTAGAGTTCTAGTGAGAAACGGCAGTGATCAAGTGCCTTTCCAACAGGACTCCCAGAAACCCAAGGATCCAATCAACATCCTAGAAACTAAATCCCATACTAAATAGTCACATAAGCATGTTATCACATAAGCACATAACATTACATTTAAGTCTCTAACAAGCGAGACAAACCCACTGTGGTACTAACCACTTCCTACGTACCCAAAGTATTTAAACCCGGTACGCTCTGATACCAAGTTGTAACGCCTTCAAAATAATACATCACCCAATCATTCATGATAACCATAGACATACGAGAAATAAACATATATTCATTTATCAGAGTATTCATTACAAAAGAGTATTACATGTTGACAACAAAAGTAAATGCCCTACTGGCTTACAACTTTCCAAGTCAACACTTGGTTACAACAAAAGAGAGTTCTAACTCTTAACACATTAAGCCCTTGGCTTGAATTACATGTAATACAAAATATAACTACAAAAATAAGCCTTCAGCTTCTAAACCTCCCAAGCTACATCCTTGGAGGCGGCATATCACCTGTACCTGAAAATGATGTCCCATATAGGGTGAGCCAAGCCCAGTAGAGATATGCTAAACATAATATGAGAAGTAACTAAAACATTAGCATTTGATAAATGTTCTCCACATGTGCATCGATATACACCATCTTTATAATCCGCCAATATTGATATTCATCTTTCAACTGAGTTCCATTTGTATTTCCAATTCATTTCATTAACATAGTTCATCTATTCTAATAATTCAAATGAGACTACAACTCATAAGAAAACAACACTTCCATTCATCAACAATTCTAAATGAGAGTACAACTCATAAGAAAACAGCACTTCGATCATCAACATCATTCAAATGCATATAAGGTTTCAGGACTTTCACCCAGAACACTCCGGCCAACTTAATTATCAATGGAGTCCATCCCCTATCTCCTTTCAAACAATGGAGTACATCCCATATCTCCTCCCACACAATGGAGTACATCCCCTATCTCCTCTCAAACAACATAAATATGCAATGTATTTAAACACTTCATCATATACAATGATCAATCAATACACCTATTCAATGTGTTATTTCATCCGTCATATTCAATGACTTAATTCAGTTGATTAGTTTCAGTTTCAGTTTTAGTTTTCCTAATCAACATGCAGTGTCTACAACAATCAAGACTATCCTCCACCGATAGCCTAAAACAAGTATTTCTAAACAGATAAGAAATTTATCAAACAGATAAATTATCAACATTTTCATAGGTGAGTGATTAATCAATCCAACTACACCATTTAATCTTATAATTTCCCAATTTCATGATTTCAACTCAATTTCATATTTCCATACTTCCCCAAATTAATTATTTATACTTAATTAGCGCATTTTTCCCCTTTTCTTAACTTTATCCCTAAAGCTCAATTTCATCAATTCTACAACAATAATTCCATTGTTCAAGGTCTCACATACACATAGTGCTCAACAATTGATAACCCCTCTTTATATATTTCAAATCAAACCCCAACCCCTTTCAAAATTTCCATAGCTACACCATTTAATCAAAATGACTAAAATTTATGTCAAAACTCATAAAGACGAGTAGTTTATCCTTACCTCAAAAGAAGAGACTCAAAGGAGAAAGAGGATGAAACTCGAAGTGCTCCAAATCCAAGAATTTTCGGATCAAAATGTAACCCATGCAAAACTCCAACTTTCTCATAAAAGGATTAGGGTAGAAAACTCCTAGAACATGGAGTATTTGTAGAGAGAAGGTGTATTTAGAGACATAGAGAGTCAGATCTAGGGTTTAAGAATAAAAGGAGATCAAAAAGTGAAGAAGAAGGCCGCTGTTGTGAACTAATATATGCGAAGCTCGCTCGAGCGAGGAAATGGTCGCTCGAGCGACCAGACACAAAAGAACCTTTCTCGAGCGCAAGAAGCATCGCTCGAGCGAACAATGTGAAGCTTCAGGTTTGCAACCTAGAAGTACGCTCGAGCGCAAGAGTTCTCGCTCGAGCGAAGGAACACAAAACATGGAGCGAGCGAGCTCGAGCGAAGAATACCAACCTTCAGGTCCAAACTAGACGCAGACGCACGCTCGAGCGCAAGACTTCTTGCTCGAGCCAAGAGACACATCAAAGAAAGCTCGCTCGAGTGCAAGAACCTTTGCTCGAGCGAAGATGCATAAACTCAAGGCTCACTCGAGCGCGAAAAGCCTTGCTCGAACGAAAATGCCAAATTCTGGACAGCAACCATTTGTTTCAAATTACACCCAACTTGTTTCAAACCTGCCTAACATGTCCTAAAACTCAAATGCAAGGAATTTAATGACGGAAACAGAATATAAACAACAATAACCAACCATGGAACCTGAATTCGGAATACAACAAATGAAGGGGAAAACTGGGATCGTTATATGTGTACTCTAGCACTACTCTAATGATCACAATGAGAGTAATCCAGGCCATTGTATTTGCACTCTGCACGGCTAGAGACCGGAGTGAGTGGAAGTTGGGTTGCAACCTTAGACTACTAGCTATCTCTTATTCGATATGTATCCTTGTACTAGAAGCACACATTTAGTACACATGCATGTGGAGAAATGAAAGACAATTGTAATCGTCATTTAGCAACAAAAAAATTTGACTATACTTGAAAATAATTATAAAAAAAATGATTATATTATAAGAATAATAGAAGTTTGCTTATGTTATTATTAGAGAGACTTCTATTATTCTTATAGCAACAAAATTTATTTGAGAAGTAGTCATTTTTTTTTCTTGCCAAGTATAGTCAAATTTTTTATTGCTAAATGACAATTATAATCGTCTTTTATTTCTGCACATGCATGTGTACTAAATGTGTGCTTCTAGTACAATGATACATACGAATAAGAGACAGCTAGTAGTCTGAGGTTCTGTCCCAACTTTCACTCACTCTAGTCTTTATCAATGCAGAGTGTAAGTCCAATGGCCTAGATTGCTCCCATTGTGATTATCAGAGCAGTGCTATAGTACACACAAGAGTACTCTCGGATCATCTTATCTAGCCCAAGAAGCAGGACACATTCGAAATAAATGACATTAGTAAAGGTCATTTAAGTAAGTTTCTTTCTTATCATTTTTAAATTTTTTTTTTTATTTAATTTGTTGGTTGCTACAAGATCACCTAAACAATCAATCTCATTTGCACTAAAGAAACAACAAGACACAACCAATAAAACTCCTAAAACTCCTAAGACGTGATTACAATCATGTAGGTGTAGTATTGACACAAGTCCACCCGTGTAATGCAAAGAAACAACAAGACACAACCAATAAAACTCCTAAAACTCCTAACAGGTGATTACAATCATGTAGGTGTAGTATTGACACAAGTCCACCTGTGTAATGCAAAAGGTCACCGTTGGTTGACCCAGATGTTAAGCTCCGCCTTTTGTAAAAAGTGAGCAACATGGTCCCACATGCACCTCAATGTCCCAGCCACCTTTGCCTTGCTTGTCATTGTACCCAATCCCAACCTTTTCATCTTGTACCCATCAAACGGCTATCATGCAATGCTATTTGTGCGCTATTTATCTAAAAAGAATATATATATATATTAACATAATATCCGTGCATGCACGGATTAAAACAAATAATTAAACTATAACAAAAACTTTGTTTATAATATAAGAGAAAATTGATTTAATATTAATTAGTTCCCATACAATAATTATATTTATAATAAAATATCAATACATTTTGTCTTAATGAATTTCGTAATTTTAGTTTTTCAATTTACTAATTATCTCATAGTTATTATGTAAAATCAATTACTTTGTCTATTTTGTAGAATTCAATCAATCAATTACCCCTAGAACAGTCCCCACTATAAGAAATTAGTCTTTTAGAGACAAAAATTTAAGGACTGGTTGAATTTGGTCACTAAAAATAATCTTTTAGGGACAAATTTAAACATATGATAATTTACTTATAAAATTGTAAAAATGACTATTAATATTCTCACTTAATATTTACATAACTTTTTGTGACTAATAAATTTGGTTGCTAATACATTATTTATCTTTTTAGGAACTAAATATTTTTGTCATTATCAATTAAAATGCGACCAAATAATTTAATCATTTTAATCATTAAAAAATAGGGACCTCACTTCAGCCCTAACGGGTTTGCTAGCAATCAAATTTTGGTGCGTCTCTCTCTCTCTCTCTCTCTCTCCGCCTATACACATAAATATGATTTGCAATATTGATCCGATCATCTCTTTTTCTTTCTCTTCATCATTTTCTACATCACAATCTTCAATTAATGGAAGATTTCATCATTGATTCATTGAAGAAGAATCTCGGTTGTCGATTTACTTCTCTTCCGAGTTCTCTCTCACCTAGTATCGAAAACCCTAGGTCAGTATTATCCAAACTGTTAAAATTATTGATTTATATGAAGTTTAAGACTCTGAAACTCTGATTTCTAAATATATAGGGACCAAGTAAACTCTGATTTCTAAACTTTGTATCAGAGTTTTATATATGAAGTTTCTGATCTTAATTTCTGTAAATTTTTTATATCTTTTTGTGTTTTGTGATTGTTGTTCGAGTTTCTTTATATGAATTTTTCTATAAATTTTGACCTGATGGATTTGATGAATGATTTGTTTTTTTTTTTTTTTTACTTCCCATTCATTGACTGATTGATATCAGAAACTTCGTAATATGTATATCTGTTACTTTCTTTTTTCTTGATGGATTTCTATCTTGTTGATGTTTGATTGGACTATTACAATTTTATATTTTGCTCACCATGTGTTTGACAATATGCCTAATGATGATACTATGAAAATAATGAGTGTGTTCCATAGATATGAGTCACATAGTTGCTTTAATTGTTGGTGTTACACTTATTATACTATAGTGAGAGTTATAACTTGAGTTGCTCAAGTTGGCTTGCTTGAGATGCACCTTTTTGTGTAACTTAGATACTTCTCCTTTTTGTGTTTCCTTATTGCTCCAAAGCCTAACATAGTTTTTAAATTTTCAGGAAATAATAAACATATTGTTCTTCATTAGATGTTTCTAAACATGAAAGGATGATGTTTCAGAATTTGCTATCTTATGGTGTCACTTCTTACGCATTGTCTTCCATTAAAATGCTTCTTAATAAGCAATCATGCCCTTTCCTTTCATAGGTTAATTTAAAACCAAAGGTTCCAACCAAAGCTGTATGTGCAGAGCATCTTGAGTTGAGAAAAGAAATATTGACTTTATTGAATCTTCAGAAACAGGTACTTCTACCTAAGGTTCATCTTGAATTTGCATCTTTTTTAATTGTTCAAATATTTATATAATTTAAGTTGGCAAATGTTCTGCTGTGCTTTGATTGATATTTCAAGGTTGTGAATTTTCTTTATTGTGCTTTGCCTTTTTATAGTTTATAGAATCCTTAAAGTAACTTTAGGCCATGTTTGGATCTTAGATTTATTAAGGAAAAGCAAAATGAAATAAAAAAAGATAGGAAACGAGACTAAAGTAAAAGGAGTTAAATTTATTTATTTATTTTTTAATGTTTTATCTGATAGAAACAACTTCTTGAACAAACTTGCAATCTTCACATGTGCCATCAACTTATAGCAAATTAAACTAATAAATCTCTAAATTCCTAACTTCCACAAACCTAATATCCTGTGAAGTTCTCTTGTTGCCTTTTGATTTAATATCCTGTGTGTTTCCTTCTCTTTGTTTCAGATATTCATTGTGGTAGCACTTGGGTTTCAAAGTTTGTCTGTTTTATTTGTTTCTAATGGCGGTATTTTAGACAATGACACATCGAATGGAATGATGAGAAATCTGCTCCTTTCTTTCTTTCTTTTCCTTTTGCTTATGTTTTTACTTGGGTCATTGTTTAGATTGAGAAGCTTTTTAAAGATGAAGCTACTAAAGAAAAGGGTGAGTGAGCCAATGTTTCTAGCGACCTTCAGCAATTCGTAATATAAATCCCCTTGTTTTCAGTGCAATCCATAATTTCCTCAATGTTTAGCACAAAAAGTGTCTGCTCCATTGATTTTAGTGAGGATCCATTGCAGCTCACATTGTCTCGTTATTTGCCTCGTTTTCCTTGGTTTATGTCAAGTTCTTCTTTAGCCATCCTATAATTTTTAATAATTTTAGAATTATACATATCGTTCATGACTCCGTTAACATTTGTTGTTATGCATAAGGGGTTTTGTCTAGTTCTACTCTGTGATGTTTATTCCCATTTTTTTATTTGTTACCTTCCCCAAGTAAGTATGTGAGATTTAGTTAACTAACTCCAAAATCCTATTTGTTCAGAATGATAAATAAATTACGAGCTCGTTTTATCGAGTATAGACCTTAATCTTGTTTGAGAATTTTCATCAGTGTTGGCTATCACAACTTTCAACTTATTTTTTAATTGACTTTATTGTATTTTTCTAGACGGATGATGATCATTATTCAGAATATGTTGTTTCTAGCATTTCAATATCTAATGATTGTCTTAAGAAAATCCTGATAATGGGAGGGACTCAGTTTATTGGTGTGTTTTTGTCAAGACTTCTTGTAAAAGAAGGCCACCCGGTATCAACCCTTCTCTTTACATTCTACATTTACATGTACTAATTTTCTTTTCCCAATTGTTTTAACTTTCTTAACCATCTTTTCCACCTTATGGTGTGCAATTAAAATTAGGTTGACAAATTCCTACACAGATTTATATTTGATGACGTCTTTGACTTTTTAATAAACAAGTTTCATCTATCAGTTAGTCAATTCAATGGAGCTATTATTGGCAATGATACTTGGAATCCATTAATAAACAGAGGCATATTCTTATGTTTACTTCATTTAAATTATTTGATGTACTAATTACGCATCATATATCTAATCTAATCTACCAACCTAAAATTCAAATGAAAATATGTTCATATGACTCTTTCTATATATATATATATATATATATTGTAGATCTATAAATAACACAATAAGTAGTTCACATTTTTGTTCGATTGGCTTGCACATTGTCATGGATGCAGTTTTTCTATAGGTTGATTCTTCATCTTCTTATTCATTTTTTGCAGATTTCTGCTACTTTAAAGACATCAATTGGTTAACTCACTCTCTATCAAGGAATTTCTCGATCCTTCAAGTAGTATTGAGTTTTTAATACAGATTGTAGCCAAAAATTAGTTTTAATGTTGAATTAATAAAATTAATTTAACTCATTCTGTTTGATTTTTGTTTATTTCATCCTTTTGATGTGAATTTTAATTATAGGTATTTCTCGATCATTTTGATGTGAATTTTAATTTAACTAAGGTTTGTTAAGGGAACCAGACCATATATGTTCCCTGTTCTATGTTGGCTGGAACATCTTGAGGGAGAGGTGAAGATCCTTGACAAGGATCTGATATTGGTTGAACTTCACTCATTTCCTCACCTGCAGAATTGTCTTCTTCAAGCTATGTCTCTTAACTATTTTCTCCATTTTTTTGTTTGCCCCAGGTATGCATTAGATGATATTAGTTCTGGATCTCATGTGCATCTCAGTTTGTGGGAAAATGGGAAAAATGTATTTATGGCATCTGGTGGACACGCTAAGCATGGAATGTCCAAGGTTGGAGAAGAGTTCATGGCAGGGGTTTTAAATCATCTACCTTCAATTCTGGCCTTTACAGCACCACTTCCAAACAGGTTTTTATTTTTTTCTTATAATTTTGATTATTCTTGTGCAAAACATGTGTCAGAGTTGAACCCATATGAATAGGTAGTTAGGTACTAACAGAGGAGTATGCATTTTTACCAGTTCTGTTAAAATATCTTGTCTACATAGAATTATTTTTTAAGCATGCAGTTATATTTGGAAATTTGATGGGTGTACTATTTATCTTGAGGAAAACCTTTCAAGGTGATGTTGTTTCCATCGCTTTCTGTTCTGCATGAAGAAAGTAGATATCTCACAATAATTTCAGGGAGCCACTATTCTGCAAAGACTTTTTCCCAGTTAATCATTTGAATTAAAACAAACAGATCCTTACATTTCTACGTCTCCTTGCAGACTTGAATTCATTTATTTTTATGCATGGACCTTTTTCTAATTTGGAAGTTTTTATGTAGAACTCGTTGGCCTAGAAACATGAAAAGACAGATAAGATGTTTGAAATTTTGAATGAAATTCAATTTTTGATGAATTGAAGGATTTCAATTTTCAGCAGAATATGTAACTTATTTTTTTAAAAAATACATGTATTCTTTTCCTATTCTTATCATAGGTTGTCTGTGTGACATGGTCTTGTGTAAAACTCAACCCCAATTGCTAACTTGTAAAGTGAGGGTGCACTTTTGACACTTATTCTAATTGTCGATGCTCCCTTTTTGCTAAATTTAAATAGTGCCCTTCTATACAAATTCTTTTTGCCCATTTCTTCACTTCCAAATTTATGCAGTTTGAAGGATCAAAATTTTAGTATGTTGTTGGGTTTTTGAACTTCAAATAGATGTGTATTAAATTAACAAAAAATAATATAGTTTGTTTTCTCTAATTTCCTTGTTCAACTGTTATTGGAATGTAGTTATGATCGCATGTGCCCAATATGTGGAGTGCAGCATACCAGTGCTGGAGAAAAGAGAACAGAGAAGCACCCTTGAGAACTGCATGCCCACCTGGGGTTCCAAATGGTGTTGTGAGCAACTTTGAGATTAAAGCATTTGATGGGTGTGCAAATCCACACTTGGGGCTGGTTGCTATAATTGCTGCTGGGATTGATGGCCTTCGTAGACATCTGAGTTTGCTTGAACCCATTGGTAAGTAGGATTATATGATTGTACTATACCCAATGTATCACATCGATTATTTGTTAGTGTTTTTTTTGTGCATTATTTCCGAATATTTTTTTAGACATACCATCCATAAGTCCCCCATGTTTCATGTCCTTACAGCCCTGGCACTTAATCAAAAAAAAAAAAAAAAAAAAAATCCTTTATGAATTATGTGAAAGAGTTCAGATTCAACTGTATCATTCCTCTAGCAGTGTTCATGCAAATATTCATACTTGGTTCGATATGCATTAGTTCATGGTATGTGCTATGATGTTTCCAAAAATATAAAAAGTGTTTTCCTCTTTCTTTCCTCAGCAATCTTTATGTGGAATCTTCCAAGGGTCCAAGCCCATCTGGGCCCTCTGATTCCAAATTTTTAACTGTATCTTCAGATGCATTACTACAATTTGGAGTCTAATAGAAGTCAAATAATTTTTTTTTTAAAAAAAATTCTTTCAATTTGCCCCAAAAATCTGAGCTTTTATTTGCTTCAAATGCCTTAGTTAAGTACTTCAAGGTTGATATCCATTTTTGGATTTCATCTATATCTTTTTAAAATTTTTGAACTTTGTTTACACTTGTGATTATGATCGTGTGCAAGATTTTCATCATTTCTCTATGACTATAGACGGTGATAAGCTTTTGTGGTCGTGGAACAACTAATTGTTTAGGGCATGTTGCTCTTGTAACTGAACTAGTGAAGAGATGGTGCGAGAGAAAGACAAAGTTGAAGTCGTCATAGAGTTTTAACTCATACAATGTTGAACTAATTTGATCTTGTTTTGGGATTTAACTCATATAATGAACTATGTTAAAGTGAATTTGAATACTTAGTTTTGATTTTTGTATATACAAGAATAGATTTGATCTTGTGTGCAAGATTTGATTTTGTTTTTTTCTATATACAGAGATAGATTTGGGCTGTGGATGTCAATTTGTAGCTATGAAATTGATTGTTTTCAAAATGTTATTTCAAACCTTTAGCGACCAAAGGTAATTATTTTTTTAGTTGGCTTTTTGTTTTTTTGATTTTTTAATTTGAGACTTTTTTGTTCGTTTGGTATTCTTAATTGGCTTTTTTGATTTTTTAGCTTTGGAATAGTGAATTTTTTTTTTGTCTTTTTATAATTTTTGCCTTTTTGTGATTTTTTGACTTTTTTTTTTGTTGTCTTTTTTTTTATTATTTAGCCCAAAATGATAACCAAACACCACCTAAATTTTTAAGATTTATTTTTGAGAAAATTATTATTATTTTTTATTTTTATTGAAATTTTTTAATATTATATATATATATATATTTATATTTAGATATAATTAACATAAATATATTTAAAAAGTCTAATATTTGTAAAAGAAAATTTTAAACAATTCATTAAATACCAAATATATATATATATATATATAATAATTTAGTATATTTTTGGTATTCTTATATATTTATTGATTTTTTAAAAATATTTTACTTTTTAAAACGGTGCTGCTGTGGAGCTTTCACAGCAGTCACTGCTGTGGCGTAAAACGGTGACGTTTCAAAATTTTTTTTTTTTTAATTAATGGCAGGGTTTATTAATTCTTTTCACAAATAACAAACAAAACAATACGCTATTCACAGCAGTCACTGCTGTCATGTAAAACGGTGACGTTTTAAATGTTTTTTTTTTAATTAATGGCAGGGTTTATTAATTCTTCTCACAAATAACAAACAAAACAATACGCTACCGTTTTAATTTTTTTTTATTTAATTAATGTGAGGGTTCATTAAATCTTCATTAATTCTTTTACTGTAACAAACAAAACAATAAAGAATTAAATAACTGAATATAAATAGAAAACATAATAAAATAAAGTTGAAGGGGGTGAGTTTGTGTCAAAAAAAAATTATTTTATAAATTGAAAACATAATAAAATAAAAATAATTCATGGAACAAATCAATTTATGAAACCAAATTGTATTGTTTTAAAAAGATTAATTTTAAAATTAAAATCAAACAAACCATACATGTTTTGACTTTTTCAAAACTGACCTAAATGCATCAAAAGTGAAATTGAAAGGGAAAAAAAATTGTATTTGAACAAATCAATTTATCAAACCATAAACAAAAAAAATGTAACTTCAAAAAAAAAAAAAAAACCAACTTAAGGCCAAAATATATTCAATTCACATCTAACATCTATATAAAAAAAATAAAACAAAATTCTGAGACATTTAAACTTCAAAATCTCCTACCAAATATCCCAAAATCTGTCTCAACCATTCTAAATTATCCAAACAAAATTCTAAAACCTTCAATTTGAATTCTCAAAACAAAAACTACCAAGTGGATCCCCATGTCAATTTTGTGGAGGCGGTTGGGAATAAATAGAAAAATCAAAAGAACTCTCATTTCTAAATTCGGTTTCCATTGGATTGTGCCCCACCGGATTAAGTGATATTCCCTATAAAAAAAACAAGAAAAGAAAAGAAAATTCATTAGAATAAATTTTATGGATTAAATTACATTACAAACATATATATATATATATATATTACTTACTTGAGAACTTTGTGGACTATGTGATGCTTGGAAAGACAAAGGTTGTGATTGTGGATACCTTGGTGAGTATGAATTAGTATCATGTGTGAGAAGATTATACCCATAAGTTATCAATTGTGGCCAATAGAGACTCCCACAATCCTACTCCATAAAACACCATGAAAAGTAAATACACTAATACAATGTAGTCTAAAAAATAAACAAAATAACATAAAACAAGAGCTAACCTGTGGTTGACTTAAAAATGAATTTTGAACATTTGCGATATTGCTTGATTGACCAATAGTCTACATAAGTTGTTAAATTTATCAATACATTACACAATTTATAAAATAATAATAATAATAATAAATAAATAACATAAAACAATAGCTAACCTGTTGTTGGCATGAGGATGAATTTTGAACATTTGTAGTATCGCTTGATTGACCAATAGTCTAAAGAAATTCAAAAAGTTATCAATACTTTACACAATTTATAAAAATAAATGCATGTCATTTGAAATTTCAAAAGTACGTAGGTAATACCTTACTAAGGCGGGTAGGTTGTGAAATAACTTTTGTCTTTTTATTCATCATCTCATGCCAAGGTTTTAATCTACCCCTCCCTTTGTGTCCAACATCTTTCTTCTTTATGCCCTTAACTTGTGCAAAGTTGGGGTTGTCCACATCTAATTCATTGGTACCAAAATTTCCAACTCCCTTCATCATATTATTTACTTTTACACACAATTCCTTAATTCCTTCATCAACCAATTGATAGGCAGGTTTGTGCATAGATGCTTGAGTTGCTAGTTTCACCGTTCTTGGACAAAGATCTCTATAACGTGCTAATATTAACAACTTCGGATCATCCTCATCCACTACAATATTTTTCTGTTCAACTTCACAATCTTTTGCATCCAATCTCCATCGGCCTAATATATACCTTTCAGGAATTTTCATAACATTCATTCTATCAAGTGCTTTGATTGCATGACTACATAAAATTCCAAAGTTTTCAAATTTCTTACAAGTACAATGTATTTCTTGACAGCTTTTTTCTCCTCTTAGCCCAGTAGCTTCCACCCTACCCTCCACAATATACTCTTCACCATTACCATACAAGCCAATCACGTACTTAACTTCTCCTTCTAACTCATGGAATTGTTTCACTTGACAACAAAGGGACGTATCCAACTCACAATGAAATAAATCAAAGATAGGAGGGGTGTACAAACTCGCAACTTGGATTAAAATGGGAGACTTTTTCAATTTCATTCTTGGCAACTTTTGTCTAGAATCATATATTGCAGAAATTTCCTCATACCGCTTATCTACAACAATCCGATTGAAGTGAGTAAAGAATTGAACAATGTTATGATCACCTTTCAAATATCCCCTTAATGTTCCATTTAGACTTTCACTAAGTTGTGTGCTTCGCATTCCTCCAGTAAATACCCACTTCATATACACATGCGCCCACTGCTCTCTTTTTCTCCAAGTTCTTTTCATCCACTCATTCTCTTGCAAGTTGTATTTATCAATCAAAGAATTCAAAGCTTCAATTAATTCATGCTCATTCTCATAGTCATAAATGCAAGCTTTTAAATCGCTACTAAATTTTGAACCACTCTTGAACAAGTAACCTAAATGCTTCAAAGCATTTTGCATTAGGTGAAAAGTGCACAACCCATGAAAAACCTCAGGCATGATTTGTGAAATTGCCTTAGCCATTGCTTGATCTTGATCTGTGAAAAAACTAACAGGCTTTTTTCCTGACATTGCATCCAAAAATGTTTCAAATAACCATTCAAATGACTCTACAGTTTCATTATACAATAATGCTGCACCAAAAATCACTGTCATTCTAAAGTGGTTAAAGCCAGAAAATAAAGCAAGTGGACGGTACTCCTTATTTGTTCGAAAAGTTGTGTCGAATGACACCGCATCACCAAAAAGCCTATAATCTGTTATCATCTGATGATCAGCCCAAAAAATATTAGTAATCATCTCATCTACACCCAACTGAATGGCATAGTAAAAATATGGATTTTTACGCCACTTGTCACGGAAATATCTTAACAAACTCCCTGCTTCACCATACTGCAAGTTTCGCTGTCTTTTTGCACGTAAGTAGGTATTCTGATCCTCTCGCGTGAACCCTACAAATTCCTTCCCTCCTGCTATAGCACTAATAAGATCATGTGAAGCCTTAAGAGATATTCCACTCTCATCAGCTATGTCAATATTTATACCCTGAGCATCACATATCTTTCTCTGAGATGGCATCAAATGAGTACATTGAGGAAGATGCAAAGGGTGGTTGTGGTTGCTATCAAACTTCAACACAATCCACTTCGACAAGGCCCGCTTAAAAGATATATGCATAAATGCTTTACAATCTGTTCTTGTCTCACTTCGAGGATTTTTTATCATCGTGTAATCGCTTATCTTATCTTTTCCTCTCTCCTCCTTACAACAAACAAACTTTCTACTAGTCATAACACCATCTTTCCGACTTCATATAATAATCTCTTCTAATACTAAACCCGACAATTCTTCCGT